>CM065639.1:54023340-54420267 GCA_033220585.1 Dipteronia sinensis
CGGGAATATCAGGAGGATTTTTACGGATATTTCAAATCGGCCGATAGTCTGCAGGATATTGGATATTTGTCTGTTTCGATATCGTCCCTCCAAAATACGGATATATCGATGGATATTTCGGTATATCTATCGATTTTCAGTTCCCTGAATATACCACATTAATAATATGCCACATCATTTAGACATAGAGTTGGATAATTTTTTGGATGGCCTAACATTATCATTAATAATAAATTCATATTATATCTATTAGCTGTCTAAACTCCAAACTATAGCATGTAAGTTGTCAAGATCATATCACTCATTTTGACAACTCACATTTCACGTGGATATTTAGGAATATTTTGGGAAAATATTAATAACCTTTTCTAATCATTCTGACAACTCACATTTCACGTGGATATTTGTCCAAACTATATTGGTGGGGGGGTTACACGCATACCGTTCCGATTTGGACTATCATATGACAAACAACCTTTTGCTACTATTTAGAATTTATTTTTTCCTAAGTCAATGTTTATATTGATATGGAAAGAATTAATTCAATTTAATTTCCCTAAATCAAACGTGTAATGATAAGGAAATATTGTTTGGATTCTAGATACTTACTTGATCACTAAGTAAATAGAATCGGTGATTAATTAGAAATAAATCTCTTGGAGATTGGTTTTTTTAATTAATATCATTTTCATTCAAAATGTATGAATTAAGTAATTCCCTAAACAATCCTCTTGACTTTGGTTTTATAATAAACCCTAGTCTTTCTTCAGAAGAGAAATATAGTAATCACGAAATTAATTCCTCTTATTATTGTTCTCTTCTTCTTCAGTTCTTGGTAAGTTCATACCGGATTTGAGTTCGCTGAGAGTATTTGTGCCATGCACGATCACTGTTAAATCGTTGTATCCTGAGAGACAATCGCTATACACATACGATGTTATACGTCGAAATTGTCTTAAGGACACCTTGTGAAACACGGGCCTCGATTTCCCAAAACTATTTTCTAACGTGTTGTTTTTGGTTTTCACTTTCTGTTCTCTTGCAGATTCGAACCAGATTGTTTTTGAGTATTACAAACAAAAATAACATCACCACATTGTTGTGACTCTCTTGACATACTTTTTTCTCCTTAATTTTCTATCTTCTGTTTTACAATAAATGTTCTTTTTTCTCTTTGATTTTTTTTTCACATAAAAATCCATTTTTTGTTTGGTTGGAGGAGAAATTTGAAATTTTCTTTTTTGGGGAAGAAAATGAAGGAAATTGTGGGAAACCCTCTCCACTTGACATCTTTGAATCATGTCTCACTTATTTGCAGATCAGTTGAGGAGTCCATTGATTTCTACCAAAATGTTATTGGTTTTGTCCCAATAATAAGGCCTGGATCTTTCGACTTTGATGGTGCATGGTAATTACTAATTAACATTCAATCAATATAAACATGAATTTCCAGATTAAAATATGATGATCGGGTTTAATGTTTTATAATTTTTTTATATTTAATTTGTGATAGGTTATTCGGGTTTGGAATTGGTATTCATTTGCTGCAATCAGAGGATCCAGAAAATTGCCCAAGAAAACAGAGATCAATCTCAAGGATAATCATATCTCTTTTCAGGTAATTTACTTTTTTTAACTCATTTCGTATTTATTTTTCAAGGATTATCTAAACTAATTTTCCTAATTAAACTTTTTTCTTCACGCGCGTAATGATTTTGGATAAGAACATATCTGTTGAAAACTTTATCAATTTAAGGAAAAAATCTTCGATGCATGGCCCCTTAGATATATAAGACATGTGATGGGATAAAACGCACCACTAACAATAACAAACATATATCCCTCTCTTGTGTGAACCTAATAGGAAGCAATTAAATAGAGCAGCAAACAACATAACCACAAGCTCAATCACAAACACAAGAACACCAAGAATTTACGTGGAAAACCTCCTTGAATTGAGGAGTAAAAACCACGGGTCCTCTGAAATCTCCACTATCAAAATATAATGGGAATACACAGTTCTCTCTAGTTAAACTAGAGGCATATAACACAGCAAATCTCAAGATTAACTAATCTTGGCAACACATGCAATATTAGCAAGTAAAACAAGAGAGATAGGATTTCACAAACTCGAATCCTCTGTTTTGGGTGTGTATCTCTCTGCAGAAATTTCCGATCAACGATCCAACCGTCCAGATCGTAGAACCACGAGTGAAGAAGGTTCTTTCCAAATTTCAGCTCAAACGGACAACAGATGAAAGAGATATCTCACTTTTACGAAACCTGTTTCCAAATTTCAGCTCAAACGGACAACAGATGAAAGAGATATCTCACTTTTACGAAACCTGTGCAGTACCTCCCCTGTTTTCTGTCCAGCTCTACCGCAAAAGTCACAACAGGGAACTCCGATTGATAATTCCACCGTCCAGAATGTATATCAGTGTGTTGAGAACACGTCTGCAAAATTCGAGCTTGATCCGACCACGTTTGGACCTCCGATTAGCCCTCTGAAGAACTCTGGACAGTAGACTCAAAACCTAGAATTTCTGCACTCTTTTCTTTTTTCTCTCTTCTTCTCACTCTTTGCACACACCGATTGCTCTCTTTTGTCTCTTCTCTTCTGTTTTCAGCTAGGGTTTTAACCCTTTTATACACCATGTAAAATGACTTAAAAGTCCTTGGGTCATCCACATATATTATGTGGGTTTTACCATGAATACATGATAAACTTTCTTTGAGCCATCTCCACATTTGGAGGAAACCCAACCCAACAACATGTGTCAATAAAATTGCACTAGTCACATGTCCTGTATCTCCAATGACCTGGTGCAACATTAGTGCTCCCTACACACAAGATTTTATCCAATCGAAGAGTTTTCTCTAACACGTTAATAGGACAGTTTCGGTTGATATGTATGATTATATGCTGTTTCTTTTCTTCTGTTACATTTAAAATAAAATAAAAATTGTATGAGCACATTACATCATTTACTATCTTTTACGAGAAAGAGAATCTCAGCAATAGAGACAAGAAATTAACAAATGCCTTTTTCTCTTATTAATTAAACAAAATTGAATCTTGAAAGTACTCTAAATAAAAATAAAATAAAAATAAGGTTTGACACTTGACAATAACGTGTGGATCTTTAATTTCTTGAAAGGTAACATAGAGAGTCTTGGTTTGAAAATGTAATCCACCATGTAGAATTTAGGCATATGGTGAGGTATAGTCAATTAATTACATGGGTCTATTTCTTTTTCTTTTTTTGAAAATACCGAGATCAGCTAGATGTCTATTAATATAATCGGTAATTCGAAAAAAGATCTCCCCCACATTTATTGTCATTTTATGGGAAATGGTAAGACAATTGATATATAAGGTATCAACGTTTGAACTTTAGTGCACCAATGGAAATTATGAAGTCTTTATCCACTAAGAGTCAAGAGGGCGGCATTTGATAATTATGTGGGGTCTTAGAATCATCTGAAATCAGATGGGGTTTTATTATATAATAGAAAATTTTGTAAAGAAATTTGAAGGGTAAATGATGAAATGGTTGAATAATTATGTTGGTGAAAGTAATTAATGAATATATGGTTGGACTTGCAGTGTGAGAGCATGGGAGCAGTGGAGAAGAAATTGAAGGAGATGGAGATCAAGTACAAGAGGGCCAGGGTAGAAGAAGGTGGAATCCACGTGATCAACTGTTCTTCCATGATCCAGATGGTTTCATGATCGAGATTTCTGAATTGTGATAATCTTCCTGTTGTCCCACTTGTTGGAGAGATGGCTCGAACTTGCTCAAGAGTCAACCTCCAGCTTTTGCAACAACAGCAACAGCAGCAACTTCGAGTGGCCCAGCAATAGTACCAATTCTATTATTATTATTATTATTATCAAAATCAAATTGTATTGTTTGTTTTTATCTCTTTTGTGTATGTGAGTTTTTTCTCTTTTGTATTTGCTGAGCTTTCCTGTTGTAATAAAAGGTAAACAGTGTGTGATCCATGAACTCATGCTCATGGAAATGATCACATTTTTGTTTGTTTTTGCTTTAAATATATGTTTTTGACTTTATATTTTCTATGGACTCTTATGATTCTAATGTATGTACATGTAAATCATGGCATATAACAAGATTATATGAGATTCATATAACAAGATTATATGAGATTTAATGTGATTGATTACATGTGTACACGCCTACATGCCATTACTTATCCGATACTTCTTCCGGACCTTATACGAAATTTGTGCATATAATCCTATTTCTTCTTTCCTTCAAAACGAAATGACGAGGAAAGAAAAAAAAACAAAATAAAACTTTATTTGTATTAAATCTATCAGAATGCTGATCTTAATTTTCTTGGCAAATTTTTTTTTTTTGTGAATTGGGAGAAGCGAAAATTCAATTTGAGATCTCAATTTCGTTGAGGTAGGTATCATCAGGTTCTTAGATTTTTTATATCTCATCACCATATCATTGGATAGAAAAAAAAATATTTCTACTAATTTTGATTTGATTTTTATTCTAAGGGGAAAAAATGAATTAAAGGTAAATGACAATTCTTGAATCGGAAACAAAGATAAGTGATTGGAAAAATATGAAAATAACAATTTAAAAAAAAATAAATGAATGGATAAATATGAAAATCACAAATTTTAGTCAAATTTTAGATTGATATAATATATATATATATATATATTTTTAATATTAATAATTTAATTAGGTTGTATAGTATCACTTATAATCTTAACGTCAAATTAAGTGACATAAAGATGTTGAATAATTCATGAATCATGTAAGGTTTATGAAAAAGAACAATACTTTGATATTGATCAATCGGTACCTAAAATATTGACCTCATCAATGGGAATGTAGCATATTATCCAATTTATTAGATAAATGTAAAAAATAAAATAAAAAATTCCATATGTTACACTCCCATTTATAGGATCTATATTTTGGATACTGACTAGTCAGTACCCAAATATTGTTCTATGAAAAATCTATTTTATCAGCAAGGGTCTCAACTTTTTTTTTAAAGGGCATAAGGGCCTCAACTGAATGGCCATAATGTTGATGAAGACTTTATATTGTTTGGTGGCGTTTAGCTTTGTGTCCCAAATGGGCCAAATTCCATAACCCACCAAACTAAACTTCATTTTAGAATAAATAACTAGGATCATCCTAGGTAGTCTCTATCTTCATTCTTATTGAGTTTATAAAGATTTCATGATATATTTTTATTAAGGGGTGAATTCATAAAGAGCCAAAAATATTATTGGTTTATTGTTTTTAGCCACCGATTTATTTTTATTGTTTTCATCACTTTTGACCACTTTTGAACAAAAATACCCCAAAATTTGAAATTTGAAAAAAAAAGGGTCCAACCATTCTGTTTTATTTTTATTTTTAGGTTTTTAGGGTTAAGTTTAATATCTAAACAAATGGAAGAGAGAGAAAGGAAGAGAAAAAGAGAAATCAAACATTCAATTCGTCGAACCTCTCGCTGTTGCCGCCGCTCGCCGCACCTCTTCCCGTCGCCGCACCTCTCGCATTCACTGCACCTCTCGCCGAATCTGCCACTACAGGTCATGGAATCCACTGCTCAAGGTCGTCAAATCCGGCGCTTTAGGTCGTCAACTCCGCCGGACCTCTCGCAGAATCTGCTGCTCTTGGTCATCGATGCCGTCACCATCGCCATCCCTCGTCGATCTTCAAATCTGGTTAGTTTTATAGAAGTCTAATCCATTGCTCTTGGGTGTTTGTTTTGCTCTTGTGGACCTTTGGTTTGTGAAGAAATGTAGATAGAAAAATGAGGAGGTTAAACTGTGTTTTGTTCAACTGTGTTTTGATCAAAATGATGGGATTAAACCCTTTCGGTCTCTTTTGTTTCTCAGTTTGGTTGAGTGTTGAGTTTCTGCTCTGCTTTTTTGGCTTCTTGAGCTCTGTTTCTAGTGTTGTTTGGTTCGCTTGTGCTCATTCCGTCTGGTAACAGGAGATGGTGAAGCATATCACAAATTTCTCTCCCTATTAAAATTTCAAACTACAAGCAGTTGATATCTCTCACTTTGATTTGTGGGGATAGTTTCCAAATCGGTTTGTCAAGAACAGCACAAAACCAGCTATCATTGAATAACAGCAATCTAGATGGAACGATTTTAAATTAATTCTGCTCTCTAACTCTGACCAATTAAGATTTGATTAACTTTTTCTCACAATAATCATTCAAGAAAATATTAGAAAATTTATACTCCAGTTAACACTCAGCAATATATGACTGATACTCTGATTGTAATCTAGTAAAGGATGACAGAAAAATCTACCATTGGAGGCGTTAACTTCGAATTTTTTTATTATAATGAAATTCTTAACACAACTTAAATCCCAATTACTTGCATTTGCATGAACACATGAAATGCTTCTTTTAGACTCGGTCAATATGTGTTTTCACAACTTACACCCTGCTCAAATATGTGTTTTCATGCATATTTTCTTTATTTTTCCTGTTTATTGACTTAATACACAATCTTGACTGATCTCCTTAACTAGAATTTGACAAATTTGGACATGAAATGCTTCTTTTAGACTGTGTAAATTTAAGAAATTTTTTAATAATTCTTCTAGCTTGTCTGATTTATTGATTGGATTTATTCAACAATGAATTGTATATAGGTCTTTGTTCATTAGAGTTGTTCTTTTACGGTTTTTATTGATATTGCTCTATGGATCTGGGTTGGATATTTTCACTTGTCATTTGTAGTTGAGTTTCTAACTATTCAGATAACTAGTTTCAGAAAAGGAGGAAAGAATGCGATTAAAAAGAAAGAAAAAGTTTGGTACCAATCTGGATGCAATCTGGATGAGTAAGAAATCTATGGTTGGATGAAGTGAAAAAATTTGGTACCAATCTGGATGAACTGAAAAAAATTAATGAAGGTTGTAAGTAATTTTGTTAAGTCTTTAATGTGGTGTTTAGTTGCATTAAGATGAGTATGATTGGTCAAGATTCTCAAATCATATGGTTCTGGCAATGCTAATGTTATTAGTAAAGTGATCAAATCTTTGTAGTTGTAAGAAAAGTTTGTTTGAAACAATTTGACAGTGTACTAATTTAAAATTGTGTTTGATTTTGGTTTTCGGGACAATCGGATATATTACAATGAATTTGTGGCGATGATGTAAAAAGGCAATGGTAGATTGGGTAAGAAGAAGTTTTAGTATTGGATTTATGGGGCACTACAAGTTTGATGACATTAATCGTAGTCGGGGTTCATTTTTTTGTTTATATAATTTTTCAGGATTTTTAAACAACAAAAGTATGTAATGTGCTTGTTGGATTTACTCCATTTTTTGCACTTCTAGGATTGCTTCTGAATCTGAACGAGTTCAATGTAATAATATATATACACATTGTAGTATCTGATTATGTGAAGAAAAAAATTCTCGTTGCTTTTGTATATCTTCTTCTCCCTTTGTGACTCATTAGTTCAATGTAATGTAATATGAAACAATTTTTTTGTTAATAATTCAGATTAAATAAGTGATTTGATTTGGTGAATGGTAATGAAACGGAAAAAGCAAAGTGGGGTTTAGACACTCGGCAAACAACGGTGAAATGTATGAAGTTGTTTACTTTGTTTTTAGACCTTGTGTTTCAACTGTGAAAATCAATACTAACTAGCATGTAACTTCAAATTGAACTGGCATGTAACTTCTGACAAGTAACAATACTGGACTTTGTTTTTAGAACTAGCGTGTGAAGTGTGAAATCTGTTCAAACTGGCATGTAACTTCAATTTGCACTAGCATGTAACTTCAATTTGCACAAGCATGTAACTTCAAATTGAACTGACATGTAACTTCTGGCATGTAACAATGCTGGACTTTATTTTTGGAACTTGTGTATCAACTGTGAAATCTATTCAAACTGGCATGTAACTTCAAATTGCACTGGCATGTAACTTCAATTTGCACTGGCATGTAACTTTTGGCATGTAAAAATACTGGATTTCGTTTTTGGAACTAGTGTCAAGTGTGAAATCTATTCAAACTGGCATCTAACTTCGAATTGCACTAGCATTTAACTTCAATTTGCACTGGCATGTAACTTCTGGCATGTAAAAATACTGGACTTCGTTTTTGGAACTAGTGTCAAGTGTGAAATCTGTTCAAACTGACATATAACTTAGAATTGCACTAGCAGGTAACTTCAATTTACACTGGCATGTAACTTTTGGCATGTAAAAATACTGGACTTCATTTTGGAACTAGTGTCAAGTGTGAAATCTGTTCAAACTGGCATGTAACTTCGAATTGCACTAGCATGTAACTTCAATTTACACTGGCATGTAACTTCTGGCATATAAAATTACTGGACTTTGTTTTTGGAACTACTGTCAAGTGTGAAATCTGTTCAAACTTGCATGTAACTTCGAATTGCACTGGCATGTAAAAATACTAGACTTCATTTTTGGAACTAGTGTCAAGTGTGAAATCTGTTCAAACTGGCATGTAACTTCAATTTGCACTGGCATGTAACTTCAAATTGAACTGGCATGTAACTTTTGGCATGTAATAATACTGGAATTGAATTTCATCAGTGTACTAAATTCAATACTACAATTTGGTCTTCAAAATAAATTCATTCAATACTGGACTCTAACTTAATAAAGTCTACAATACAAAATATAGTATTCCACCCATACATATACCAAGCCTTTGTATACAACAAATGAAGTCCATGTTCCACTTGCATTTCGACCATGATGTCTTTGGGTTTTAGAGAGTAGTCGTGTACTTGCAACTTTGGTGCTAAATGTAGGGAAAAATCGATATAAAACGCAGCGGAAGAAACGAAAAATAGATTTCGTATGGTTTTAAAATTTTTCTCAAAGTTGAACCTTAACCTTTTAATTAATTAAACTCAAATATCTTCCAATCCGAACACGTACGTGAATCACCTAGGAGCGTGGTCTCCCTTTTTCTTTGAATTGCAAACCTGAGAATGAATGAACAAAGTTTTCTTTTTCTTTTGTTAGTCACAAAACAATCAAAAGAAGACAAAAATTATTCCGGTCACTTTTGAGTTCTCAATCTAATGATCGAAACTCGCGTGAACCTAATTCGATGTTGTACACACAAGCTTATTGATGAACAAGCAATCAGTGTACTATCAAAGAATAATCTCTTCTCTCTTTTATGTTTAGTAGAATAAAAATTATCCTTTTCTATGAATTGAGAAGAAGAAGAAAAATTGAATCATTCAATCAACTATGGTGGCCGAATTCTATATGTGGTATTATATATGTGGCCGAAATTTTGCTTCCTTTTCTATTTAGGATTGCCGAAATCTTCCTCTAAATGGACTAGGGTTGCCGCAAATCACATACCAAAAAGAGTTTGTGTTGCACCCTAATTTCCATCAACCTTTAGACTTCAAAACCTAATCCAACTCATAGATATTTTTATTTTTTTATTGACTAAATAAAAAGACTTCTTATTTGATTAAATAAATAAAATTAATTTTTTTTTTCTTATCAAACAAGTTTTTTACTTTTAATATACTACTACCAATAGTATAACTTTAGGAAATATATTTCCTGATCAGAAAAAGATTTGTTTCTTAATTAAACAATTAATTAATAAATTAACTAATTCTTATTTAATTAAAACAATGAAACAAAATAATATATTAGGTTAATATATACACCTTGCAGCCCCACTTATATAAATAGGCTATATATTATTTTCTTATTTCATTTAATCCATTGGACTTTAAATAAAAGCCCACATGTGAACCAGACCCATTCTTACTAAAAGAAACAAGCTCACATGTCTCCTTTTAATATATTAATATAATAGTGCAACCCATTAATTAAATAATAGACATATTATATTCTTGATATATTAAAAACAATTCTAGATGGACCCTTAAATCGGCCCGGTAGAATATATCAAGTGATCCATGCAAATACGTGTGGATTGGGGATCTTGGCGGGCTATCTAAATTTAAGCTTCAATAGACACAACCTAATCACAATCAACAAATGATTCACTTAGGTCCAATCTATTAATTTTAACTCATTCCACTAAAGAGATAAAATTGAACTCTTAAATAAAGATAGAATAAGGAGATGTTTCTCATTCATACCCTAGACAATCATATAGGAGATGGTGTATTCTCGTGAATAATATCAGTAATCGCCAAGAGCTCATAGACCGCCTATAGCTCTCCAAGTTACCATATTTCCTCATATGACCACATTTTGAACTTGGATACTTTGACTTGTCCAGAAGCCATGTTTTCAATAATCATTATTGAAAACTCAACGTTGAGATTTAATATCCAATACCTCAAAATATCCATATGATGATATTATACTCTCATTTAATAAATGGAGCTACGATGTCCATATCTATAAATGAAGTCCTCTATCGATTAACAAATGTATACCACCAAACTATCGAGGATAGACTATGCTATATAATCGTACTCATTGATAGCTCTAATGATAACACTTGCAACCATAAGTCCATCATTTATCTCAGGATTAAGATAGACTCTCCGATTGTCCTCTTTAATGAAAAGACTTATATCTAGTGACGGTTCTAGATAAAGTATTTCATTGTGATCCAGTTCAATGCACCTAGTGCACTAGATTCTTTTACTCGAAAACCTTTCGATGATTTTAGACTCATCATATTCATTTGATCCCACTCAAATGCTAGTAAAAGAATTCTACAACTTTAACAAGATAGATGTGCCCAACCTTTAACTTAAGTTGTGAACGTTATTCAAGACTAACTAAAGAATTGTGTCTACCTCATACATATCTGGATGTATGAACAATTCTTCATGTCTCATAGTCTTTTGACCTTATGATTATTTACCTTGACAATTATAATAATAAATGCTATAAGTAATTGTAAGAATCAAAATTCACTTTATTAATATGAGAAGATTGTCAATTACGATATTACACTCTTGCCATTGAGCATAATCCTAACAGCTAATAGTTTTCCGATAGTCCAAGAATTTGTTTGTCGAAGACGTGCGTGGAAACCATCGATATTGCAAGTATGATCCTTCAAGAACATTCTAACCACTCAATATTCTCCTTTTTGCATCTTAAATGCATGTAATTGGAATTCACACTCGTCATCCTTACATCTGGCCTCATAACGTGTTTTGCTAGACCTTCTAATCCGGATTTCAAATTGCTCATTCAAAGCATACATATGCAACGTTCGCTTAAGATCTTTCTTACATTGAAATATTTTACCCTTGTATAACCGGCCATAATCTGAAATTGATTCCTCCATGCTAATGGGTTCGAATGAATGCCTTTCGGATCCAGGAATAATCCAAGCTCGTGGGGAAACATGTTCACAACTTTGATCAACACCGTCACCTAATCCATCCTCTCGAAAGGAAACACCACTAAATGAACTGACATGTAACTTTGATCAGCATGTAACTTTATAATTAACTGACATGTAACTTCAACAATAACCAACTGACATGTAACTTAAAAATAAATTATCATGTAAAGTCTACAATAACATGCATGTAACATGGGTACAAATAATTCCAGTACCTGGATTTCACTCTAAATCAAAATTTCCAACTGACATGTAACTTACAAATACACTAGTATGAAACTTACAAATACACTAGCATGTAACTTACAAATACACTAGCATGTAACTTCAAATTTCACTGGCATGTAACCTGGGAAAAAAATATCACAGTACCTGGGATTCACTCTAAATCAAAATTTCCAACTGACATGTAACTTACAAATACACTAGCATGTAACTTCAAATTTCACTGGCATGTAACCTACGAAAAAAATATCACAATACCTGGGTTTCACTCTAAATCAAAATTTCCAACTGACTTGTAACTTACAAATACACTAGCATGTAACTTACAAATACACTAGCATGTAACTTCAAATTTCACTGGCATGTAACTTGGGAACCAAATATCACAGTAGCTGGGATTCACTTTAAATCGAAACTGATCTCTTATTCTTCATATCAAACATAATGATCCTTGTAAAAAACAAGTGGGCAAGGGATACATACCGTTGAAAAACGTCGTTTGGCTCCGGATCTACTACACAAGAGAGAGATCTAATCCATGAGAGAGAGACACACACACACACACACACATAAAATTTCAAATGGTGGTTGTCTTCTTCACGGTGGTTTTCTTCTTCTTCACAGCAGAAAATTTCAGATGTCATGTAAGTATGTAACTTCTTGCCCAAAAATTTCGTGCGACTTCGTCTTGTCACAGTCGTTGCCACTACGTCTTGCCCAGAAACGAATAGAAATGAAGCTGTTCTTGCCCAATTCGTCTGATTTCAACACACACAAGAGAGAGAGAGAGAGAGAGAGAGAGAGAATATTTGAAATGAAAAACAAAATGGAGGGATTTGGAAATGTCCAGTTCGTCTGATTTCAACACACAAAGAGAGAGAGAGAGAGAGAATATTTGAAATGAAAAACTAAAATGAGGGATTTGAAAATAAGACAGCAAAATTTTGGGAGGAAAGTTTGGGAGAAGTAAAGCCAAAAGAAAGGTTATACTTGTCGGTTTAAGTCCAAAAATGATAAGTATAATCAAAAATAAATATTGGACTAAAAACAATAAACTCATAAATTTTATGATCATTTCTTACAAGTTCCTCTTTTATTAAAGATCATTCTCATTTTTGTTGATAACAATCACAAATGTTAAATTTTAACTTAATAAGCTAATTTCTATAAGCATAATCTAGAAAAATAAATGTGAGGCATGTCTATATAATGGATTATGATTCTCTCTTATCCTGATATTTGTGTTGATCTCAACAGATCCAGTGACATTTATTATTAATGATTGAAATTTATTTATATTTTTCACTTCTATTATTTTTTATATATAAAATGATGTTGGACTTGATATATTGGAATTGGAATTGTCCGACAATGATACTTATGTTATGTTGTTTGTGTACATCACCTTTTAGAACATATGATTATGCATCTCTCTTCCACAGTAGTGGTGATATTATAAATGTTTTTTTTTCAATTATTACAATAATTAATTCGTGGTTTGGAGAGAGGGGATATATCAAAATTGATATGACCAAAGTTGATGATAAATAACAATTTAAAAATAATTTAATTTAACTTAAATTTGAACTATAACCGGTTCACATGAAATCGACGGACGACTTTAATTTGGTTAGAATCTATAACATCTTACCTGCTAAAAATATCTTATAATTAATCAGCATTAATGTATTTCAATGGTATTTGTGAGTGTGATTTGTTTTCTTTTATTTTATTTTTTTGTAACTATATATACTTGAAAAAAATTATATTTGAATTGAACTCCCTGAGAAAATTCTCAAGCTTAAGCACCATTAACTGAAGAAGAATCCAGATCAAGTAGATTTTCTATCACTTGATATTATTTGGAAGAAATAATGAAAAAATAGAACATAAATAAAGCTATATGTGATATATAAGTAGTGATTCTTATACCATACAATAATATCATTATATTATTTATATTATAGTACAATCAAACAAATCTTTATTATCCTTTAAATGCTCGACTCTCCAAAACATGCATATATATTATATATATATTCATAAAAGAGAGCGAAACAAAATTACAACAAATTAAATAAAATAATTAAAACCAAAACAGATTTCATCATAATATAATTTCAAGAAATTAAGCTAGAAAGGCGGCAACGTTAATTAGAGACCTCTAGCCAGCATCTGCTCATAATTCTCAATAGATTCAAGCCTCTGAATCCGAAGTTGCTGCCTGAACTTCTTGATAAACGCATCGGCGCTTTCGTTGATGTCCATGGATGGCTGGCTCTCTAGCTTATTATTAATATTCGATGCCGTTTCCGGTGATTTTTTCTCCGTAACTTGAGACCTCGCGGCTCTGATATTATCATTTCTCCCTCTGAAGTGCGTATGCTCCGCCTTTTCTTCAGAGATTGTGGAGCTATAGAAGGGAGGAGGGACTGAACTCTTCTTCATTCTTTGTAAGCTTTTCTCTCTTCTTGTCTGAAAAAAAAATGTGTAAATACTTTTGATTATTAGATGCTGTCCATCCTAACATGTCTCCTATATTTATATATAGAAGAGGGGAAATGAGAGAGGAGTTGTGTAATTTAATATTGGATATGGTCATATGGGTTTGATTCCTCAAGTTTTTTTTTTTTTTCTTTTTTGGATAAAATAGCACTCTTCAATTTGAAGATAAATACTTCCAGATCAGTTGAAGAGATCTCCTCGAGGTCAAAAATTCATTTGCTTTTGGAGCCCCTCGTTTATAGAATGATATTGACCGTTGACATATTCACAATAATAAAATTATTCTTTGAACTAATTATTTGGTAAAACAAAAGTATGAATACGTGTTTAAAAATAATTTGGTAGAAATTATGTTGTACTCTATAAATAATATACTCTTAACTATTTTCTTTTATTATTTTTAAAAAAAAAATACTATTACTAAAAATTTATGTTTGAGCAAGTCTAGAACTATAAATCTTTATTAAGAGAGGTCATTATACTAAAATAAAGAAATTTAAGGAAGGTAAAAATGGTAAAAACTAGTTGCAAATTTATAAATTTTTGATAAAGTTTTCAAAGACATTTTTTAAGGTAAGGTGACACGCTCATGTGGTCCACCCTCCTTCTGCATTTGGAATTGAAGAAAGAAGACATCATTCGAATTTATAAACATTTTGATTACTATATAAAAGTTTTTTTTTATATATATTATAATAATTTAATATTTTAAAAGAAAAACATGACTCCAACTCACAGCCTCTTGTCGATTACTATACAAAGTTACTATACCTAGTAATAGCAATACTCATTTAAATAGCTATAATCATTTTTAAATTAAAAAATGTGCAATGGTGTCTTGATTATTAGCAAAAAAGAAGTTAACATTAAAATAAAATAAAATATAAGAAAAATGATTTAAATCATTTATAATGAAAAAAAGGTTGGAAACGAATAGGTAATGGGACAGTGAAACCGTTTTTGAAGACTAATTTGAAGGCACACGCACGTAAATTGTGAAATGTGATTAGTTTAGACAAATCAAAAGAAACGTGCGGCTAAAGAGATGGTACCGACTACCGAAAGTTGCCCACGTAAGTCGCCGTTGTTGCCGAGTCAACCCACCCAATCCACCTCACCAAGTCAGCATGGAATCCATTGATATAAATAATTTTTTTATATATTTTTATTACTTATAGAGTTATAGTCATCAATTTTTTTTTAAACAATAATTTATAGTCTATCAATAAATGAAGGTATGGCATCTCTAGCTACTCTGCCCAACTCTACCTAAATTATGGCTACATTGCATCCACATGTGATGTTCCAGAAATGGTATCAATGTGGTACATGGCACATGTTCTAATTATATTCAATTGCCACAAAATTAGTTATGGAACATGTCAGATAATTAATAGATTATTGCACAATACTAGTTTATAGAGGTGTTTTAAATTCAAGTATTCTCAAATCCATGTGGAAAAGAGTTTGGTTTACATTTATTGTTATAATAAAGGGCTAAAAGCCTAAAACCATAAGTAGCCATACAATTTTTTAAAAAATGTCATTTCTCAATAACTTCAATATTTTTAGAATAATGCTATTGCCACCCTATGTTGATCTAATAATACCTCTCATGGCCTCATTTTAATTTGTTTTACTAAAATTACATAAATAGACATATAATTCAACAATAACTCTTTTAGAAGGTGAATTCTAAAATAAATAAATAAAAACCCACATCACAAACAAGTTATTTTCTTGAAGAAAAAAAAATTTCTTCTTACATCCATGATATCATGTAAATCAAACAATTTCAGGTTAGCTTTTGAAATTGAAAACCTGAAAACATAATGTAGATTCATTTCTAGCATAATTGAAAAATAACAACTAAAGATAAGTAATGTAAAATTTTGTAGATACTTCATAATTGGGATTTGGGATGATGGTCATTGCTTGAGATTGTTAAAGAATTGTTATAAAGCAATACTAAAAGAAAAAAAAAATCAAGGAAGAAGAAAAAAACAGGGAAGGAGATGATATCATTCTTGGAATCAGCCACTTGGGTTAGCTCATCTCATGACGATTGCAAAATCATGGAAGCAGTCGTAGTAATCACCTTCTGTTGACGATCGCGAACTCAAATCCAAGTTGTTGTTCATATTAGGGTGCTGGATGTGAGGAAGAATGGGGTGCCTGAGATTTGGAAAAGAGACAAGGGCAATTTTGAAAAATTAATTAATTAAAATTAATTAATCCCAAAATTCTTTAAAATGGGGCATTATTAGTTTATTAGGTTGGTGCCAGTAGCACCACTCCTATTTTTATCCAAGATAAATGATCTTTAGACAAAAATACCCTTAATGCATTTATGACATGTGAGAGAAAGATTTCTTTTTATTTTTTTAGTTAGCTTCATCAATCTTCATTGATGGAGGTTTGTTAGACCTTCATCAATGGAGGTATGTGATGAAAGTTTGTTCGACCTCTACTGATGGAGATTTGTTCGACCTTCTTCTAATAATGTTGATATTTCACGTGTAATCATGTTAATATTTCATCGTGTAAAGTTTCTGAAAACATTTTCAAATGACTTTTGAAGAGGAAAACGATATCAAATTTTCTCCTATAATATACTGTTGGAATCGTTTTGTCGAAGAGAACAATATTTCGAAGAAAGAAAATTGTGAGAGAAAAATGACGTGCTCTAAACTACACACACGTTTTATCTCGCAAGTGCATAAATCGTTTGAAGATTCGTATGGAGGCAAATACGAGTTCGTTCCATGGGAAATGTAATCTGTCAACTATTCCTAGTTTAAATGAATGGGAAACGATTTAAAGAGGGTTTGCGCATTAAATGTAAATTTTTCTAGAAATAATAAACTATATACAATAATAAACTATATACAATAATATTAAACTAAGATAAATTTGAGATATTATATGGCTTAATTGGAGAGATGCAAGAGATATGGTTACACTAACTAAATGACTTCACCATAACATTTACACAAAATCATAAAAAAAATATGTTTACTAATGTTGAAAGTCGTGTTCGCTTAATCCTCTCAAATATTCTCTTTCGAGCAATAAAGGATATACTCGCATGCAACAATAATCTATCTTTCGATGACTATTAGAAATACACACAAGTTCATTAAGAACAATGATACACATTTAGCGACTATACATGCAAGCTCGCTTATTTCTTTCTTACTCAATCGAGCACGTTGCGAGCGTCACCTCCAAGTCCTTAACTCAACAACTAAAGATCATTCAAATAATGACCAACCACTCAAAAACATTGCAAACATAAATATCCACTCAACAATCAATAAGCATTTTCAATTAAAATGGTCATAGTGTTAAGTTTACATCAAATCCCTAGTGGTGATAGTACATATCAAAGAATCAAAGAAACAAAGAGAAAAGAATAAGGATAGAAAAAACCCATGAAGCATCTATAACTCCTCATAGACAAGATGTGCGATTCCTTCACCATCTCTTCGCTCCTTCCTTTAATGTGTTGCTCAATCTTATAGACAAGAGAACATCTTCATTTTCTCTCTCTAAACCTCTCTAACTCTTAGATGGATGGTTGAATTGTTTGGTGATGGCAGAATGGTGTGGCCACAAAAGGGATGGCCCATTTAGAGCCTTGAAGGCTCCTCTCTCTTCTTGGATGTTTGGTGGCCAAAGAATGGTTGAAGATTAGATGGTCACCGGGCTAGGGCTCAAAATGAGGTTTAAATAGAATCCCAAAAAATTATGGCACAAAATATGTGAAATTACATAAATATGCCTCGGCTTGGAGGGCTGATTAGAAATTTTACGATCTTGGCAAACCGCTCAAATCACTGGTCCAATTTAGCAGGCAGATGTCACGGTCTTATGAGACGAAGAAGACACCGCAAAGATCTCCGGTTGCTTCGACATGCACTGGGTGCGTTTAGAAACAAGTTGGGGTGCGCTTAGGGAGACAAGTTGGGTTGCACGCGATGGGCCGCTTCATGGCCTGATTGCATTGCTTTTAGCTAGATCTTTTACCATTTTCTCCCTTGCTATCCTCTTTAATTGATCAAACATCATTTCTAACCTAAGTTTTACATTGTTGCCCCTGCTTTCCTCCCAAAATTAATCCATCACCCTTTCTTGATAATTATGACCTTTTCAACCCCAATCTTCTCCAATTAAGCTCTAACACTTTATTTTGGAAAAATTACCTTCACAAAGCTCAACAAACACATTAAAACACCACAAATACATGAGAAACGAGCAAACAAAGTAGAAAATGGGGACAGAATTTACGTACGAAAATGGACTTAACAAGAAACGTGATTGAATGAGAGAAACCTATGAAGAGAGAGAAAGTGTCAATGGAGATTCAAGTTATTAAAATGGATGAGAGTGAAAACTTAAAATTGATGTGTGAGAACTTAAAAGAGAAAAAGAAATTAAAGATGATAGTATGGAGTTGAACAAAAGAATTTTAAAGGGTATTTGAGTCATACCACATATACATATGGATAAAAACAGTAAACTTATTGAGAATTCATAAATAAGAACAACATCATAATTTTAGGGATAAATACTGAAATTTTCCTCTATAATAAAAGTTAAAAACAATTATAAAATACTCATTTCATTTCATCCGCTTGCAGCTTTGTAACTATTTAACTCAAAAGTTTAAAAGGATAGGTAATGACCAATGCAAATTATAGAATTTAAGATATAATATGGATTGATTGGTCAAATCATTGGATACATTAACACACGTGCGCACAATCTTGTGCAATGTGGAGATAAATGGCAAAAGTGAGACACACATTAGACACCATCTATAGTGTAACATGAATCAAACATGAGATTTTCTGGCTCAATTATAATATTTAAGACGGGTTGAAATTTGATACATTAACATCATCAAATTTGTCATTCCGAAAATTGAAAATACTGTGATGGTTTAATTTGCCATTATTGAAATCATATGTATTATTAGACATCAATTGTTTGTCAAGCTCCAATTAACTGCCACTAGCATAGTATTAACCTTGGTAACCTTAAGACTTTATTCTTCATTTGATAACAATAAAGATCGATGAAGTTCTTGTTTGAATTTTTATAAAATTTTAATCAAATTGGAGATGAGTAAAGCATCACGTAAGACTTTAACTTTTTGGAGGAATCAATTGTGGTACATGAAGGTTAAAGAAACAAGAATCATCGATCTAGTTGCAAAATACAAACAGATAAGCTTCTTAAATTAAGATTTCATTTTATATATAATTTATGTGCACTCTTTTCTAAGACTGGCTGAAGAGTTTGATACTCTTAGCTGAGCAAAACCATCGTGATTAAACTTAAACCTTTCAAGCCATTTAAATACTTGAGATTGGTAATAGGTTCTTAATTAGAATCTAGTGGTTTGCTAAAATTTCCGAAATACACATAAATTATAAAGTACGGTCATATAGCGGCTCATTCGTCTAGAGGAAATAAGGGGTTTTGGTACTTTTTGAGTTGGTGTTGTACGAGGAGTTTAAAAATTAAATGATATTTTTTGAAGATGGCTTTTCTATGTCTCTGTTTTAATAACTCATGTTTAAAAGGTATCTATTGAGGAATCAATTGTGGTGCATGAAGGTTAAAGAAACAAGGATCATCGATCTAGTTGCAAAATACAAACAGATAAGCTTCTTAAATTAAGATTTCATTTTATATATAATTTATGTGCACTCTTTTCTAAAACTGGCTGAAGAGTTTGATACTCTTAGCTGAGCAAAACCATCGTGATTAAACTTAAACCTTTCAAGCCATTTAAATACTTGAGATTGGTAATAGGTTCTTACTTAGAATCTAGTGGTTTGCTAAAATTTTCGAAATACACATAAATTACGAAGTACGGTCATATAGCGGCTCATTCGTCTAGAGGAAATAAGGGGTTTTGGCACTTTTTTGAGTTTATGTTGCGTGAGGAGTTCAAAAATTAAATGGTACTTTTTGAAGGTGGTTTTTCAACATTGTCTCTATTTTAATAACTCATGTTTAAAAGGTATCTATTGTGGTGAACGAATGCGCTGCTCTCCCCCCCCCCCCCCCCCCCCCCCCCCCCCCCCCTTTCAGTTGTTCCATGTCAGCTATCTATAATTTAATCTAGTTTTATTTTATCTTTTACTTTTCATTTAACTGAAAGAGTAGGGAGAAAAGTTACTACGACAGTTCAGAGCAGCCAACCAACCAGATTTCGACAGTAGACGGCGACGATTTCTTGAGCATTTCGATTTCGATTTCGATTTCGATTTTGGTGATGTCGAAGGTATGTAACTTGAACGATTTGATTTTGAATACCAATTTGATTGTGTTTTGTTGGGTTATTCATTTGGTTTTGTATGTATAATGTGGTTTCTAGGGTTTTTAGTTTTAGATCTGGTTTTTGGTTTCTAGGGTTAGATTGGGGAAGACGATAGTAAAAGTCTTGGAGCATGTAGTAAAAGTCTCGAATATTGTTACAAAAGTCTCTGATATACTTACAAAGTCTCGAATAGAGTTATAAAAGTCTCGGACAATGTTACAAAAGTCTCAGATAAATAAAGTTTTTGTAACACTGTCCGAGACTTTTGAAATTCTGTCCGAGACTTTGTAAGTATGTCCGAGACTTTTGTAACGCTATCCGAGACTTCTGTAACACGGTCCGAGACTTTTATATTTCTTCTGAGACTTTGTTATATTGTTTCGAGACTTACTAGGAAAAGTTTCATGACCTAAATTTTGTGTGGTCGTGAATTGCAAATGAGAAATTTGAGGGCCAATTTAAAAACTCCACATACCGACTACTATGATGCCAAAATTACTCACCACAACCACATGGAAAACCAGCAAGTAATCGATGAAGCACTTGATGGAGTAGTGGAAAATGCGGCTGTAGAGCGAGATATGTATCAGCAGTCATGTTTTGGCCATTTTCAACTCATGCAGCAAGGAATGGTATTTTCCGGTGGTATTGTGCATCGGTTGATATTACGTGAGTTAGACCACGATGGACCCAGTGATTAGATGAGGTTTATGTTAGGTCTGCGTAGGTCCGGTTTTTTAGGGTGGAGTTTTCTTTGATCACCGGATTGAAGTTCGGAGCCATCCCAGACACGGAGCTATATGAGGATGTCCTGAATGACATACACCACAAGTACTTCAGTGGTCGAGATGCGGTGACTTTTGCTGAACTTGAAGCAAGGATTGAACAGGGTCAATGGCAAAAGCAATTCAATGTAGTGAAGCTATGTCTGATGTACATGTTAAATTACGTTTTAATCAGAGCGGAAGAGAGGAATTCCATCCATATGGCAGTTGCGCCTTGTTGATGACTTGGATGCGTTCAATGCATTCCTGTGAGGTTCACATATGTACAAATACTCCATATTTGGGTTCAGAAAGGAAATTCTCTCTAGGCCGCTGAGATACAACATTTTCGGGTTGGCATACGCACTACTAGTGAGCCTTTGAATCTGAATTACCGTTAATCATTTAATTACTTAGTTGTTATGTTCTCCAACTAACCAATCACATTTCTATTGGATTTGTTGTAGGTTTTTGTCTTTGAAATTATTCCAACCCTTGCCACGCAATTCGTAACTCTTAGAGCAGCTGGACAACCCCTCATGTGTATTTTTAGGTGAGACCTGACCAAACGACCAAGGGGAGAGAAACTGGATAAGATTTTCACCGCAAAGGTAATAATCTAGCTAGTACACTTCTAAATATAATTCTCATTCCAAGTTTCTGATGTCACGTTTCTGATGTCACGTTTGTTTTTATGATAAAATTTTAGATGTTCGTGGAAGCAGAATTGACCCCCACAGCTTCGGAGGAAGGTTTATGGTACTAGCAGGGGATTGACGAGGTAGGCAATCTGTACCATGATGATACTTCAGCGGCGACTATGCTAGAGGGGGGGGGGGGGGGGATTTGTCACTATCTGCTGAACATGTTTGGGAGTTTATAGAGGCAGACATAGGCACACTGACTTAATCCATATCTCTTGCATCCGAGCAGCAGAGTACTAATGTTGCTGCACCGAGCAGTGTCCTTGCTGTACTTGTTAGGCCGACACATGTCAAATTCGTACGAGCTACTTAGACGATAGGTCATGATGAACATGCCGTTGGTATTGACTCTACCTATACAGAGCATGCACTTGGAGGCACTGCAGGTCACACGAACCTGTGATCTCCTATATGAGAGGTAAATAAATTGTTATTGGATTGGGTCAAGTTGAGATAAGAATTTGAATTATAACTCTGACACGTGATTTTCTCCTTCAGGTAGTACCAGACCTTTTGGAACGTCGGTGTGCCGAAGTCATCAGTGCCGCAAACGCATTAGGGATGAGGTCCATAAAAGTGACAGGGAAAGACAGGAGCAACACAAGGAGTTGGTCAGTATGATATATACACTTTAATGGACATCTACTAAGATGCATACGGATGAGCCGAGGGTTAATGAGGCTACGGGGGTGATGGCCCAGCAAGACATAGGCATACATAAGCCTAATATAGATGTACAACCCACAAAGACAGCTTATTAGGAGACCACGGAGACATCTGATCATGAGACCTCAGAGAAAGCTCATCGGGATACTACAACTGTGTCCCATATGGATTCAGTACCTACTCCCCAGCAGGACATTGTAGCAATTGTGTCACATACTGAGACTACTTCACAGGATGCTGATACAACCGTGAAAGATATTGGTGCACAGAGTCAGCAAGACACTGTAGCTTTAGGTAATGCTTCGCATGACCATTCAGTCATGGCAGATGATGTAGCTTCAGATACTACTCAGTAGGACATGGTCCCTACAATATCTACAGTTATGTCTGAGGGGGGTTCAGGAAGCCGGATCGAAGTTGGTCCAGATGCTACGCAGGTCCTTGTCCCTGCTATTGTCATTTCAGACATTACACCCATGTCACATGAGGCTTCAGGCAATTGGGTCCCAGCACACCCTAGTTTGCAGATTGACCGACCACTGCAAGTGCGCAAACGCGGTTAGCAAATGTCTACCATCTATACTGACCCATGTAGGCAAAAAAAGGTTTAAGGTTATGGCCTACAAATTTCGCCCTACTGAACCAGTTGATCTGAAACAGCTGAAGACGTACATGTGGTTCAAGGAGGACGAAACTACAATGTATAACATACTAATTTTTGGTAATATTTTCCTAGATTTTTTATAACGACTTGTTAATTTTAATGTGTATTCTTCTTCAATGATACAGGCGCGATGTGGATGTGGTTAATGAGGTTGAAATCTCTTGGTTCGTAGATTTCGAAACCAACCATACGGAGTTGGAAGACAGGGTAAAAATGTATACATTGGCTCATTTTTTTTAGAATGTATTTTAACGTTAATGTTGGTTCCTTTTGTCAGCATATGGATGCATATTTGCTTATCGTACGGAAGTGCCAGCGTGCATTTCCTAAGGTCTATAGTCAGAGTGCAGAGATCATTGATTCACAATTCTATGTAAAATTTTTATTATTTGTTATATGGTTACAAATATCTTGGATGTTTATATTGTTAATTGTTATATGGTTACAAAAGTCTTGGATGTTTATATGGTTAATTGTGAAACATACATATATGCACATCCAGTGGGCGACTAGGTTCGGTGATATCGACATACCAACAAACACAGGGTCCGTGCTGACTCACACTTGGGACGAGGACGCTTTGGGCATGTGGACTCAGAAAACCTAGCTGTCGGCCATGGCACAAGGTTAACACAATGACTATATTGGAAATGAAATAGGAAATTCTATTTCATATTTCAACGTATCTTAGAGTACTTTATATTGCATTGTAGCTTTTGGTGCCGTGCAACCTCGGAGGGTATCATTGGATTATGGCCCATATTGATCTCATTCACCCAGTGTTCTAGAAATCGGGGTAGGGGCCCGATTACTGGGCCGACTAGGCCTTAGACGGACCTGGCCGCCGCGACTAGGCCCTAATCGGCCTTCCTAGATGGGCTGCCGACTAGTTGGCGACTAGCTCCGATTAGTCGGCCACCTAGACCGATTTATATAGCCGATTAATCGGCAAAATCGTTTAAGAAAATAAATAAGTTGTAGCCGCAATCACCACAGCAGCTGTCGTCGTCGCCGGAGCTGTCGTCGTTGTCCGTGTATGGGAGAAGCACAGCTGTCGTCGTTGACCTTGTTCTGCTTGGTCGTGTTGCTCTGTTTCCTGTTGCTTCTGTCCGTGTGGCTATTGTTTTTGCTGTCTGTGTTTTTTGTATCCATGTTTTGTTGGGAACTTGGCTCTAGTAATAAATACCTATTTCAAAAAAATAAGCTTAAAAAATGTAGAGTGTGAGAAGAAAAACTTAAGTTGCAGAGAAAATGATGAAGATGAGTTTGAAATTTGAAGAGAGAGAGAGAGAGAGTGATTGAAAATTGAAATGGGAAAACATAGAAGATAAGAAGATAAGACTAAAGAAAAGAATAAGATAAGTCTGGTGGGGTCCAGTCTGATGTGCCCCATAAAAGACAACAGAAAAAAAAGAATAAAATAAATATAAATAATAAAAACATATATATTGATGTCTGATGTGTCTCATAAAGAGCAACAACAGAGAAAAAAAATTTAAAAAGTAACAAATAAAAAAAAGAAAAAAAATTGCCGTCTAGGAGCCCACTAGTCGGTGCCTAGGCGGTCTAAGCGTTAGGCGCCGGTCCACTGTACGACTAACGCCTAGCGCTTTCTAGAACACTGCGTTCACCGGTCGATCCACTTTTATGATCCATATAAACAACATGTTCCATTTGAGCATAGGAACAAACAGGTTGCTTGCTTACGATGGTTTTTATTATCGATGATGTCACATGTCGGATTTTATATAAACAGAACGAGTGACCAGCCGCTCTTGTAAGGTGGATGCCAATCAGTTTCATATGGCTATAATCGCGACATATAAAGTGCCACAACTATCAATGGGGTGAGTTAAAGGTGAAATCACATTGTTCATTTAATTGAAATCATATTGTTGTGTTTTTTAAATATGGGTAACTGTGGTCCCCAAACGCTGTTGTTGATCGAGCACATAGTGGCATGAAAGACGAAGATTGAGTGGAAAGATAATCAGATGGAGGCAAGACACTTGAAGATGGCCGTTGAAGTTTTTTGTAACTCCAAGGCTTGCAAGTGAGCAATATGTTTTTCTGATGTACATATTTGTAATCATTTTTTGGATATACATATTTGTAAAAAAATTTTAGATGTACATACTGTTGGTAATTGGTTGGCAAATGAAATGCAAGGAAATATTAAACAAAAGTCTCGGAATGTATAAACAAAAGTCTCGGAACATATTAACCCAAAGTCTCGGAACATATTAAACCAAAAGTCTCGGAACGTATAAACAAAAGTCTCGGAAATGTTAATGAAAAATCTCGGAACATATTAACCTATAGTCTCAGACATGTAATGAAATGTCTCGGAACATATTAACCAAAAGTCCCGGAACATATAAACAAGAGTCTCAGAACGTATAAACAAAAGTCTTGGACATGTTAATGAAAGGTCTCGAAACATATTAACCCAAAGTCTCGGACATGTTAATAAAAAATCTCGAAACATATAAATAAAAATCTTGGAATGTATAAACAAAAGTCTCAGACATGTTAATGAAAAGTCTTGGAACATAGTAACCCAAAGTCTCGGACATGTTAATGAAAAGTCTCGGAACATATTAACCCAAAGTCTCGGAACATATAAACAAAAGTCTCAGAACGAATAAACAAAAGTCTCGGTACGTATAAACAAGTCTCAGGACATGTTAATGAAAGGTATTGGAACTTATTAAACCTACATACATGCATTAATTTAATCATCATGAAATTATTCAATAATATGTCAATAAAGTTACATCAATTTTAAAAGTACAGGTACAAATAAGATAAAAGTCTTCATTCATTCTGGATTACTGGGTCCTTGGATTTCTGTCTCCTTGGTAGGGCATGTTTGTTTGTTGTGCCCGACTTGGTGGCACACGCTACACTTGCAGCGATATTGGTCAGGGACAGGTTGGCTATTGTTGCATGTAAACGCCAGAGGGTTAGTACACCGCCTACTATTTGTTAGGTTTTAGATTTATGTTGGCTTGATTCCATAACAAAACTCACTTTCTTTGTAATGTTTAGTTGCTTATGTGGTTCGTGATTGGAACAAGCTTCAAAGAAGAAAAGCAACTTCTCATGCAAAGCTCGTCTTCAAGAGGAAAGGTGCATTATTGGATGATAAGGTATCGAGATCTTTCTTCCTCTTGCAAGGCGTAAGTGCACACACACATTTCATAACATTTGTATCCCTGCATCGTTATGCTAAATTTAAAGGCACACAAATACAATTGAATTCATATGTGTCCCTGCATCATTGTGCAAAAATTTGTATAACACATTCACACACTTGTTGAAGTATGCACATGCATTAGACTTAATTTGACAATTTTTGTAAAATTGCATGTTCTAGGACGATGTCTAGGAAATGGCATACTTGTGTGTTCTTATGTTTATTTGTTTGTGTTTTTATGTTATTGAACTTGATTTGAGCTTATATTATGCTTCATTGAGTTCTGGTCATTTCGGTTACTCATTCATTAATTTTCAAGTTCAAACTAGGAAGTTAAGAAACTTTCGGTGGTTTTATCGTACATGGTTTTCATCCTTGTTTTGCAAGTTGAATCTCATATTTTTTGAGAAAGTTTTCTTGATATCTTTTTTTCGTGAGGGAGTTCTGGTTTGTAATCAAAAAAGATGGTTTGAATTCGGAGTTTGGAGGTCAGAGAACGGTTGAAGAACATTTCAGTGCGCGAGGGGAGTTGAAGGCCAAAAAGGATGGCCATTGCAACTCACCTTGTGGAGGCGCGTGGCCTCCATGGGAGGAGCTACATTCTACCCCCGTGGAGGCCACTCACCTCCATGGGATGCAGACATGGCCCCCTCCTATTGGTCCTTCAAATCTTCTTTAGTTTCCCTCCATAATATATATTTATTTCCCTCTCATTTTCAAAGATAACTTGGTGGTGGAAAAATTGAGCTAAAATTTTCTCTCTAACTTTCTCAACTTCCAAACACTATAACACTCTCAAATCAACTCCGATTTAAGATTTTCAAAAACCAAAATTGTTGGTCTTGAAAGAGAGGAACAAATCCCAAGGATTTTCAGAGCCAAAAAATGCTCAGATTTTCGTGGTGATCTGATTTCCGTTCGTGAGTCATTGTTTGTAAGTGAATCAATTCTATTTCATTTTTCTTTCATGATCTTCTTAATGATTCTTCTTATATGAGTTGAAAGAATGTTTAGGATGATTTTGATTCCAATATTAGGATTTGTTTGATTATCTTTCAAGATTAAGTTCATGTGTTTGATTGAAAATCATTTTTGCTAATCTTGAAGAACATGAGTTTGAATCTAGAATCACTTTGTGTATTTGATCTTGATTGTTGGTTTCTATATTTGAATACATGTTTTTAGAACTAGTATTTCTTAATTGAGATTTTTATTTTCCATGACCTAGTTCTTATTTTTGTTTTTGGTTATTGAATATGTTGAAAATCTCAAGTGTTAACTTGCTCACTTGATTTCAAAGTTAGTTGTGTGATTTTCATTGAAAACTTGTTATACTAGCTTTGATTAACATGTTTAGGTTTCTAGATATCTTTGTGAATGTTCTTTGAATGCTTAATCTAGATTTCCTATCACATGTTCATAAGGATTAGTTACATTTGATTGTGAACTTGATTTGTGCATAAACTAATTCTTCATAGAGTGTGTTTGATCAACTTGCTCTATTTGCTTGTGTTTGCATCATTTGCATTCACTTAGATCATTCCTTGTAATGAGGTTAGAAGTCTCATTCCTTAGAGTGATTATTTGGATTGAGCATTGGAAGTCACATTTGGAGAGTGAATCTTCAAGTTGTGCATTAGAAGTCTCATGTTTTAGAGTGAATCTTTGACTTAAGCATTGGAAGTCACACTTGGAGAGTGAATCTTCAAGTTGTGAATTGGAAGTCACATTCCTTAGAGTGATTCTTTGGATTGTGCATTAGAAGTCGCATTTCTGATAGTGAATCTTTGATTTGTGCATGGAAAGTCACATTTGGAGAGTGAATCTTTAATTTATGCAAGGTGGCATCACTTTCATTGTGTAGGGTTGAAGGGTAGATTTCTAGGTGAAGTGGTCACTTGAGAGATTATATCTTTTTATCTTACTAGTGAATTTGTTTACCAGTGGTTGTGATATCAACCCGTTGATATTTCCTCATTTTGAGGTTTTACCATGTAAAAATCTCTTGTGTTGATTTTTGTTTTAATTTTTTTTATGAATGAGTAACTTTCATTAACCAACAACAAAACACTTTACAAAGAAAAGCTAAAGCACATAGCTAAAGCCAAAAACACCTATATAAAAAAAAAAACGAAACTCCACAAGATTAAACCAATATCATATCTATACCCCAAGCACTACAAAGAATATCATTTCCTCTAGTTTTTTTAAATCTACCTTTTGTAGAAAACCCGATCCTCACCTCCCATTTAATATGTTGGATAAGCTTCTCTTCAGTGCACGAATTGTTGTTATGACGCAAAGCATTACGATTCCTGCAAATATTATATATCGTAGAAGCAAAAACTAACCGACACAAATAAGCCTTCATAGTTTTGCCCATCCACTCCTCCAACCCAAAAGAAACCACATCTCCCCAGCAAGTAGGCGGATTAAGCACCCTACATAAACTCATAACCTGCTGCCAAATTCTGCTACTATAACCACAAGCAAAAAATAAATAATCTCTATCCTCAAATACATGTCTACAAAAAATACATTTCACATCCCCTTGAACCCCCCCATATCAACAACTTCCTCTCAGTGGACAAAGCATCCCCCATTGCTAACCAATTGATGAAAGCTTGTTTAGGAATTGAAAAGGGAAACCAAACCAATGCCTACCAATCCACAACATTTTCCTTAACCCGAATGGAATCCCAAGTATCTGAGCAAGAGAACATACCAGTTTTTGAAACATTCCACTTCGGGTTATCCTCATCACCAATAGGAACCATACACAACCTACTTTGAATATTAACAAGATGATTCGAATGAGCAGTAGACCAATACCATTGACCATTCTAGATGACAGAATCTAACCGAGCCTCAAGTTTACTATAAGCATCATAGATGACCCTATATCCATACTTCTCATAAAGCACCCCACAAAGCACCCCATCCGGGTGCCAAGCATCAAACCAAAGATAAATATTCTTCCCATTACCAACATCAAACGAGATAAAATGTTTTGCTTCATCTCTAAGCTTTAATAATTTTCTCCAACTCCAAGTGCAAATATGAGGGATAGGAACTTGCCCCTTAGAAGATTTTCCTTTACCCATGCAACCCAAAGGGATCCAGCTTTCGCAAACAAACTCCAAATATGCCTCATCATGGCTGCACGGTTCCATTCCTCAAGCTTTTTAATGCCTAGGCCCCCCTCTTTTTTTGGCATAGAAAGCACACTCCAAGAAACTTTAGCTCTAGCTTTCTCTTCATCATTACCATTCCAAAGAAATCTATTAATTTTTTGTTCAATAGCTCTAATAATTCACTTTGGTAAAATGAAAATACTACTCCAATAAACATGCACACTATACAACACAGAGGAAATAAGCTACAACCTCCCAGCAAAGGATAAATTCCTAGAAAGCCAAGAATTTATTCTTGCAGTAATTTTCTCCAATAGAGTATCACAATCAGCTGCACACAGTTGAGAAGAGATCAAGGGAACTCCTAAATAACGAACTAGAAGTTTACCTTCACCCATCTTCAGTGTAGAAAGAATCTTAGAATGAACCAAAAGAGAGACCCCCAGCACAAAAACAAGTACTCTTATCAAGATTTGCCTTCAAACCAGAGAACGACTCAAACTCACTAAGAATTTTCTGAATAGCACTTACAGAACGCACACTAGCCTCCGAGAAAATGAGAAGATCATCAACAAAATATAGATGGGTGAGACCAACCTTAGAGTAGCAATGATGATAGCCAAATCCCTCATTCTTAACCACACATTCTGCCAAAAGACTAGACAAATTTTCCATAGACGAAACAAACAAATAAGGAGATAAAGGATCACCTTGCCTAAAAACTCTCTTCCCCTCAAATTAACCAACTAAAGTACCATTTACAGCCACCAAAAACCAAGGAGAAGTAATACACTCCCGAACCCAAGAAACAAATTTTCCAGGCATACAAAAACAACAAAGACTATGAAGAGCAAAATCCCAATTTACTGAATCATAAGCCTTCATAAGATCCACCTTCATTATACAACGAGCCGTTCCACCACTCTTATGATAATTCTTCATTACTTCTTGAGCTAATAACACATTTTCAGCAATACTTCTATTAGGAATAAAAGTTGTTTGGTTAAGACTAATTAAGTCTTCCAAACAAGAAACCAACTGATTCATCAAAATTTTAGTAATGCACTTGTAGATAAGATTACAACAGGAGATAGGACGAAAATCACGCATTTTTGAAGGATTTACTTTCTTTGGAACCAACGTGATAATTGTAGCATTTGTTGCTTTTAGAAGCTTTCCATATTGGAAAAAATTCCTAATAGCAACAATAACATCTTGACCAACAATAGACCAAGCCTTCTTAAAGAACTCAACAGAAAAACCATCAGGACCAGGGGTTTTCAATTTCCATAGCAAACACAACCATAATTTCTGCATCAGTAACCTCAGCTTGAAGCATAGCACATTGAACATTAGTAATTCGCTTAGTAATAAGTCGAGAGACTAGGTTAGCTTTATCTTTATTGAAAACAAGAGACTCAAAACCCAAAAGCTTCTTATAAAAATCAACAGCAACTTGCTTAATTTGATTATCATCAACTACTTTACCTCAATATCATCCCATAAATGAGTGATTAAATTCCTAGAAGCTCGAATTTTAACTAGCTTGAAAAAATAAGAGGAGTTTTGATCCCCCAAATTCAACCATTTAACTTGAGACTTTTGTTTATAATAAGCTTCCTCAGCCATACTAATCGAAAGAAATTCATAAAGACATTCTTACTCTTTATTGACATTATCAGCTTGCCCACCATACATTAAATCTTTCTCTGAGCTTGATCCAATTTTTCCTTAGCTTGAGCAACCTTTTGATGGATAGCCCCATAACAAGCCGAAGTCTTATCCTTCAAAATGCGTTTAACAGCTTTCAACCGAGCATATAATCTGAACATAGGAACACCCTCAAAATGTAACCTCCCTCCCTCTTCCACCCAATTCAAAAATTTTGCATTCTCGGCCCAAAAACTAAAAAATTTAAAAGGACGAGGACCAAAACTCTTTAACTTACCCACAGTAACCACAGAAGGGGAATGATCTGAAATCCTGCCTTAAGAAAATCAACCTGAGTATTGCCATATGTCCCCATACAAGCTGTATTTGCAAGCACTATATCCAATTTCCTGGCCACAAAACATGTACCCTCTTGTTTATTACACCAAGTAAAAAAACATCCAGAAAAATTCAGATCAGCAACCTCTAGATTATTTAAAGAGTCTTTAAAATCAATCTCATAAGAATTTAAATGCTCCTGACCCCACTTCTCCTTTGCACACATCACTACATTAAAGTCACCCACAATCAACCAGGGAGAAGAAGCTACAACAGCTTTAACCAAAACCAAAGAATGCCATAACTGCTTTCTCTCAATGCCTTTGTTAGCCCCATACACCAAAAAAATGAAACCAAATCAAATTCTCTTGAATAGCAGCAATTTTACAACTTATCTCCTCAGCACTTTTGCTAACAATATCAACTTTCAAAACATTAGGGTCCCAACAAACCCAAATTCTGTCGAAATGATGATACTCATAATTGGAAATAAATCCCCAACTAGGACAAATATCTCCCTAAATCTTCACAGACTTATCACTTTCACCCTAGTTTTAATTATACAAATTAAATTAATATGATGCCTTTTAACCAAACTCCTGATCTCTCTTTGTTTCAAGAGGTCATTAAGACCTCTAATATTCATAGTAACAATCTTCATACTGTAGGTGAAAAACCCCTACCCTCATGATCATTCTCCTCATCCACCTGCCCCATTCCCTTTAAGCTTCATTAATTTCAGCTTAGAATGTTCCTTAGACAAAGCATCCTCAATAATTTTTTGAATAGCATTAATAGCTACTCTATTGCTCTGAATTTCTACTTCCTCAAACTCAACATCCTTCTTATTACGCAATGCCTTAAAAGAATTTGACCAAACCTTTGTATCGATTTTTGTTTTATTATCTTTACTTTATTTGAACTTGTATTGACTCATCCATTGTTTAATTGTATTCATATTATCTTGTTGAATCCATATACTTGTAAAAGTTTTCTTGTGAAATTGTATAGCTTGTGAAGAAAAAGAAATTGCTAGAATTTTGAGGATATACCTATTCACCCCCCCCCCCCCCCCCCCCCCCCCCCCCCCCCCCCCAGGTATATTTGACACTATAATATTAAGGGAATTTCACTATTGTGTCCGGTTAGTCCACATCTTCTACACTTCTGTGTAGATGTCCTCTCTGATACGGAGGGAAATTGATTCTCTTGCATCCAACCTGGACCAGCTTGTTCTTTGTTCTTTTTCCTTTCTTTATTTTGGAGGTAATACCACACGCTGTCTTATGTCTTCAGGCACTACCCAAGTATTAGAATGTCTCATCGGCATGATAGGCACTGAATATGCTTCCACAAGTGTTTCCCTCTTGTAGTTATCTACACATAGGGAAATGTAATCCAAGTTTTGCTCCCTGAAATAACGGAACAAAACATGCTAAATAAATAATAAAATAGGAGAAACTTCAAAATACTTCATAGAATTCAACTTACTTAGCCGTTGCAAGTGCATAAGAACATGGTAGATAATCCATTTGGAATTTCTTACATGTTCAAGTCTTTTGCAACAAGTAAATCGTCCACTGATTTCATTTCAATTTAACCAAGAATTTGTTCCAATAAACATGAGTTACAGTCATGTAAACACATTTCTCAATACGTTTTAAGATTTTCAACTGTGCAATGTCTGTTAGTTGGTGACACATGGACTGTATAGCTCGATAACAGTCGTAATACCAACGTTGCAACATATCCCTTATGAACTCAGCCAAATTCAACATTGGGAGCTTCCGTGCAAATCTCAAGCATGAGTTCAGACACTCAACAGTATTGGTTGTCATCAACCTATACCTTCGTGCGGGACAATATACATATGACCACTTTTCTGGCCTAGCATTGATAACATAATCGTATGCATTCTGGTGCAACTTACGTAACTCCTTTATACGCCGGTTATATTTCAATTATCGGTATGATTTCGTTGTTGCAAACATTATCTGTGCTACATCCTTTCTATGGATACGTTTCAGAAAAGTGAAAAGCACATATAGTATGGGTTACATATGGGAAAACACTAACTATCCTGGCTTTTATGCTTGCATGTCGATCGGAAATGAAAACCAAATCTTCAATATGACTGAGGGCACCCTTCAAGCAATCTAAAAACCACTTCCAATAAGCGTTGTTTTCTGAATCCTCGTAACCAAAAGCAATTGGATATGCTTATTCATTGTCATCTTGTGATGTTGCCACAAACATTGTACCCATGCATTTCCCTTTTAGAAAGGTACTGTCAACAGCAATCACAGGACTCATACACACTCGGAAAACCTCTAATTAATGCCCTAACGCCATTTAGAAATACAAAAATTTATTGTTCTCTGTGCACTGTAATTCTGTAATTGTGCTAGGATTTTATTGTTCCAGAACATAACCAAAAGAATGCAGTAGTTTGAACGTTTCTTCATGCGATCCATAGGTCAATGCCAATGAATAATGCAATGCTTGATGAGACTTACTGTACATAACTTGTATATCAAACATTGTTTTCATATCCGTAATTATGTCTTTAGGTCACATTAGACGATCATTGTGTTGTTGGAGTCTATGGGCTATTACATCACCAATTATGACCGCACTAGCCTGTCGATGGCGCCGGTGGACCTCCTCCAAGGGACAACTGTGTTCACTTTTAAAACTTTGTACTTGAAAGTATATGCCTTCATCTCTCATCACCGCTCTTAATTTTCACTTACAATTGTCAATCTTGCATACCAAATGACTTGTTAGACCTTTTCACCTTCCATTCAAAGTTCTCCCTCATTGCATGAAGACCTACTAACCTCTTTAAATCGTTTTTTTTTCTTGGAAAAACTTTACCTCTGTAAACAAAGTGTTAGGTTCACGTGATCTCATGGTATTGTTCATTTGACCAAATGAATATCATCGTCGTTACTTGAGGAATCACCCTGTCTTCCCCTAGCATAAACTGAACATCATCGTCGTTACTTATAAATGTGCGACATATAGTGCCAGGAACAATTGTTATTTATTGTAGATCAATATTGTATTTGTCTAGATCATATCTCACAATGGACTGCACTCGCCCCAACAGCTCTTCAAAAATCATATTCTTTGACACGTATAATCCCTGATTATAAGAATCAACAAACCATTGGCTTTCGTCTGCTAGTTGGTCACATCGCCCGTTATAGGATATAACTATTCTAACCCGATCCAGTTTTATGTACAAAAATATATTAACAAAATAAAATTGGTATCATAAAACATAATAACAGTGGGGATTATACAATAAAAATGAAAATAAAACCTTAATGTTGGTCATGTAATAAGTCTCGGAAAATTATAATAAATCTCGAAAAATGGTTAATAAGTCTCGAAAAATGTTTAATGCTTCTGAAAGTCTCGGATATTTCGTCATTTGGCATGCATGGATCATGGATTGCTAAGTATACTTATATATTTATATATATATATATATATATATATATATATATGCTTGAAATATATATATTTAGCAACCCAGGGATCATGCATGTCAAATGACAAAATATACGAGACTTTTGACATACACTCCTAGACTTTTGAAATACTCTCTAAGACTTGTATCTAAGACTTTAGTAAGCATTATTGTCCAAGACTTTTTATAAACTGTTCCGAGACTTTGGTCCTAGACTTTAGTCCGAGACTTTTGTTAAACTCTCCAAGACTTTTGTAATAGTATCCGAGACTTTTATAATACTTCCTAGACTTTTGAAATTGATTGTATTTTTTGGAAAATCTGTCTGAGACTTTGCTAAGTATATATATTTGATTTAGCATAGCTTGGTTGATTGCTGCAATTTTTGTAAGTCTCAGAAATGTGTCTGAGACTTACAAAGATTGCAGCAATCATTCAAGCTATGCTTTAAATACATATAAATGAAAAGTCTCGGACATCTAAATGAAAAGTTTTGGAAATATTAAACAAAAGTCTCGGAACATGTTATACAAGTATCCGAGACTTTCTTCCGAGACTTTTCATTTATATGTCCGAGACTTTTCTAAGTATATATATATATATATATATATATATATATTTCAAGCATAGCATCAAAAGTCTCGGATATATTAAACAGCAGTCACGAAAATATTAAACAAAAGTCTCAGAAAGTTTTTTCAAAAGTCTCGGAACATGTTAATCAAGTATCCGAGAATTTTGAATTTTCCAGACTGTGCAACTTGCTCAACCTAACTACCTAAACAGCTTTAACAATGGAAGAAACCGTTAACCCTAAACAAGACAAGAAATGGGATTGCCTTAGCATGATTTGTACACAAACGAAGAGGAGATAAAGTCGGCGACGGAGATGAACTTCAAACGAGTTGGAGAAGGAGATGAACTTCGAACGCGTTAGAGTCTTGGAGATGTAGTTAGATCACCTAAGTTTTACAGAGCTTTTAAAGTTAGATAGGGAAAAGTATATTTCAGACAACATAAAAGTAGGAGAAAGTTAAAGTTAAAGTTAAATGTGTAAAGTAAGAGTATTTTTGGAAGTCACTTACTTTAGTGCATTTTAAATATAAGTTATTAAAGTGGTGCCTCTCGTGCAACGAGGAAATAGGGGATTTGGCACTTTTTTGAGTTGGTGTTGTATGAGGGGCACCACTTTAATAACTTTTGTTTAAAATGCACAAGAGTAAGTGACTTTCAAAAATACCCTTAAGCCATGACTACTAATTTTTATAGTTAATGTCCAATTGGTGTTCGTACTACGCTCGCTCTGAAAACTTTTAAAACGGGCCAAAATCAGCTAGTTTTTCAAATTTTCTATATATGCAAGTTTCAAACTCATAAAAATGTTGTTGAAACATTTCATATATACTCATGGCTATTAACATCTTAAGGTCATTTGTTGAGCTTTCATCAATACACCAAACCAAAACCTTTAAACCTCTTGAGCTAAGTTTGAGCAATCATTTGCGTATATACTTTTGTGAGAATTTCTCTTGTAATATCATTCAAATCTATCAAGTTGTCATAAGATAAGCGAGACTTTTTATTCGAGAGTAGTGAGAGATTAAGATAAGGGATTATCTTGCTATGGTTGGTGAAGTGAGTCACCATTGTATATCTCTTGTAAATAATTTTGATAGTAAAGAAACTCAAACTTGATTAAGTTTGACGAAGTGGATATAGTCAAATGTTGGCCGAACCACTATAAATTATTGTATTTGATTTCTCAATACCTAAATTATTTTATTTGTGCAACATACTAATATATTGTTTATTCGGTCTACCTATAACTGAACATTTGCATATCATTTTTAAAGTTTCATTTCGTGGCTAAGATAGTTTTTTTTTTTTTTTTGAAAAAGCTAAGATAGTTTTTTAATTTGTTAGAAGCATAATTTTCCCGATAAGTCTCAGAAATTATAAAAAAAGTCCAATAAAATCTTAGAAATTATAAAAATACACAATAAGTCTCGAAAATACCCAATAAGTCTCGAAAATACCCCAAAAGCCTCGGAAACTATAATAAGTCTCAGAAATACCCAATAAGTCTCGGTCTCTGAGATTTATTGGACAAAAATGAAAATTTTCAATTTTTATTTTTATTTTTCACCTTCTTCTTCATCGATTTCGACCTCCATTGGAGGTCAAACGAAGAGGCAAGTTGGACCTCCATTGGAGGCCCAACGAAGAAGACGAAGAAGAACCAAAAAAAATTGAAAAATGAAAAGTAAAAAACAAAAACAAAAACAAAAAATCAAAACTGTGGAGGCATTTTTGTCTGTTCACCATAATAGGTGTCATTTAAACTCAAATTATTAAAATGGTGGTAATTTTAAAATGCACCCTCAAAAAAGTGCTATATAATTTTCAAACCCAATTGTGGATTTGCCATTATTGAAATCAAATGTATAATTATTAGACATCAATTGTGGCTAACTGCCACTAGCATAGTATTAACCTTGTTAACCTCAAGACTTATGCTTCATTTTAATGATAACATTGTTTCAATCAAATTGGAGATGAGCAAAGCATCATGTAAGACTTTAAGTCTTTGGAGAAATCCATTGAAGTGCATGAAGGGCTAAAGAAGCAAGAATCATCTAGTTGCAAAATACAAATAGAAACGCTTCTTAAATTAAGATTTCATTTTATATATAATTGATGTGTAAATGTGTACGTAATATTTTCTAAGACTTGCTCAAGAGTTTGATACTCTTAGCTGAGCAGAGCCATCATAAACTTAAACCTTTCAAGCCATTTAAATACCTTAGATTTGTAATAGGTTCTTAATAATCCAGAGGTTTGCTAAAATTGCCAAAATACATAAATTATGGAGTGCAGTAATAAAATGGCTCAATCGTTTATCCGGCTCTAGAATTCATTATGGCAAGTGGAACAAGGTGGAAACAGTCCTTGATCGACTGCTCATTCTAACCTATAGCCATAACGAATAGTTTTTGTAGTTAATGTCCAACCAGTGTCGGTGCGCTCGCTCTGAACTTTTATAACTGGCAAAATCAACTTGTTTTCAAATCTTCTATATATGCAAGTTTCCAACTCATAAAAATGTTGTTGAAACATTTCATACTCCATGGTTGTCAACTTTCTTAAGGTCATTTGTTGAGTTTTCATCGATCACTAAACCAAAACCTTTAAACCTCTTGAACTAAGTTTGAGCAATCATTTTCATATATACTTTTGTGAGAATTTCTTTTGTAAATTGTAATATCATTCAAATCTATCAAGTTGTACTAGGATAAGTGAGATTCTTTATTTGAATGTAGTTAGAGATTAAGAGAGGAGATTATCTTACTATGATTGGTGAAGTGCGCCACCAATGTATCTCTTGTAAATTATTTTGATACGTAAAAAATGTAAATAACAAAAAACAATTAGAGTAAAAATAAATAAAGTTTAATTTTATTTTTAAAAATAATTTGGAAGATTATTTTTGAGTAAAAATTAAATAAAGTTTACTTTTATTTTTAAAAATAATTTGGGCCCGCGCATGGCCACTTAGGGCCCAACGTGGCTTTCCGGTTGCCACTAGGTAAAATGAAAGAAGAATCCCCATTTTATATTTTCATTTTTCGTTTTACAAAATACTATATTATATATATTGTATATAGCATGAGTTGATGGGGATTCCTTAGGAAATTTAATTGCAACGAGAACCCTTTGTTAAAAGTTACGATTTCTTTCCTGTATAATTTTTTATCATCCAATTTTACCTCTTGCACAAAATAAATCTCAAAGTATATTGAAATAAAATATTAAAATATTTTAAAGATAGAACAAGTAAATTATAATAGGAATAAAAATAAAATAAATTTAAAAATTTACATCTTAAGAAGTTAGAAATACTAAAGTTATTGGAGTAACGGTTTTTGTTTTATCACAATAAAAGAAAATATTTTATGTTCCATTACCACTGTATTTCCTGTTTTATCATGTGAACAAATACATAATTTATTTTCAAAAAAACATTTTTCAAGATATATTTTATTTCAAAATATTAAAAATGTCTAAGAATAAGTTATTTTATATTAAATATTAGAATTTGTTTTTGTTAAATATAAAATACAATTATTTTTTTAACTAGATAGGTTTGATTCATTTAGCTATAAATAAATACCAACTTTACACCCTCACTTAGATAAATATAAAAACAGTGATTATAATTTTTATTCTTCTTCACCGTCGCATGACCAACCTCAACATAAAATGCATATTGCATTCTACCCATAGCCAAATTATTTTATTAGTAAACTCCAATATCTTATGGGTAAAGAGCCTAGAGCCTACGAAAATGATATATCTACTGTAATTTTCAATCCAATGATTTAAGTATTTAACTATAGATGACATCTATCTCTCATGACTCCATCTTCAACCGTCAAAATTCATCAACTCATGCAAATCAAGAGAGTTTTAAACACCATGATAATAGCTACAATTCAATCAATATTTTTAAGCACACCCGACTTTTGTTTTAAACACACCCGAAGCATGTACAATTGAATTTACAGATTGAGTTTAATTGTTAGTCCTAAATCAGGCCCAATTTACAAACTCTAAAACCCTCAAAAATAAAATTAAAAATCAAAATATCTCACCAGAAAACAAAAACATGGACGGCCATGGAAACCATCCATCGCTTCTCGCTCCGTCTCCTCCCGATATCTCTCACTCCAAAACACCTTACACCCGCTCCGATATTTTATCCGACCCGAATACCTACCACAGACCCGAATATCCTACACCGCTCCCATTCTTCCCGACCCGGAAAACACACTCGTCCTCCGCAATTACCAAGGCAGATTGGCTTCTGGGTCTGTGAGAAAAGAAGAAACAAGCCGGTAGCCGTGCCCCCGATAGTAAAAGCAAGTGACCCAGTTTTTCATGAACCCGCCCGAAAAGTTGACCCGAAATCAAATCTGGTCAGTGAAGATACAGAAGATTATTGATGATATAGTCAAGTTTGGCTGCTGGTGTTGGGCTTGCTGCTCCTCAAGGACCTCAAATTGGAGTCCTAGTAAGGGTATGTTTGTTATGGGTTTTCAAATAGAGCTTTTAGAGTATATCTTTTTATAATAAAGCTGCTAATAAGTAGAGTTTTTAACAAAAAAAAAAGCTTTTTGTTGTGTAAATTACAAAAAAAGGTGTTGAGAATATATTTTTAGAAATAGTTTTTGGTTGTGTGAATAACAAAAAATGTGTTGTCAATGTATTTATAATAAAAAAGTTATGGTGGAATATCTATAATTTATAAAGAGTAATTGAGACAATTCATATGTTTTAAAAAAGCTCAAAAAAAGAGTTTTTTGGAAAAACTCAAATTTTAAGCTTCTCCAAATGGTTATAAAATGGTTTTTATAAAGGGTAATTTAGACAATTCATATATTAAAAAAGCTGTTTTGAGTTTTACTAAACAACTACAAAAAACTTTAAAATAGCTTCTAAGTTTTAACATTAAAAAAACGTTTTTGATTATTTCAAAAGTCATACCAAACATCCACTAAGTGTAAAGTGCCTTTTTTTTTCAATTTATATCTTAAATTAAAAAACTAAATTTTTTGACTTTTCACTTCTCAAATAAGTCATATTTAACAAATTAATATGAATTTCTTAACAAAACCTAATAATTAAATTATTAACAAAAACACCTCACTAGCAAAAACAAATCCTCAATTTCGTCAGACTCCAATCATAACCATGACCCAAACATTGAATTTCATAGAAGGAGGAGGAAGCAGCACCAGCACCACTTCCATGAATTGTGAACAAAGGAGGTCAACTGACCTCTTCCCAGTGTTTGACAAGAGGAGGCTGACCCGTTTCCTCCCATTCATTTTAATGGAGGAGATTGCATGCCTCCTCCAAAATCGACGATGGAGGCCACCGACCTCCTTGGAAGATCGTCAGCCTCCGATGTTGTTAGCGAAGGAGGCCAAGAGGCCTTCTCTTGAGGAATTGGTGAGGAAAGAAGCCTCTTTTCTCGTCGGTTTTTTTTATAAAATATTAATTTTTTATTTATTTAAAATAGTATTATTATTTATTTTAAATAATATTAAAATTCATTCTAAATAACAATATTATTATTAAAATGAAAATACTTAAAATCAAATGAAGGGTATAATAGTAAAATGAAAACCATTTAAATATTAAGTGAAAACATTCTTACTGAAAAACAAAGTTAGAGGGTCTTAATCATTTAAACATATTAAGTACTTATGTCTTTTAAGATTTAAATAAATAAATAACAAGCAGCATCTAAAGTTTATTTATTTATTTATTTATTTATTTTATGAGTTGTTTTAAATTTTACATTCTTGTAAAAAAAAATTGTGTCAATTTATTTGTGTTTATGGAGAGGTTTGTTTAGTTTTCTTGTGCTAGTGTGATGCAAAGTTGTTGAATACCAATACTAAAATAAATAAATAATTACTTGCAAGTTGCAACTGGTTGTGCATGTTATCTGTCCTCAAATGTTTTTCTTCTTTATGTTGTTTTGTTGATGAGTTTCATGAAATTTTGAGCAATGCAATAATTTTATCTAGTGTCCAAGGAATCTTTTTTGAACTATAAAACTTATACTTTTTTTATGATTTAAAATAATTTATACTAAATTATTGGAGTGAGAGCAAATACGTATAAAACTACATATATGGCCCAATTCCGAAATGGTTTTTTGTATTTTTGTTTTAAAATATTATAGCTTTCTTTCAATTAATATATATAGTCATTTTTTCATTTTTGCGTAATGATATAACTTATATCAGTGTATTGTATGTGGACCATTGATTATGGAGAAGTTTTTACAAGTGTATCCATTTTAAGTCAAAGTATTTAAATCTAATAATCTACATCCAACGCACTGATAAAGTTATATTAATATGTATTGACTTGAAAATTTATATATATATATATATATATATATATATATATATAATGTACCACTTCCACTTTATTTTCTGTTTTATCAATAGAGCAAATACATATTTTTATTTTAAAAAATATTTAATTTCAAAATATTTAAAATGTCTTAGAATAAGTTATTTTATACAATTTAATATTTGATTCCGTTAAATATAAAATATAACTATTTTTTAACTAATAAAATAAAATTATTTTTACTAAAGAAAATAGGATTCATTGAGTTCTAAATTATCCATTTTCTTTAATATTACTATTTTATTTATTATTTACAAATTTCCTAATACATCAAATATCTAATGATTTATAATCAAGAATTTCATTGACAAATAATAAATAAATACTACCTTTACACCATCCCTTTCTTAACTAAATTCCATTCCTAAATTAGTTTCTATGTGCCCAAAATCATATATTTTTTTATTCATCATCTTTGTCTCCGTCGTTCTATCTATCTTGAACCGAGTTTGTTTTATTATTTTGCATAGTTAGTGTTAATGGAGTATAAAAATCCAACATATACGTGTTCTTTTCTTTATTTTATTATTTTGCTTAGTGCTTGCTAATTGAGTATAAAAGATGCCACTGAGAATTTCACCCTAGCCATAGCCAAATAATTTGATTACTCAACTCCAATATGTCATTTGTAAAAATGAACTATTAATATATATTTTTTATTTAGTTTTTGCTTCAATTTTTCAAATTTTGATTTGTAATTTTGTATGGACCCTTATATTTAAATTCAATGACTAATTTTCACCCCTATAACTATACATATCTCGAAGCATTATCCAAAAAAAAAAAAATTGATGATATCTAATGTAATTTTCAGCCCAATGATTTAACTATAAGCTCTCATGACTCCATCTTCAACTGTCAAAATTCAACAACTCATGCAAATCGAGAGAAATTAAAACACAATAATAATAGATATAATTCGATCAGTATTTTTTAATGCACCTGACTTTTGTTTTAACTACACCCACAGGCCACAACCAAATTCGATTGAATATTTGAATTTCCATATCTTCTTTTGTTAGTCCAAAATCAGGCCCAATAGAACGGTGATGGCAATTACGTAATTTAATAATCTCTTAAACCCTACAAAAACAGCAACAACAAAAAAAACCCAAATCTCTCAAGAGAAAACAAAAACATCGATGGCCATGGAAACTATCCATCGCTTCTCGCTCCGTCTCCTCCCGATATCTCTCGCTCCAAAACACCTCAAACCCGCCCCGATGTTTTATCCGACCCGAATACCTATAACAAGACCCGAATCTCTTACACCGCTTCCATTCTCCCCGACCCGGAAAACCCACTCGTCCTCTGCAATTACCAAGGCAGGTTGGCTTATGGGTCTGGGAGAAAAGAAGAAACCAGCTGTGCCCTCGATAGTAAAAGCGGGTGACCCGGTTTTGCATGAACTCGCCCGAGAAGTTGACCCGAAAGAAATCGGGTCGGAGAAGATACAGAAGATTATTGATGATATGGTCAAGGTCATGAGGTTGGCTCCTGGTGTTGGGCTTGCTGCTCCTCAGATTGGAGTCCCATTAAAAGTAAGTTTTTATTTTTAATTTATTTTAATAATTTAATGAGTTGTATTAAAATGTTTAAACTTGTTGTGAAGTGCACAATTTATTTGTTTATGGAGATGTTTGTTTAGTTTTCTTGTGCTATTGTGTGATGAAAAGTTGTTGAATGTGAATACTAAAATAATTACTTGCAACTTCTTGTGTATGTAATTTGTCCTCAAATGTTTTTCTTCTGTATGTTGGTGAAATGATGAATTTCATGAAATTTTGAGCAATGCAATAATTTTATTGAAGCTAATGTTGTCTTTTTATGAGTGATGGTTTAAAAGTTGAAAGTTAAAACTATCATGTGCAAACAGTATCTAAATTGCAAAACTTGAAAGCATTCTAACATTTGAGCTATTCTCAAATTTTGTTTGGTTGAAAGAAAATAGTATATGTTTAATTTGTTTTTTACAATATGACACCTTTTGTTACTTCGTATCAGAGGACTTATTTTGTTTATAAAATTACCCTTTTTTGATTTTGTTTATTTTCATTCCTGCAGATCATAGTTTTGGAAGATACGAAAGAATATATCAGTTATCAAACCAAGGAAGAAGTTAAAGCACAAGATAGACACTCTTTTGATCTTCTGGTATGTAAATTTATCCGTTGATATCTATTGTCTTTGTCATCCAATAATTTGCACTTCACAGTTACACTCTACTAGTTCTTCTGAGGCAGGTGATTCTGAACCCGAAGCTTAAAAAGAAGAGTAATAGGACTGCACTATTTTTTGAAGGGTGTTTGAGGTAAAATGAGAACAATTAATTTCTACTATAAAATTGTTTTATCTCTAGCACAAATTGTTTTCTTTTTTTAACCGTTGTTGCTATCTCTTGTCCATGCTTAATGTATCATGTATGCCAGTTGAGATGAAGTGAAGATAATAACTAGTTCCATTATGCAGTTCATGGTCTAAAACTTCTAAATTCTCGAATCTCAAGTTTCCTTTTAATTTCGTGCAGCAGTAGAAGTGTATTAGTATTGAAATTATATCGTTAGCGGCAATTAGAGTTAGGATGTCTTTAGTGACTTGATGGATGTACTGTTTTCCAAAATATGAAACTTTAATTATATTGTCTAGAATGAAGTCCATAAAGTAAAGGAGTATCAGACAACTAATAGCAGTTGCATTTCTTGATAGCATTATTTGTGGCCAAGGCTTCATTTTTATCAAAGCATGATGTATTTTACATTTTCATGCTTTAGAAGTTATGAGCTTTTTCAAGTTTGCTTACATGTATGAATGAATTCTTATTCTGCTTAGTTTCTACTAGACAATGCTTAAAATGAATTTGAAACTTACAGGCATTATACCTGTTGACACTGAAATTTGGTCAACGAAGGATGGAAGATCGATTTTTTTTTCTTTTTAGGTTGGACATGATTAGGATAAGGTAGGTATAGTTTGCAATATAACCATGTGAGTTAGTGAGTGAGATGGATATCACCCTTCAAAACTGGTGTAACTCCTCCAATTAAAGTTGAAAGAGATGAACAGTAGTATTAGGAAGAGACTATGAGAAAAGATATGAGAAATTATGCTTCTTTCTGGTTTTCTCGTACCTTTTTTCTAAGTTTCTTCCTACTACTTTCTATTTCTTTATTACTTTTGCTGATTTAACCATCGAAGGATTCAGCCAGTGCTGCTACCAGCAATCTCTGATTATTTGTTACTTTATGCAAGTTGAAAAACTTGAAATCCATCTCATTAATTCACAAACCTGATACGGCTACAAGCTATCTTGGTCCAAATCACATCCATCCTAAATTGTAGCCATCTTGGTCCAAATCACATCCATCCTAAATAAAGATCCGATCTTCAGTGTAACTTGAATGGATAAATGTAATGTTTCTTATTCTTTGATGATATAATCTATGGAATTCTGTTGGATAAATTGTCAGAGTTCATTCACATCCTAAAATGACCAAATATCAGTGTCAACAGTATTGTGCTGACCGGAGATTAAATCTCATACATTTACATTTACTAATTACACTTATATTTCATCCGAAAATGAATGTGAGAGAAGCTGAGACCTGCTGTCCAGGACAACTAAACTATAAATATATTGTTGTAAATAAATGAAATAATAAATAAAGAAAAAAAAGATGAGAAAGATTAGAGAGAATATTTACTATGTAGATTTGTATTTATTTCAAGACTAGCCAACAGTTACAATAGAAATGACATATTTATAGACAAGTAAACATAGAGGTTCTTATTATAATTTCCCTATGTATGCATTGCTGTCTCAAGCTCTCCCATATAACATTGCCGCCTCATTTACAAGTTGCCACCATCCCACACATTAGTGACATGTGTCCTTCAAGTGGATGGTGGAAGCCATTACATCTATGGCACTCCCCCTTGGATTCCACCATCTGTATTTTAATTTGTTAGGAAAAACCTAGTGGGACAAAACCTTCGTAAAATATATTCAAAGATCTTCTGGATCTTGTAGTGTTGGGCATTCTCAAAACTGTCTTGTTAAAACCTTTTCAGTAAAACTCAGTGAGATAAAATCCGAAAGAAGGAAAAAGAGTACAATGTATGGATGTCCATTCAAAATTTTGCTCCCCCTGATTGAACGCTCCCTCTATACAAAACTTCAGCATCAATCTTGTAATTTACAGAGTCGACACATCTATATTCCATATACCGGCTTCTCAAAAGCTGATATAGGCAATGCTTTGGTAATTAGATTTGAAAGATTATATGTAGACCGTATTTGCTTAACATCAATTTGTCGGTTTGTTGAAGTTCATGAGTATAGAAGAATTTAGAATAAATATGTTTGGTTCTATCTCCTTTGATATATCCCCTCTAATTTGAGCAAAATACAAGTTACATTATCTTTAAATATCGGTGTTGGCATTTCTGTAGATAATAAAAAAACCTCGAGTATTTTGAATATGATGAATAACTAACCTTAGCCAAACACATTCTCGACTCGTTTCATGAAGTGCGATAATCTCAGAATGATTAAAGGATGTAGAAACTAAAGTTTGCTTTGTGGAGCGTCATGATATTGCTGTGTCATTATAGGTAAAAACATATCCCGTTTGAGACGGCAATGTTATGTGGGAGAGCTTGAGACAGCAATGCATACATAGGGAAATTACAATAAGGACCCCAATATTTACTTGCCTATGTCATTTCTATTGTAATTGTTGGTTAGTCTTGAAATCAATACAAATCTACATAGTAAATATTCTCTCTAAACTTTTCATCTCTCTTTTCTTTATTTATCATTTCATTTATTTACAACATATATATATAAAGAGAAAATAGCTTTCAAATATGGGATCTCGGATTTGTTGAAATTTCCGGGATCCCATTTTGGTTGTTGGGTACTTGGGTTTGATCCAACGGCTAAAAAGAAATGTTGACATAGAGAGAAAAAGCGAGGGAGGGGTTGATGTGAGGTGATGAGACAACAGGAGAGAGAAAGAGAGAGGTGTGATGTTGACTATGGCCCCATGAGATAGACAAGGAGAGAGAAATAGAGTGGGGAGTGTAATTGACTGGTGTGCCTGATTTAAAAAAAATAAATTAGATTACTATTCATTTGGGTCGTTGGATTGGAACGACCGATCCAATCCAACAACCAAAATGTGAGTCGGAAATTTCAACAAATTTGGGATCTCGTATTGGAAAGCTACCTTACATAGCCCAAATGATTGGAATTTTTTTTTTAAAACGGGTTCCACTAGTCAACTACACTTTTAGGGATGGCAAAGGGTTAGGTTTAGGCGGGTTTTGCCAAACCCACACCCGAACCCGCGAAACATTTTGCTATCCACACCCGCCCGTGAAAGTAAACGGGTTTGGATTTGGGTTTCACCCACAGGTTTTAAGGACACCCAAACCCGTCCCACAAACCCGTGAAATTAAAAAATCTATATTTTTATTATATTATTTAATTAAAAAATATTGAAATATTAAAGATTAAAAGAAACTTGAAAAGGAAAATCTTAAAGTGAAAATAATCGACTTATTTCAAGTTTACATTTTACTTGAGAAAAATACCGTTTATATACAAGTGGGGATTGAACCCTCTACTCTTATTTTTTAGATGTGGGATTGGACAATCTCACATCTAGAAAACAAGAGTAGAGGGTTCAACACTTGTATATAAAGGGCATTGAACATTTGTTGAAAGTAAACATGAAATAGATTGATTTATTCACCATTATATTTTTAAGTTTCATATAAAGTTTAAATTTTTAATATTTTATTTAATTAATATTATATTATTTTTAAAATTAAACAGGTTTGTGGGTTCGGCCACTCGAACCCGCCACAGGTTATATTTTAACACCCAAACCCGTGAACGGTCGGGTTCGGGTGGGTCCCGCAGGTTCGGATTTGATTGCCATCCCAACTCACTCCCCTTCTCCCGTTCTCTCTCCTTGTCTATCTCATAGGGCTCACCAATCAACATCACGCCCTCTCACGTTTTCTCTCCTTTGTTTGCTCCCCTCTCTCTTTAATGCATTTTCGTTCCTCTCTTCACACGTTTTCCCACACCCTTAATCATTACCAAGTGCATCTCAACCATAAAAGATGGAAAGAAATAAAGTTGTTGTCTATCACTCACCAACCTCCTTAGAGCATTTCCAAGAGATCCCTTAATCAAGCCCCTTAACTTAATTAAGGGAGGAGCTGCAATTTTTAAAGCTCCAACAGATCCCTTAATGACTCCCTTAATTAGAATTAGTAGAGTTAACTCCTTTTTGCTTCCCTTAATTATGTGGGCTCCAGATATAAAGAAGAAATATAGCTCATGAGTATATAAAAAATAAGTGGGCTCCATATAAAATAATAATAAAAAATTATAAACGAGTCATTTGAAGGAGTATTCTTGAAATGCATACCCCCTTCATTAATTAGCCCTCAAAGTGCTAAAGAACTAAAAAACAATGGATATTCAGCAATACATTTAGGTGTAGTAATCGTAGGAGTGCGTAGTCAGACAAGAGCAGGATCAGACACTAAAGCACATTTGTATTTATATGATGGAAGATTTAACGATCACGAGCCACGGCTGAAGTTGATTTGAGAAACAAAGTAGCAGAGGTAGAATGCCTGCCAGACATAGACATGGATATAGGTGAATTTTGCAGTAAGATAAGATTAAGCATACAAACCAAAGGCTTTAATATGAATGTCCTTTACAACAACATCCACCCTTAAATAAGAGAGTCTCCAAGGGAGACTTTTGGAGATACTCTTACCTTATAAGACAACAATAATCTCAAATCCACCTAGCCAAAGGTCGGAGAGAAGAAATTATCATTTTCTATTATGAGTATCTTTCTTCCTACTGGTTGATTTCATTTTTCCAGCTCTCTATACAAAAACTTGCACATCATTTTCAATTTGCTGACAGGATAACCCACAAATGTAATGCAGCTTCTATAATGTTGCTGCTCGACAGCCAAAATACTGTAATCTAACAACACTAAGATGTTGCCTAGGTTTTAGATTTTTCAACATTTTCAAAATATCATTTTAGTTTTCGGTATCAAATTATTTTCATCCCCATCAGAATATCGTAATTTTAGGATTATATTTTAAATGATCATGTTGGTTAAAGGAACTTCAAATTAACAAACAATTTGAAGTTGCTAGACATGAAAAAGGGGATTTTGAAACTTTTTGCATTTCTGTTAGAATCTCTGCTTTTATTTTCTCTAAGTTTTGTAATTTTTTTCACCTTGGCAGTGTTGATGGATACAGAGCAATGGTGGAGAGATATCTAGATGTAGAGGTAACAGGTTTCGATCGTAATGGTCAGCCCATCAAAGTGGATGCTAAAGGTTGGCAAGCGCGGATTTTACAGCATGAATGTGATCATTTGGAAGGAACTCTCTATGTTGATAGGATGGTACGAAAAACCTTCCGAATCACAGAAAATTTGGATTTACCCCTTGCCGAAGGGTGCCCCAAGCTTGGGGTCTGCTAGGTCATTCTTGTATACAGCTTGACCGTCAGCCTATAGAGAACAAAGGTTAAGGTCTAAATTTGAGTTTTGAGGCTCCATAATCTATTCAGTAATACCAATGGTACTAGTAATTTGGTTTAGGAAATGCAGGGAAATTCTTTTTTCTCCGATTCACTGTATTTCTTACTACGAATTACATTATGTATTTATTGCAGTATGATTTGAAGTTATTGTAACTGTTAGTATTGTGTTTATTGAAATTGGCATTTGACATCATTTTCAAAGTAGATGATATTTTCTTAATATGATGTGGTATCGTTTAGTGTTGAACAATTGTTTGAACTTTGAAATGTTCATTTCAGATATCATTTGAGAGAAGACCTCACCATCGTTTGTGCTGTAACCTGTACAATATTACTAGTTTATATTGATCACAGCAAATGCCTTCCGGTTGGAGGTAAACCGATGCAGTTTTTGCTAGTTTTATCCGTTGACTGACAGTAGCAAACTTATGTTTCTAATGCATCTTGCCAATATCTGTGATCATAAGAGGCTGACACGTACATTCTGAATGTAAAAAGAGCTCTGTGAAAAAGTTTTCAGATAAAGAATGTGAAATCTATGAAATGAATTATGTTACAACATCAATGTTTATAGAAAACTAAGAACTGAGCATCTTGGATCTAGCTCGAGATTTTCCCGACACACCAAGCCAGTTTCATCTGCACCAGCACATGCAGGATGGACTAGCAACAAGATAGAACAAATGGTTTGTTTTGAAACATCTGGACATCAGTTTGTTTTATCATAAAAACTAAAAGTTCATTCTCCGAACAAATGACCGAGAAAGTATTTCATGCACAGTAAATAAAAAAAACCAATGCAAATAGAGGAAACTCTTTCCTTTATTTTTTGCTGTGAACAAGTTCTTTGATCTTCACAATAAATATAAACATTATTTTCCGTGTAATTCATTACAACTAATGACAATGAGAGTAAAACACTAGACAATATATGTACAGAGGTCGAAAATTATATACAACTACAAAGTACTCAAACTGTCCACCTTCATTGGAGCTATTTTTTATGAGCCTTGTACTAATCAATTTAACTGTCACAGAAATGTATACTATATTTACCGGAAAATTTGATTCCGACAATCCCTTCCCGATTAATGCACGAGAAATGAGCTCCTGGCTAGGCCCTTCATATATTGAGAAAAGACTGACCTTCTCTTTAGAAAGAATGAACAGCGAAGTCCAACGGGACCTTCTGCTGAATAAAGCCTTCGGTGCAAGTGAAGCAAGAAGGGGGATCTACTATACCAAGACTTGACCCATAAGCTTCCCAACAGAATGATGTTGTGATCTCCCCAGTAGGTGAAACCAGTTGAACATCTTCCAAATACAAGCCTTGACATGGTAAGTCATCACTGCATGCAAATCTTATCGATTCCTCTGTAGCCGAAGTTCCTTTAATGTTCTTAAAAGATATGTTCTCCACTTTAACGGCTAAAGTCTGCAGTCAATCAAGATATCAGGCGAGACAAATTTCAAAAGAGAATGTATATAATCAATCCGTTCTTTTCACAAACTCATGTTTCTAAGTATAAGATCAGTAGCAAGAAACAGTTCTCTAAATTATGAATTGTTTTTGAATAAGTTCTAAAATCAGTTGTACAAATAAAATCACACAGCTTTTTGGCCATTCTCTTGCAAGAAATAGAATTAGAAGAATATCATACCTGGTTTTCACAAGGCAGCAGTGAATCACAATAATATTGGTCTATTATAATTGGATTCAATACGTTATCCATCAAAATATTCTGGAACGTAATATCTGTGGCAAAACCACTACCTCCCTGGTAGAAATATTAAACAAGCTCAATTTAGAATAAGTTCAATTTTCAGATTGCACGTGCACACATGGGAGAGAGAGGCAGAAAGATCTCGGGGAAGAGTACTACCTGCCATGTTTTAATCCGCACCCCGTTCTCAGTATTGGAAATAAATGCTCCATCAACAATTACATCGTGAACCTGTGCCCACGAGTTGTATTTTCCCAAGCTTCCAATGCTAAAAGAAACAGATTATAATTAGTCAAGGTATTCATGCCACACACACTGTCCTGATTTGTGTGAAAGTAGTTCTTACCTTATACCATGGCCTGGCCCGCAGGCAATGTTTCTGATTTTGATCCGCGAAGAATTGTTGACTATAGAGACGCAGTCGTCTCCTGGATACAGAATTTTAAGAATACAATCAACTAAAAAAAAAATCTATATAAAGGAGTAGCCTTGACCTTTGTTCAGTTTCTGAGGACAAAAAAATAGATATGATGTCACAGCAGAACAATTTCAATTGCATGGAAATTCAAAGTGTGATATCTTTGTTTCCTCTCTCTTTGAGTTGTAATTTTATCTTCCATTTGTAATCAAAGTATCCTTTATTAAAGCTATGAATATTTCAAGTAAGTTTTCCATCTCTTGTATTTAGTTTTTTATTTTCATAGTTGGGAACAAAGAAGACTAGCCAAGTGAACGAAAGTATAAGATTGTTATCAAATCTCAAAGATAAATTGATTGTCTTTTATCATTCATTCTCAACATGTTTATTAACCAGTCTCGGTTAGTAGGGTATCTTTTCCACAAGATATGAGAACATGAAGGGTTTTGAAATATTCAATAACAGTCTTCTCTAGAGGTATTCATCATACAAGCATGAGCATATTTCACAATCTGTTTCTAGGTAACAATTTTAGCCAGCTGTATGTTCTATCATGGAATACAGAAGCAAATGAGCATAATAAAGGTTCATTCTCTAAATCCAGAATAGAAAATTTGTTTTTTTGCCCCACCCATCATCGTCAAACACAAATTCTTGCTTTGAGTAATTCTCAATACTATAGATTGAATCCAAATAAGTGCTAGCTTTTACAAGATATTTGAGCTTAACCAAGTAAGAATGAAACTCATATTTAGTGCCACTAATAACTGTTCTGGAAAGCCCTACACCGTAAATTATAAAGCACACTGAAAAAATGAAAATTAAAATGAAAAGATCCTATGTAGACTTAAATAATGAAATGTGTAAGCAGAATATGTTGACATCAAAATTTAGCTTCCTCTTATGATAAATGGCACAAAACCATTAAACTATCCACTCGCATATATATCTTAGCAAGCTGGAGCCACAAAATACCATAATTCACAATACTTTTGTTTTGCAATCATGCATAATTTCTACGAAAAGGATTAATGCTTGCACACCTATGAAGTTCAGAGAGTAATAAGAGAAAAAGGTTTCCAGTGATCAATAAAAATGTAAAACTAATAGACTGCAGCAGTTTCTGAAGATAACTAACCTGTTTCGACTAAGCTATCCTTGACTTCAACACCACGAGATGCACTTATATGAATTCCATCCGTATTAGGGCTTACGGCAGGTGCAATCACTTTGAGATGGGATGCCACAACTCGAAGACATTTAGTGAATGAAATGTGCATTTGTTGACTGTTAACCAACATAAGGTTCTTGACTTTCAAATTCTTGCACTGATGAAATGTTAGAGCCTGCACGTGTGATTGATTCAACATATCAAGCCTACAAAATCATAGAGGTAAGGCCGTAACTAGAAGTGTCTAAGGGGCAAAAGAATTGAAAAGGCAGTGAACAAATGCATTACTCCAACTCCATGAATAAAAGCATCACTTACCGTTGGAGCATGTCGACATGGCTGCAAAAAAATTGAATGTAAGTCAGCTTTAAAAAAAATATAAGTACATGTATCTGTAAATGAAAATATAGATCTAACACTGCAATATATATCTATACATTTGTTATATTGATCTTGCAGGATCGAGCCCACCATTCTTGTCCCATGCCATTTATTGTCCCTCCTCCTTCTATGCTAAGGTGATTCACCCCATGAAAATAGAGCCATTTACGACAATTTAAACCCTTCCAGACATCAGGATCTTTGGGAGCAACAATAGTACCAGATATCTGTTAGAAGAAACAACTTCAATGCAGATAATAAAAGGAAATCATATATGCTAACATAAGGGAAAGATGCATTATATAGGAACAACAACTATGTGTTAAGAGTAATTTAACTTTCTGCTCTTACCACCAAAGTGACTTTTGATTTACATGGCCCACCAAAATCAATAGGACGCGTCAACAATGTAAATCCAGCTGGAATTACAATTCTAGTTCGTCTGGGAAAAGAACAAGCCCTCTCCCATACATCATTAAGAACCTGAAAATATGCAGTGTACTATTAACAGAGAAAATGTTTTTCTTTCTAACTAGTTGCGCATGCTAAGGATCGTACAATGAATGCAAATAGCTTTCTTCTTGTGAATAAATTTCTAGTAAATGAATTCCCATTTCAAATTTTATTACATTTTTCCCCATTTTCTAAGCAACCAAATGCAGGTTGTAGCTAGGGAAAATAATTAGACTAATGGGATGATTTCGATTGAAGTCATGTCGCACCATGAGTCCATGACTCTCCACATGAATTATTATTTGGATTCCAATGGATTTGCATTCCCACAAATGACCATCTTAATCTACCCTCCCACAGTCAATTACATGTTCAAAAATCCTAGAGAAAAATTCATAATACATCTTACATTTCCTCGTCCCACGAATTTCAAAGCATGGAGTCTTTTTCATTTCCCAAACATGATCATAAAATTCCAATACTTATCAATTCTGCAAATAAGTTGACAGTACAATAATGAAATTTCTCAACTAATTATAGCTTCTTACAACTGGTTTTCTTTTCACTCACTAAAATGCCTCACAATTCATATGCATTACAAAATTACTCTAAAGTTTACCCCAAAAATAAAACAAATCCTTAAATAATTAAAAAATTAAAAAAAAAATAATTAACAGTTATGATCAGCATATATTACAAGTTGTATATGAGTTACCTGAGTATCATCATCAACACCATTTCCTTTGGCACCAAAATGACCAACAAAAAAGACCCTATTGGATCTGGGTCGGGTCCTGTTTGACCCGGAATGTGGGAGCTCTAACAGAGAATCAAAACCTTCTGTACAGAAACATAGAAATACATGGATGATAAGTATAATAATAGTACATGTTGAAAAAGGACAAAACCTCAAATGCTTCATGATCTTGTAACAGAACAGCACATAGAAGTCAGTTTAAAAGACTTTGGAGAGTTTAGAGAATTGTTTGTTATAAATAATAATGAATGAGAGAGTTTGTTGAGAGAATGTAGAGAAGCAAACTCTGGATTTTTATATTAAACAAAATAAAAAAGTAATAAAAAAGTAATAAAAAAGATTGTTGAATTCGGCAAACCACGACAAGTGTGCAAAAGAAAATGGTGTCGGTTTGAGTACTCTGTAGTCTGTACTGATACCAATTTTTTATTTTTTATTTTTTATTTTTGTACCGCGAAAAAGAGTTGGGAGGGAAGGGAACGCGATACACGAGTATCAAATGGGCTTTTTTTTTGGGGGATCCAATTGGGTCCATCAGGCCCCAGACGTCCAATCTTAAATTTCTTTTGCTTAATGGGTAGTGTTAACCTACGTAGGTTAACGACGTCAACTATAAATATATAGTACTTTTTAACTCAATCGATACGATAAATGTATTTCTAAGCACAGTTTAAACCCAGCCCGATCACCAAAATGGCTTTTAATTTTGCCCCCTCACATGTTTTGGATAACACAAAGACTATGCCAACACATCTACTACTGCTCAGGCATCTTGGATCTTACGTGTATATGCATGTGCTTTAATTTATTTTAATATATTAATTTAAAAATAAACTAAATATTATATAAATAAAATAAAAGAAAATCAATTTTATTCTAATAGTATAAATGTTAAAGTATTTATATGAATAATAATTTGTGTAATAAATTTATTAATTATATGTTTATTAATATTTTTAAAAATATGATACAACAAATATATATTTTATAGTATATTTTTATATTCTAAAAATATTTCAATTGATTAGTCAACAAAGTATGTAGAAAAACAAATTACATTATAACATTTTATAACTTAATACTGTCAAATACGGAATATCAACATACACAAGATTGAATATCAGTAAATACAAGATTATATAAAAATAATACAGTTCAATCTAATTTATTCTAATCAAATATGATAAAAAAAATCAATTGTGCTATGGCCTATGCAATATTTTGTTACTTAAAAAAAACATATTTTGTTACTTTAATAAAAATAAAAACAAATATGAATAGTTTTAAATATATTTGTCTTCACATGTTTTCCACCTCTTAATCGACAAACTAAAAGAAGAAAAAGAATAAGAAAAAATAAAATAAAATAAAATGTTCAACCCAGTACCCATATTCCCTGATCCCACCCATGGGCCATGAGGCCCATGACCCACCACTGCTTCAATCAGACCCGAAAGTTGTAGTGTTGCTGGCCACTATACTCTTGCTACATCTTGCTAAACTACTCCACTACTCAATTACTTATTTTTCTTTTTCGAAACATCAATTACTTATATAACCCTCCTTACTAAAAACAAATATTGTTAAAATGATTTCACCGGTATACCTATTTCTTTCAATGGTATCCTTTCTAATACTAAATATCATTCTTCATTCATATATATTATAAAATTTATAAACTGACTGATCAGATTCAAACTATATATCACATCTCGGTTACCAATCTAATTCATTCAGACACTCAATCTCAAAATAGCCAATTTTTTTGATACATATAATTGGCCAAGCAAAATATATATTGGTAAATACTTCAACCAAAGCAAACATAGATGTAAGTTTTGAAAATTGCACAAACTTTCCTTGTATTCTTGACCACCGGCTTTATTGACGGTAAACTAGATGTTTACGGTGGTTTTTGAAATAATACTATAAAAGTGGGGCATTATCATATTTATGACACCACTAAAAATTTTATCGTGTGTGTTTATGCCTTACTACTTTACTCAAAATCATAGTTCCAACTTCCTTTAAATTATTACATTCAAATAACCCAAATCATTTCTCTTATTAAAAACAGTAACAGTTTATAAGTAGCTTGTTTTAGCTCTATGACAAATAACCCAAACCATTAATTTCGCTTTAAAAGATAATTTGAGCAGTTTAACATTATTCTAAGATAAATATTTCATATAAAGAGCAAGAGATCCAAGATGTCATGAGTCTTAACCTACATGATTGGTTCACATGCTTTTTTTACCAATTAAAATTCTTTTTTGAAATCTAATACCGAACGGGTCAAAGGTCTTTCGGGACCTACCAATATCAAATACTACATATACGGTCTAAATATCTACTTTCATAATATTAAAAAAAAAACACTCATCACAAATACTTATAAAATATATATGCTCAGACTCGAACCCCTACAATAAATGTGAAATAACAAATATAAAGTGAAAAATGCGAACACCACTTAAATTAAAAGGGAATGTGTCCAAGTAAAATTATTTCTTATAACTATCTTCAATTTGTTAATTTTAGGTATCATAGATACTGGGATTAAGTTTGACAAATGAGTAAGCATTTTATATAATTATAAATGAATTAAAGAATAAATATGCTTCGAATTTAAAAAAAAAAATTGCTTTACATCGGAGGGTAGAAGGACAAATAATTGAATTGAAAGAGTAACATCAAAGTTGAAGTCCATCAAAGTTGAAGTCCAATTTGTGGTTAGACGGTAAAAACGTTCATCCAATATATAATATATCAGGTTGAGTCGGATTGAAATTTAGATGCTATGTTGGTTACATAGTTATGTTTTCTATAAGAATAGTAATTTTGACTCTTCTTCCACTCGTATATTTTTCACGTTTTCAACAAATATGGTCAAGTTTCCATCTTTTATCTTTTGACTACAACTCATATTTATTTTAATTTTTTTGTTCACTTTGAGATATAATTTTAAACTCATTCAAACTATAAAGTATATATTGTTTTAAGTTGACAATAAACTATTTTCAAATAGTCGAACTTATAATGATATTCAACATAAATCTCCCCTCAAGTAAAAAAAAATAAAAAAAACAAAAAAAAACTGAAAGTTTGAGTTATATCCTCTGTTTTTCAAACTCTCAAATTTAAAATAGTTTTAAAAACGTAAAAAGAAAAAATGTGCATGTCTTAACAAATAACGAGTATGCAATTTTATACCTAATAACTTTTATTTTAAAAAAAATTATATTATTACATAAATTCAAGATTTTTAAGAGAAAAGATGAGACTCAAACCAGTAACTTTGTTATACATATGTGAAAGATTTACCACCAGATCAACCTCATCTCGTCATTCAACCCATGATTTTATGCCTAATAACTTTTTTAGTTGCTAAGGTATCAAGCATTTATAATAAGATATAAATATTTTGTGAAACTTATCATAGTTAGGGAGGAAAATGAACAAAATCATGAGCTGAATGACACGACCCCATCATTTAAAAAAAATGATATGACTCTATCGACCCCATCATTTTTTAAAAAAATGATACGACTCTATCGAAAGATGAAGTGTAGATTAAAAGTTTGTAGCAGACGCATCTCACTTTAATAATTAATCGATCATGGTGATCATGATGATAACTAAGTGGACCAAATCTTTAGGTGGACCTCAACTGATCATTTGATACGAGTTCAATTTATGAAAACTATATTTAATTGGATGTTGATGAGGGAATAGATAGAGCCATAGAGGACAGGGTTTGAACTCTGAAGATTGAAAGATGAAAAGGACCCCCCTAATTTGTATTAAATATTTAATGTGAGGATGTTGCTATTGTTTTAAGTTAATGAGATATACTCATATCTGTGTATAATAATTTATTGTTGTGGTCCTTCCATTTTATTTTTTACGGGCATTTGAGTCTCGAGCCCGCTCTTATATATAAAAAATAAAAATAAAAAATTTAGAGACTTCCGTCTTCTAGGAGTAGTTTATCAATTCATACTAATAATGGTTAATCTCGATAAATCGTGACAAACCCTTTTAAATAGTTTATGTGTTAGTAGTTAGTTTGTAAAATTATTCAATTTTTTGTTAACACAATATTATAAAATGATCACGATATTTTTAATAATATAAAATGATTTATATTGCAACATCATGTTTAGAGAAATTAGGAAATGTAGCAAAAGTTAGCAACTCAAAATAAAAAATCACATTGGATGAGTTGTGTGCAACTTCACTTTCACTTTGTGATGATAAATTTAATTCTCATATTAGGAATTTACTACTAAGTGGGGAGATACATCTCTCGTGTATTTTGAGAATAGATATTCAAATCAAACCGTATATATAACGTTTGATATCGTAAGAATAGATATTTGACTGCATATATAGTATTTGATCTCAGTAGACCGACCACTAATGTATAGTTGTTGAGTATAATTATAAATATATATAGCTTTAATGTTATTTTTGAAGGACTTCTACAAACATATCATACATAGATCATTCTGATATATGAACATAATAAAATTCAATAAAGTTATTGAAATATAATAAAATCCATTAATTTTTGATTGAATTACTAATAGAGTTGTGCTACTTAATTCTTCTAATATATTTTAAAGATATTGATCCGTTCAATAAATCAAACTATAAACAGTCAACTTTATACGATATAACTTCAATCGCAAATATATATTGCAAACTGGACATTGAAACTTCAGACCGTTCCGATTGTACCGTAGCACAACCCATAATTAAATTAGAATAATGTTTAGGTACTGATCGGTAAGTATTTAAAATATTAACTTCATCAATAAGAGTGTATTATATAGTCCAATTTATGGATAAATGTAAAAAATAAAAGAAAAAAGACCACACACTACAGTTTCATTGATGGAATCAGTATTTTAGATTCTGACAGATCAGTACCCAAACATTATTAAGTAAATTAAAGTAATGGACTCCCATCAGCATTCACCACTAAGCAGGGGTCCAGGGTTGGCGGTACAAGCAATTTTCCAATATCATGCTCATGCAGTCATGCCTCATGCATGTGGTAGTGGCTTTGTAGTTTGTACATATCAATTTCCATGTGAGGACCGCATCCAAATTACATCACATAGAGCAATACTAGCGTCACAGCCCTCATTTTTCTGATGAATTAGTCTACATACGTGTCAGCTTATGCGCCCTTCAATCTGTGTGCCAGTGTCACCATGTTTTTATATTCTTGAAAATGATCCTATGGGTCCCATACACAAAAGGACATGATTATCCTGAATATTATCATTTTCCTCCCTTACGTATGTCCTGTCATAAAAGTGAGGACATGATTTGTTAGTATTGGCCAGTCTCCCCCCTGAAATCGAAATAATGTTCGAAGAGCCCCTTCTGTTAGCTTTTTCAACGGAAAAACTAACTTTGATAGTGTACAGTAGATTAAAAGACAATTTTGCCCTACAATACCATTTAAAAAATGACCATTTAACCCTCAAAACATTTATCAAATAAAAAATATATTTTTTAAAAAAATCATAATTGAAAATATATATATATATATATATATATGGATCTTCGCCGTCCATCTTTGAGATTGATGGTGGAGATATCTTTTATTATTTTTTATTAATTTTCAAAACATAAATTAAAAATAAAACAATTTTTTTAAAAAGAATTGTAATTCTTGGATCTCTACCAAAATCATCAACATCAATTTTTTATTTTATCCCAAGTTCATCACGAAACAGCACCATCACCAAACAACCATCTATTCATCACCACCCATTCACCACCACCCGTTCCAGACTCAAACACAAAACCAGTTCCAGATTCAAATAACATTCAGATTTGGTTTCAAACCAAATAAAATTTTTCCAGACAATGCATGAATTTTTTCAGAAAAAAAAGCTTCAAATCGACAAAAACTTCAATCCCAATCATAACCACCCCAAATCGAAATTGAAACCAAAATCCAAATCGAAACCAAATCCAAGAAAATCGAAAACCAAACCCAGAAATCCCCATAAAACCCAGAAAAATCAAACCCAAAAATCACTATCAATCCCTTATCTTCTCTCTCTCTCGCTAACACCCACACAACCCTAAGAAAATCGAAACAAACCCAGAGATCGAGTGTGATTTGACATGTGCCCAGATTTGCTGTGTTCTTTGTTATAAGAGAAAGAGAGAGAGAGAGATCGGTGTGATGAGAGAGAGAGAGAGAGAGATGAGGTCGAGAGAAAGATGAATTTGGTGGTGGTGATTTGGTGGTGGTGATTTGATGGAGAAGCTAATGATCACGATGAGAGAGAGAGAGCGAGAAATAGTTGTTTGAGGAGAGAGAGGCTTGTTTTAGAGGGAGTGTGTTTTTAATTTTTAATTTTTTTAATTTTATGTTTTTACAATATTACCCCTTCAATTTTAACAGTCAACGTGATTTTAGATGGAAAATGTTATAGAAGGGGTTCCTTTTCCATTCTTTCCATTTCATGGGGATTAAAAGCTAATATGGGCAAACCATGTCCTTACCTTTCTAATGGGAAAAGGTTTGGGGGGGGGGGGGGGGGGGGGGGGGGGGGGGGGGGGGGGGGGGGAAATGATAATATTCCTGATTATCCTTATCAAATTACAAATCTTCAAATGTTTTATATTTAATATTGTGTAATTGGTCTTTTTACATTTCCTTGACAGGTTGTAATGCAATATGTTTTTTTTTTTGACCGATAGTAAGTAAATGTTTTTTTTATAAAAATCTTTTTAAAAAAAATAATATTACAATATTCCAAGGTTTCATAGGGTATATGAAAAGACTCGAACTCATAAAATCATGGTGTGAGGGTGAGTTAATGATTCATGGACCTCAAATCAATATCACCAAAGTTGTTGTATATAGTTACTTCAATAATAAATTAAATAAGATAAGATAATGTTAGTTTGGTGGTACGACTCTCACACTTACATCCTTGAGGTTGTGAGTTTGAGTCATTTCCCTCCCTATAAAACGCCGAATTAATTGTAATTGTTCTTGAAAAATAATAATAATAAATTAAAGATCTCTGTTTTTTTAATTGTTTTTTATTTTATTTTATAAAACAAAACAAAAACCTTTCAAAAAAATTGAGGTGAAGTATACAATCAATTATGGGTCATATATTGTGTATTTATAGTTTAATTTATATATATATATATATATATATATATATGGGTGAGTTCAGAAAGAGCCAAAAAAATTATCGATTTATTGTTTTTAGCCATCAATTTATTTTTGATTGTTTTCATCACTTTTGACAACATTTGGACAAAAATACACCTAAATTTGAAATTAAAAAAAAAACAAAAGAAAAAGAATGGGGTTCACCATTCAGTTTTTTATTTTATTTTTTTTATTTTTTAGGGTTATGTTGAATTGCAAAACAAAAGAAAGAGAAAAAGAGAAAACAAGATTTCAGTTCACTGAACCTCTCTCCGTTGCCGCTGTTGTCGTCGAATCCGCCGGACCTCTCGCCGTTGCCGCACCTCTTGCCTTCGCATTTCCTCTTGCTGAATCCGCCATTGTAGGTCGTCGAATCCGCCACTCAAGGTCGTCGAATCCGGTGATTTAGGTCGTCAACTCCACCGAACTTCTCGCCCAATCAGCTGCTCTTGGTCGTCACCGTCGCCTTCGCTTGTCAATTTTCAAATCTGGTTAGTTTCATAGAAGTTTAATTCCCTGCTCTTGGGTTTGCGGTTTGCTCTTGTGAACCCTTGGTTTGACTCTGTTGAAAATTGCAATTCCTTGTTTGGGTTCCCATACCAAAACTATATATGGGAAAAGTGAAGAAGTGGGTTCTACCTGCTTATAAATTGTAAAGTTTTTACATTGATTTAGCTTACTAATGTCTTCTGAGTTCTGACCTATGAAGAAAGTTTGAAACTATATAATTCAATTGCTATAATAGAGAAAATTTAATTGTGTTCTTGGGGTTTGTATGTATTATAGATCTAAATCCTCCTGGAGTTAATAGGATCAACAAGTTGGATGGTCCTTTTGAGCTTGCTAGTTCTGATATTGGTATACTTCTCAGGAATGAATTAGAGAGCCCCTCACCTTTGAGGGACCGTATGTCTGTTTTGGAGTAGAGAGTTGTGGCAAAAGGAAACAAAAAGTATGCTTTTTTATCTTCTCATTTCAATTCTAGCAAAAACCTGTTAAATTGGCATACTTGGTAGAACTCATACTATGAAGTTTCACATTTGGATGTACAAACATAGTATTGTATTTTTCTTTATTTTTCTATGATGGTTATGGCAGGTTAATGATTTGTTTGTGACCCTATTTGTCAGGTCAAGCATTCGGGGCGATAACCCAGGAAGCAGTACGAGTATAACTTCAAAAGGAAAAGCATATAAAGCACCAAGAACTAGTTCCATCATGGTCTTAGACACGTCTTCTAAAGTTCATCCACCATCTGGAGCTTTTCAGGGTTGGGAACAATTGAAGAATCGCAAAGCCTTAATTCGAAAAAATTGAAGGATCGCAAAGCCTTAATTGTTATGGTTGTTAGTTTGCTTGGGTTGTTTAATTTTCGTACAAAACTCGTTAGAGTTAAATCTGGCATACACTTTATATCCGAAAAGATTTTGCGTCATAGGTCTTTTTGGGATGGGGAGCCAAAAATGTCCCAAAGTTTAGGGAGGATATGATACTAGAAATTTTTGCAAACAGTGCACTAGTGGATTGATAAATTTGAAGTGTATGAAATATATGAAGTTGTTCATTTTATCTTAAAACTCCTGGAATTATATTTTGAAATTAGTCTTTGAATTATCTTAATACCAACAGATTGTTATCTTTAATGATACATCATACTAGAATGTTATCTTCAAATCATTCTTTAAAAAATGGAATTCAGTATGACCTGGCATGTAACATTCAAAATAACTGGCATGTAACTTGATAAAAACCTGGCATGTAAAAATATTGTACTTCATTTTTTTTGGAACTTGTGTCAAGTATGAAATCTGTTCAAACTGGCATATAACTTCGAATTGCACTGGCATGTAACTTCGAATTACACTGGCATGTAACTTTTGGCATGTAAAAATACTGGACTTCATTTTCGGAACTAGTGTCAAGTGTGAAATATGTTCAAACTAGCATGTAATTTCGAATTGCACTGGCATGTAACTTCAATTTGCACTTGCATGTAATTTCTAGCATGTAAAAATACTAGACTTCGTTTTTTGAACTTGTGTCAAGTGTGAAATCTGTTCAAACTGACATGTAACTTTGAATTGCACTGGCATGTAACTTTTGACATGTAAAAATACTGGACTTCGTTTTTAGAACTAGTGTCAAGTGTGAAATTTGTTCACACTGGCATGTAACTTCAATTTGCACTGGCATGTAACTTCAATTTGCACTTGCATGTAACTTTTGGCATGTAACAATACTGGAATTGAATTTCATCGGTGTACTAAATTCAATACTGAAATTTGGTCTTCAAAATAAATTCATTCAATACTGGAATCTAAATTAATAAAGTATACAATACAAAATATAGTATTCCACCCATACATATAAGAATTAAAACATCATTGCTAAAACCTAAGTTATACCACCAACTTCCGATGCCAATGGACATTTCTATGAATTGTGGCATTTTTCTCCACATTTCCTACAACTATACGGTCTACATGGTCGCTTTGATGTTGCAGATGTTACAGATGGACATGGTTGAGGAGCCTGACATGATTGAGCATTCCTACAATTCTGTCGGTTGTGACCAGATTTTTTACAAATCGTACAATTTCTAGTTTTTTCATTTCTATGTTCCCCGGCATATTAAAATATTTTCTTTTTAGGCCTTCCAGCTTACGCACAAAAAGGAAGAGGATGAATAATCTTTGATCGCACATCTTGAGGAATATTCCATTAAGTAGGATGTCCAACCGGAAAGATGTTCCCAGAATATGCTTCAAGCCAACTAGTAGTTTTGTAGCAATCCCCACAAAAATTTGGAAAAGGTTTCTTCGCGTACCTACAAAATTAAAGATTATGAGTGATTAAATGAATCACATTTGTTAAGAAGGTAAGATACAATGGAACAAGAGGATAATAAACATGGACCCACTTTGTCATACCACCCTCATAACAATTGCCCACTCAAGTTCCACCGTGATAGATGACCAATTTCCTTACACTCATATTCCTACATGTCAATTATTTGACATAAAACATTTAAAGTGATTGAGAACTGACATGTAAAATTTAAACTAACCAGCATGTAACTTTAAAATGAACTGACATATAAAAAACAATAACTGATGGCATTTAACTTCAAAAATAACCTAGCATGTAACTTGGGTACAACAAATAAACTAGCATGTAAAGTCTATAATAACATGCATGCAACTTTAAAAAATAACTAGCATGTAACTTGGGTTTCACTCTATATCGAAATTACCGAGTGACATGTAACTTAGAAATAAACTGGCATGTAACTTTAAAATAAACTGGTATGTAACTTCTGGCATGTAATCTGGGAACAAAAAATTACAGTACATGGGTTTCACTCAAAATCGAAACCAATATCTTATTCTTCATATCAAACATAATGATTATTGTAAAAAAAAAACAAGTGGGAAAGGGATACATACCTTCAAGAATGTCATTTGGCTTCGAATCTACGTCAAGAGATAGAGAAATGTTGTGAGCAGAACTGTTGGGTTTCAGATCTACCTTCGAGAATGTTGTGAGCAGAAATGTTGATGGGTTTCTGTTGAAGAGACACAAAGAGAGATGAACTGCAGAAATACAGCCCCTAAATGTAGAGACGAAGAGCCAAAATCGTTTAGAGAGAGAGAGCTCGAATATCTTGTTTTTAAATAAATTTGAGGGCCAAAATCGGTTTACAAAGAGCTCTAATATCTGGTTTTGAATTAAAATGGAGAGCCAAAATGGGTTTAGAGAGAGAGAGAGAGAGAATATCAGGTTTTCAAATATAATGGAGGGTTTCAGGACTTGAAGATAGTGAAATATTGGGTGAAGTAAAGACAAAATGAGGACATACTTGTCATTTCAAGCCTTAAGATGATAACTATAATAAAAGATAAATTTTTGGCTAAAAACAATAAAGCAGTAAACTTTTTGATCATTTCTTACAATGTCTTCTATATATTCTCACATACAAATCCCCTGATATAACCTTACATACAAACCTATTTGACACTCACACTCCCTCCTGTTAATCAGACTTAGTCTAACTTAACTATTGACCAAGTTTAACCGTCAAAAGACTAAACTACTCATGATTCAAAAATTAAATAAAAAAAACATTTTAAAAAAATAGATCTCCACCATCCATCTCAAAACATGGAATGGTGGAGATCAAAGAAAATTATAAAGAATTGAATTTTAAAAAATCTAAAATTAAAAAAAAAAACTTAAAATAAAAACAAAGCAATTTAAAAAAAAAAAAGAATTAACAAACTGAAAAGAAAAAAATCGATGCATGGTGATTTGATTTTGATTAAACGAATATTTAGAGGAGTATCAAAAAATGAAACTATGGTTTGTGTATAGGTTTTTGTTTAGATAATTTAAGTTGAAGTTGTGTGTACTCTCGTATTGTACAGTGACGTTTTCGTGATCTTGAGGGATTTGGTTCGTTTGAGTTTGAGACAGTGGAGTGAAGGGGTGGGCATAAAAACCAAAATCGAATTGAACCGAGCTGAAAAAGGGTGTTTGGTTCTGTTCATAGCTTCTATTTGGTTCAAATCTATTTGAAATTTGAAAATCGAATTGAATTTGGTTCGGTTTCGGTTTTGAACATACAAAACCGAACCAGGCCGAATAAACTGAATTGTCTTGATGAATTATTTTGTAAAATTCAATTTTATTATGAATTGTTTGTTGATTGTAGTGGTCAAAAAGTGGGCCACTAGCCTAGTTGAACGAGCCCACAATCAAATATGATTGAACACCTCGCGAAACCCCAAGGACCCAAATCTGGCCCATTGGTCATCAAATTAAAACACGTGGTCAAATCAAATCGTGGACTTGTAAACATTTCACAAATCTCAATGTCTGACTTTATTGTCAGATTCAAACAAATCAAAACGGGCAATTAACACCCCTTGATCCACGCCCTCGCATGAATGGGCTAGACGTTGAGAGGCTCATAGCCTTCACTATAAATACGAGACATTTTCCCAGAGAAAAGGGTCCTGATTTTCTACTCTGAAACTCAGGTGAAAGCTCTCCCAGTTCATTTCAAAAGTTTTCTAACATTTATTGCGGCCTTTATCTCCGCATTAATAGCTGATACCCATCTTGAAAAAGGTCGACCCAGTTACTCTGAAAAGTCGATCGATCCAACCACTGGTAGACCCACGCCGAATGAAGAATCGCACTTGGGTATCGATCTGGTCCACACGTCAACCCTATCCTTGTTCAACCAACCAGGACTAGACGAGTTACTACGGAATCGACTCTCCAGCATCATCGATATCCATAGTCGATTTCATTATATTGACCCAAAACTCGATCCGAACTATCGAGCATTACGTTTTCTCTCTCTATTTTTTTTTATTCATTGAACATTTATTGACTTGAGCATTAGAGAGTCCCCCCAAGGGAACACACCCTCATGTGGTCAGCCATCGCTTTTTTTTTTGCTTTTTTTTTTACAGGTTGCCAGTGCCCACCTTAACGATCAAGAATTAATTGTAGATCTGATCGACTACATTGATGATGTTTTATTTTGAATTACATTATTTAATATATTTTTGGACTTCTATTTTATGGAAGTTATGAAGATTTTATATTTTTATTGAGTAAGTAGACCGGACATGATTGAAATTGGGTTGTATTATGTTTAAATTATTTTTAACGTATTATATTTTCTTAAAATAGTGTAAGCCCAAATGCCAAAATGTGGCTTAAAGACCCAAAAAAATGATTGAAACGAACCGAAATAAATGTGTTCAATTCAATTCGGTTTTCAAGTTCAAAACGATTCATATTTTTAAAACTCAAATATATATATATATATATATATATATATATATATATATATATATTGGTTCAATACGATTTTAGCCAAAATCGAACCGATTTTAGCCAAAATCGAACCGAACCGTTCCATTCCACCTCTAGTGGAGTGTGTATAGTGGTGACAGAGGAGATTTTAGGACTGGGAAATGAAAAAATGAGCTAAAGCAACATTACGGTGAGATATTAAACCAAAATCATTGCTCTTCATTTTCAATCTGCTTTTTCATGAAAATCGCGAACATCCTTTTCTTTTTTCTTTTTTTAATCTATTTTACATTTGAAAAAAACACACACACACATATATATATATATATATATATATATATATATATATATTATATACCTTCTTCTGTCAGTTTGACTTGATATAAAATACATCAGTGCATTGCATGTGGGCTATAGATTATGGATAAGCACTGTCAAGTGCATACAGACTAAGTTAAAGCATTTGAATCTAATGGTCCACATTCAAGACACTGATGTATTTTATATCAGGTCAAACTGACAAGATAAAAACTCTATATATATTAACCTCCATATATGGTGGAGATCCATTTTGTTTTTCTAATTTTAAAAAAAAATTTATTTTTGTTCAACCAATTTGCATTTTTTTAATATTTTTATTTAATTTTTAATACTTTTTTAAATGTTTGAAAGACCAAAAATACCATTATTTGTGACAGTCAAACTTGGGCAGCCGTTAAATTTGACCAAGTTTGACTAACGGGAGGGGATGTGAGTGTTGATTTTTAGGTAAATATCATTTTCGTCCCTATGGTTTACCCTATTATCCGTTTTAGCCCTTGTCGTTCCAGTATTGACTCTTTTAGTCCTTCTGTGACAGTTTTCGTTAATAACAGGTCTTCTGACATGACTAGAGGGTAAAATGACAGTTTTACCTTTCTAATAAATATTTAAACAATTTTAAATTTTTTTAAAAAAACATGAAAATCAAAATCAAAATCAAAATCAATACTAATACTTTCCAGAATTAAAAAGAAATTCAAATCAGAATCAGTTATGATTTTTTTTTTCAATTCATTTTTCATACCACTAAACCCAGAATCATCATCAACACACCAGCAGAACCCATAACCTAACATTCGCCATCACCACCAGACCCAGACCCATACTCATCATCACCAACACTGGAAACCCAGAAACAGAAACCACACCTTCTATTAAATAAATAAATAAATAACTAAAAATTCAAAATTTAGCTAAAAATATAATATATTTTTTTAAATGACAAGGATCTGGAGATTCATGTTTTTTTTAATTAATAATTTTAAAAAACAGTAGATATCCATTTGATCTCCACAAAAATGCAACAAAAAAAAATTAAGGAAAAAAAAGATTTGCAAAAACATCAAGATCTGGGGAAAAAATTAACAGGATAAGATCTGATTTTTTAAAAAAAAAAAACAAAACAAGATGTCGAAATGGGTCCATTTGATCTCCACAAAATTCAAAAAAAAAAAAACAAAACAAAAAAAAACCTGCAAATTGAACAACATCTGGAAAAAAGATTTTGAACAGAACAAGATCTGGATTTTTTTTGAACAAAACAAGATGTGGAAACTTAAATTCATCCAAACAAAACCCACACCTAAACACAACCACCACAATCCCTAAAATCAATGACGAATACTCAGATCAAACCCACTATTCCAACGGCCAAACAAAACCCGAAAACCACCAACAACCAAATCCAGCCCACCACCAACCACCGCTGATCTCCCATTCCTCGTCGACGCCAACCTAAACCATTAAAGACCGGAGAGATAGAGAGAGAAACTGGGGTTTTGTGTTATTTGCGATGTGTGTGTGAGAGAGAGATGGTTGTTTGGTGTGTGAGAGATGGTGATTTTTTGTTTGTTTGTTTGTTTGTGAATCTAGTGTGATGGCGTTTTGGTGGTGATGTTGTGGATTTGGTGGTGGTTTGGAGGCGGTGGCTCGGAGGTGGTGTCTCAGTTTTAGGTTGTAGATTTGGTGTTAGTGCTTTGGATCAGATATGGTGGTTTTTGGAAAGGTATTTTAATTTTTTTTAATTTGGTGGAGATAAAAGTTAAAATTTTGTTATTTTTTAATTAAATGTTTATTATCATTTAATTTAATTATATTTATTAATTTGATTAAGTGGTTAACGATCCATTTACCAATATACCCTCACTTGTTTAACGGAACCCTAACAGAAGCTGACGATACACAGTAGGGGCAAAAAAAACGATTAATAGTGAATGTTTGGACTTGTATGGTCAATACTAGAACGATGGGGATCAAAACGGATAATAGGGTAAATTATATGGACGAAAATGATATTTACCCTTAATTTTTTTGATAAAGTTGTCTCTGCGTAGAAAGGCAAACCTCAGGGAGTTCAATGTAATTTGCTCATAAATATATATATATATATATTGAAATGTAAAATATCAACTATATAGCTAATGAATACGGACTATTTTTTAGAATATACAGAAAGACCCCACTTAAAATAAATGCAATAACTGTTTTTTTATCAGTTTTATTATTTTGTTTTTTGTACAAGAGATCTCATTCAGACTCGTTGACTTTAAAGACAAGGAAGAACACATGAGATAATTAGATAACTATGACATTAAAGGCTCGGTAGATACCTTGTACTGGATTCAATTGGATGTATTATTGTATGAATTAGACTGTATTGAATTTAATTTGATTGAACTGTATTATTTATATATAATTAGTTAATACGACATCTAGAGTATTAGACCAATTAAAATATATTAACAAATATAATTCGGTACACAGTGTAAAACAAACCTAACATTATATTGGAATTATTCTAATACATTTTAAGTTCCTAATACACTATTATGGAATGCACAAAACGAACCCTAAAAGTCTTGTTATTTGAGAATTGTTTAATAAAACAAATATACATACCATTTTCTTAAGTTCAGTTATTAAAAATAATAATTACAAATTAAACTATAATCCATTTATCCTTATAAATCAAATCATAATTATTATGAAGTATAATTCCATCCACCATATTTTTCCCCATCAAACTATCCTTTCAAGTTTTGTGACATGTGACACGTTTGGACAAAGGATAACTAACACATAGTTATAATATATAAATAATTAAATAATTAAATATACAGATATTTAAAAATTTTAAGAACTAACTTTTTTTTTTACATTTGCATTTTTTAGATTTAATAAAATCTTTATTTTGTATTAAATAAAAGACCTCTTAAAAGAAAATCAATCACTCGTATTAAAATTAAGGACATCTTAAAAGAAAATCAATCACTCATATTGTATAAGGTTATTATCAGTTAGGTTCCTATCTTTTTCTGAATGATCAAATTTTTAAATGAGTTGATTTTTTTATTAAAAGTTTCCCTGACTTTTGAAAAGTATATCAAATAGATCCTTTTGACTTTTTTTAACGGTCAAATGTCACAGAAAATGTATAATGTCTCTTTTACCCCTGTTTACTGTATTAACGGCTAAAAGGACTATTTTACCCTTTAACATTTATTTTCTTTAAATAAAATAAAATAATATTTACTTAAAACAAAAAGAAAAAAAAAGAAAAAAAAATAGGATTAGAGATCTGAATATCCACCATCACTAGTTCATATGCAAAAAAATCTTCAAAACTTCTTTACCAGTTCATCTGCAAAAATCAATCCATCCACTATAAAATTCCCTAAGTTCCATACACTTGTTTGATTTTCCAAATTTCATCTACAACATCAATATCTCCAAATCCTTAAACAACTATCTTCAAAAATCAATAAAAAAAGAAGATTTTTTAAAAAAAGAAATCGAAAAACCCAGATCATAAAAACAAAATCCCACTCACACAACAACTAGTCGAGATCAATCTCTCTATCTCTCTAATCCACCCCTAGCCTACCATCATCAACCCAGAACCACCATAACAACCCACATTTTCTTTTTCAACATTCAAACTCTAAGACTCAAAATCATCAACACCAAACCAAAATAAAAAAACAAATCATAAAACCGAAAAACAAAATCAAAAAAACCCAATTCCAACATCCACTATCAACCCCAAATTCAAATTTATCATTATCCATCATCAATCATTCAGATTCAAACCAGATCAAACTCAACCAAACCATCATCATCAAACCAACCTCCGCACCAGAAACAAAGAAGAGAAAGATGAGATCGGCGATCATCAAGCCAACCTCCGACTACCGTCGCTCGGCGGGAGAGAAAGAAGAGAGTGCCGAACTCCTATCGCCAGAGGAGATCGGCGATTGACGCGGCGACCAAGAGACGAGAAAGGATGGGCGACAAAGAAGAGAGAGAGAGAGAGAAGGGTTTTTTTAGAGAGAATATAGAGAGGATCAGTGAAGAAGATGATGGTTTTGTTGATGATTTGAGCTGGATCTATACCTTTCCAGATCTGAGATTTTTTTTTTGTTTCTTAATTTTTTGTGTGTGTATATATTGTGATATATAAACAATTTCCTTCAAATATATTTATTTGGTGAATTTTATTTTCATTTTTTATTTTGTAATATTAATTTTTTTATGTTAATATTTATTAATTTTTTATATTATACAAATATTTTAAAAAAATTATTTATTGTTTAATGTCGACACGTGTGCAACTTAACACATCATAAATGAAATGACAAAAATAACCTCATGGTCATCAATGTTGACTAACTTTTGATAGACGGATGGACCTATTTAATATACTTTTCAAAAGTTAGAGAAACTTTTGATAAAAAAACAAACTCATTTAAAATGTTGATCATTCAGAAAAAGATAGAGACTCAAATGATAATAACCCTATTATAAATAACAATTTGCACCTATAGATATTATTAAAAATAATAACTTTTACGATTGTTGAAATTCATTTTGAAGTCTCCGACCACTAACTCACTAATATAACAACGTTGAGTTGTAAATTTCTACTGTGCAACGAAACTTTATATACTATAATTGTAAATTACATTAAAATTATAGACTTGTGTTTTCTAACATTAAGCAAATCTTAACAAGTCTTATTTATATATATATATATATATGTTTAAATGAGTAATTTGAGAAACTAAGGTCAAAGATGTCCACTCCACTAGCCCCCAAAGAAGAAAATTTGTGATCCCAATTTGGTCTCATCCAATGAATGAAAAACAAAATGCAGACAAGTAAGTTGAACCTACTAACCTATCCCAGTACAGTACAGTATCCCTTTTTGTAAATCCATCAAACATCCATTTCTTGACCATTTCCACCTTCAGGTCTCCCTCTCTTTCCTCATCCCAAGGAAAACTAACCAGTAACCACAACTACTCCCACATTCTTTTTTTTTTCTTTTAAACCAAATCATCCCAATTCACAAAAAAATAAATAAATAATAATTCACAATTACAAAAATATTGATAAATCCCACAAATTTCCATCCATAATTTTTTAAATATATAGTGAATTATGACAACCTTATGCAAGTATTTATCATTTTTCTTTTCCTTTTTTATCCCAAATTTAATGAATTTTGAATTCTAAAATGTTACTTTCCATTTCCAATTAAACTAACTCAAAAGTTGGAAAAGAGGGTTTTAATGAATATACTCTTTTTTAAAGGAAAATGATGGATTTTATGCTAAATTGAATTGCAAGAAAAGATGACAGATACCTGTAGCTTGAGAACAGAAGAGAAAGACATCCAAATAAAGATACTTTGTACAAAATGAAATTCTCTCGAGAACCAAACAGTGTATACACATAATTACATCCACCCAAACCACCACAGAACTACTTCTAAATTCTAAACGAACCAAAAACAAAAACATAAAAAACGAAAACCCTAAAAACAGCAAGAATAAAGAAAACACTTTTAATTCATCAACTTGCTTTTTTGCTTTTGCTTAATTTCAAAACTCCTACACATCTCACTTTTAATTTATTGATGAGATGATTACAATGTCATTGCAACTTTGCAAGAACAACAAGTATATAAATAATCGTAGTACCCCCCAACCTCACCGGAAAACTCCATCTCCGGTCACCCAAACAAAAACACGATTCATTAATTATTCAAGCTATCGCGATCTACGCTTACCGGATTTTTTCGTCAGAGTCTTGGAAGGTTTAGAGAAGGCGCTGCAAAACCCACAAGCCGATAGCCGAGGAGACGGCGGCTCTATTGCCGGAGATACCCTGCCGGTACGGAACCCCCGTCCGCCGCCGTTGGATCGGCTTCTTTCAATTGTAGTGGCGGTGGTGGTGGTGGTGGTGTTGATCGAAACTGAAGGCTTCACTTCTTTGATATTGTTATTGTTGTCGCTGTTGTCGGCGTCGGCCTTTTCGTGTTCCGGTTGCTGTGAATCTTGTTGTTGTTGCTCTGGCTGTAATTGGTCTTGTTCTTGTTTTTGGTTGGTAGCTTGATTGAGCTCTGCTAAGAATTTGTCGTCCCAGATCAGACCTGAAGATCCTTGCCTTCGAAACGAAACTGCAGATCTCTGTAAACCCTCCATGGCTGCTTCTCTCTCTCTCTCTTTGCTTCTCTAGATCTCTCTTTCTCTCTCAGCTAAATCAATATTGTTTTCTTATATATATATATATATTTATATACACAGAGAGATTTTTAACATTGAAGAAGACTGCTCAGTCAAAATTTTCAACATTTTTGTTTTCGGTTAATTTGTGATTATAATATGGAGCAGAGTTTCAGTGCGCTCGGACTTATATGCCATCTGGGCTGATTGGGTGTGATCCGAAACACTATCGGCCTGAATGAACATTTTTTTTTCACCGAGACATTGATCCGGAAAATGAACTCTCTTTTCACCGAGGCACTAACCTAGAACATTGTCAAAATGAATGAATACTTTTTTTACCAAGACACATTGGATGGTGGGTGGATCAGATGTATTTCGAAATATCAGACTAAATGAATGGTTTTTCGATCATGCCACATTGGATGGTCTCGGTTGCATTGAATCATCTCTTACTATTTTTTTTTTAATATTAAAAGAACTATTGCAACAGGACTACCGTATTTGCCGAGATCAATTAAACAATACATGTGTGGTCCAGATATCTACTCTCATAATAGGAGATAACTGCTTCCTACAACCTGAGAAGAAAACTCCCCACACATGCTTGTAAAATACGTACGGTGGGATTTGAACATCTCACCACTTATGTGGAAGAGAGGTGTATTACCGGTTTTGCTAAGAAGTAATATGCATCTCATATTAATTTAGAAGGACAAATTTTTGTTTGATTTGTATTAAAATGTGTTATTTTTAATCTTATTCATAAGCTTGTTATAAAGTTTTGAATATACAAATTTATTTAATTATTTAATAAAATGTTCATTTTGACAACGTCCTAATAAGGTTTACTAATTAGTGTTTAAACATGATTAAGCACTTTTTTTCCACCATACTCGACCTGGCTTTACTGACAATGTTTCACATGAAACCGCCACTTGCTTTATATTTTATAAGTTGTATTCGGATCAAGAAAATATACATATAAATTTAATTGGAAAGTGAGGAAAGCGAATTTGAGAGTTTTTTTTTTTTTTTTTTTTTGCCAAGATGAATTTGAGAGTTGAGTTAGTGAATAGTGAATAATATGAACATAATTAAGTTGTATGACATGGATTAGTGATATCTTTTGAAGATAACAGAGAGATTTGAGAGAGTAGTTAAATTTAAAAGATATTATGTTGTCTTTTAATTGGCTCTCAAGAAGATTTTCAAAGGATTAGTTTTAGTTCGGATATTTGGAAAGATCATGATAAAGAATATTTTATTAACAGAAGAAATTATTTACTTTTTATTCAATAAATATAGAGTCCAAGATATTCATGTTTCAAATTCTAATCCCGTGTTTGATATTAATTGGATTCCCGTGGTGACCAAATTAAAAAGAGTAGTGAAGCTAATTTTTAAGATTTTATCTAGTTTCAAATCTCAAATGAATAAGGGAAATTCTAAGCGCTCCCTTATAGTTGAGACTAAGATTCGTACTAATTCTAAAGCTTCAGCGGCTCAAACAGAACTAAAACTTGTCATTAATTGGGTCGCACATGTTGAGACAGAAAATGAATGATTCCGTTGGTCTAAATAATTAGGTTTATGTTTTCTTTTTTCTGTTGGCATTCGTGTCTTTTTAGATTTTTGTTGGGGTTTGCACGCCATGCTCAGTTTTTTTTTCCTTTTTTTATTTGTGTTTTTTTATTAATAATAAAAGCTCTATGGAGCTTAGATTAAATACTTTTTATTCAATAAATAGATATTTTTATAACAAATTTTCTACAACCCGAGATCCCTGTTCCGTGAAGATTAATTTTTTTTAAGAGTTTTGTTTTTGGATGATAAGAACAAAAATGAAATAAAAAATAATTCTTCTGCTCAATTTTTTTTCATTTTTTTCTTATCATCCTTGAAAAAACAAAAAACTACATTGCCTTGAAGTTAGCTAGATAGTACTTATTTTTTATGAACAATGCTCGGATACTAATCTCATCAATGAGAGTGTAGTATGTCCCATTAGTGTGGTCAGTATTTTAGGTACTGACTAGTACCTCAGCATTATTATTTTTTTTCTTATCATCATTGAAAAAACAAATAACCACAATATCATGAAGTTAACTAGAGTGTGTATATATATATATATATATATATATATATATATATATATATATATATATATAAACTGAACGAGTGCTTTTACTACAATCACATTTATATTTGTTTTGGAATGTTCAATTTGTTGTTATTACCTTGAAACATCTCTTATATGGTGTTTTCAAGTCCTATGTCTTATGCGATCATCATCCAGTATGGTTTGGAGGTGAATTGAGCTCATTCAACATTTCAATATTCTAGTTCAGAGTTGCCGTCGACCGACAATCTTTTGCAACATCCCTCTTTCAATATCCGAGTTCGAATTACCATCGACATACAATCTTTTGCAACATCCCTCGTAATACTATTTTGTTAAATACAGTATTTTTTTTAAGCTCGTAAATATCATTTCTTATTGTTGGGAATGAACATGTGTTAAATATGTATTTGTATTTTCTCAATCTTGTCTTAAATTATCTTTTTTCTACAAGATTGAACTAAGAATCGTAGGGATTCAACCAAAGTCCAAGCAGTCACCAGTCATCATTACTAATAAGTAATAAGTAATAAGTTGGGGGATTAGATGACCAAATCATATATATGATAGAGAGATGTCAAAGACTCAAAGTGATGAAACCATGAGCACCGAAAATGGACACTTTTAAAGAGGTCCCCAACTTCCCACCTTAGGTGTGTACTTTTTTGTATGGTCTTATCATATCATTAAATTATAAAAGCAAAAGCACCCTACCTATTGACTATTTAAATTAATTCTTTAAGGGTCCGTACTGTAAGTGTTTTTCGTTGACTGTTTTTAAAAATAAAAATAAAAATGAAAATAGTGTTTTTGGTTTCAGTTTTAAAATCCGAAAACGTGTCTGGTAGCATATACTGAAAGTTGTATTCTAAAAATGAAAACATAAAAAAACGCGTCTGGTAGATTAACTGGAAAATATAAAAAATCATAATTTTTACAATATTTTTTCTTGAATATTGTCCAGATTTGAAGAAATATGTGAATTTCCAGATTTGATGAGATCTGAGAATTTTCAACAACCCGGAAAATCAAAATATTTAACTACAATTATCAGCAACCTAGAAAATCAAACTCATACAATCAATACAAATCCAGAAAATCAAACATCATTATCCATTCATCAAAAACAAACTCAGAAAATCAAAATCAAACACATTCATTAAAAACAAACTCAGCAAACCAAACACAATAATACTCAAACACCATAAATTACTTCTAAAAAACACATCACAAATAATGGAGATTGTTATTAAATAAATATTAATTTTTTTATTAAATATAAAATCTTTAAAAAAAGGAAAAAAAAAAACAAAAAACTTGAAAAGAAATAGAGGACAGATCAATGGATCTACTCCTCCAAAGCAAAGAAAAAAAGGGAAAAAAAGCAAGAAGAGGCAGACAGAGAAAGAAGAATCAGATGAAGAAATAGAGGGTAGAAGACGAGAAGAAAGAAGAAAAAAGAAAGAAGGAGAAAGAAGAAAGAAGCAGACGAAGATTAAAGAATATGAGAACTGGAAAGCAAAAAGAAGAAAGAAGGAGATGAAGATGAGAGAAGATGGAAGAAAGAAGGAGATGAAGTTGGGACCTTGTTCAATGTAAAAAAAAAAGAAAAAAAAATTGTTGATTTTTTTTTGAAAAACAAAAGCGAAAACAAGTATTTTGTGTTTTTCAAATATTTCACTGTTAACATTGATTTTGTTTTTCGCTTTTTGAAAATAAAATGAAAAACGGTTAACGAACGCGAATTCGAAATTAATTTTGAAAAATAAAAACGAAAACAGACTGAAAAACAGCTGCATGACGGGACCTAAAAATTCATATTTAGATGCCTTTAATATATTATTTTTTTTAGAAAGCGAAACATTAGAAGGAGGAGAACAAACACGAAGGGCTGGGATCTAACCAAAAACGATCCCTCGTAGAGAAGAAGGCTATAGAAGTAAGGTTTTGAGCTAAGGTGTTTCCTGACTTGGGAAATGATTGACACTTACACAAACCAGCTTCGGACAGCAATGCCTTAATGTCACCGATACTAAAACCAACATCTCCTAAATTGGCCTTCGGAGAATACAGAGAAGAAATAACATTAGGAAGAAACCTCTAATATTGTTGCAGATTCTAAATTAGTTGTTTTATAGTAAAAAAAAAAATTTCTTTTTAAAAGTGCTTGATAAATATCGTTAAAAATGGTTATTACATAATCTATTTTAAATTTATTGTGGATTAAATTTTCGGATAAATACTTTTAAAATTATCTATCAAATTTTGCTTTAGTACTAACAAACTAATTAGTTGGTGTAATCTCTTACACAGTTATACATATAATATGTTTCGGAATCAAATATCATTGGCGTCATACCGTCATGGTTCCATATATAGAACCGGTTTTCATTTGAGCTGTATTGTTATATAATTATGAGCAAAAGTATATGTGCCATTTATGAACTTTATTAGTCTCTAATTAAAAGTTAGATAAATAAATTTTACAAATGTTAGAAAAAAAAAGAATAAAATGACTTGTAAGTTGTAAGTGATTATATATATATATATATATATATATATATATATATATATGTATGTATATGTACGTATATAATCAATTTTCTGTTCAGCATCCTCTCATTTTATTACAATCAACACCTTTTAATGAAAGTCATTGGATTAATCCAATGACTGTTATTAAAACAATTATCCTTTTGTTTTCTTGTTTTACAAAAGAAAAAAAAAGCTTATCCTTTTATTTTATTATTTTACAAATACAAATTAAATAAAAAGAAATATACAGAAATAACCGTATAAAAACAAATAAAAGAGTTATAATTGATTAAGGAATTATAAAAGGTTCTCTCCCCTGTTTAACTTTCAAATAGTAGTAATGAAAAAAATGCTTTACGTAACAAGATAGAATCTATCAAGGAAATTATAAGTGTTAGAAAAAAAGGAAAAACAAAAAGCAATGAAGAGCTAAAGGAAAAAAAAATAATACATAGATGTGTCGAATCATCACGTTTCTCTTCCTCCCTCTTTCTCGTAGTTCTCGAATGATACTAGATTTTAGATGTCAAATTTATCAAAACAAAATTGATATTCTGAAATCTGTCACTACTTATAAAGAATGCTTATTACTTTATTCATTTCAACTATTTTTTTTCCTTTTTGAATTATAATTTCAACATGCGCTAAATACCCATTATTATAATCTTCGTAGCTTTTGCATCTTTTAAAAACCAATATTAAAACACACACACACAAAGGGAGTGGGGGAGGGGGCGGTAATGTCCTTGAATTGCAAGTATTGATACACATTAAATAATAGTAAGAAATATAAGTCAATGGCAATTATAGCTAGGGATAGGCATTTTCCCTCATTTAGGGGCAAATTTTGTCTCCAAATCCTTAATAGAGATGGGGATGAGGGGTCCATTCCTCTTCCTCCATTGTTTTAGGGGAGGAATTAATGTTTTTTCTTTAATTTTTTTTAAACTCAAACTTACGGTCACCCGCTAGTCCATCTACCTTAAATCATTAGCTCAGCTATATTACTATAAGTATTTACATTAATTTTGGATTACATTAAACCAATTAAATATTTTATATTGTATATTTTAATTATTTATTGGATTGAATATTGAAACGGGGTGAATCGAAAAATTATAATGGCTGAATTTCAAATTTTGGATTCCAAATTCTAAATTCCAAATTCGAACTTTCAGATTGGAAAATATTAAAATTATAAAGGAGGAAAACGGGGGAAATGGGGGATGAGGGTGGTGACAAGGGAACCTCCCCCAAACACCCTCATCCCCACTTCCCCCAAATGTGATTTAAGGGCGGGGTGAGTAGAGGTTTTAGAAATGGGGGTGGGGTGGGGGGACCCTCCCCCGCACCAGTGACCCCCCACTCCCATCCCTAATTATAGCCTTGATCATTTGAGTGTTTATAAAAATACTACTTTCGTATATACTTTTTCTTTTATATATATAATATATATATAATTCAAATATGCTGAAAATTCAAATGTAGAAAACCAGAATTCAATACTAAAATGCTAATACCTTGTTTGCTCAATTTTCATTCTTCCAATAATGATTACTGGTTTATATGAGTTTTTTTTTTTTAATTTTTTTAAACTAAATATAAAGTTATGACTTTTAAACGAAGATGAAAAAAGAAACATGATGATTTTGATTCAACTATACATTTTTTTTCCATTGCTGCTATTTGAGAGCTACACATAAGAGATGACTTCATATGATTTCTTGATCAATTATAACTCTTTTTTTTAATTTGTTTTTGTAAAATAAGAAAAATAAAAGAATAAGCTTTTTATTTTATTTTGTAAAATAAGAAACGAAAAGGATAATTGTTTTAATAACAATCTTTGGATTAATCCAATGGCATTCATCACAATGTGCTGATTTTAATACAATGAGGGGATGTTGAACAATATATATATATATATATTCCAATGAGGACTTTTAAAACACACACTTTAAGTAATTTTGATAAAATTGCATGTAATCAAATGTTTTTCGACGAGATTTTTTGTATGCGGCATAAGAAAACTAAAATACACATTTGGTAAAAAATTGGATTTTTTTTGGATTTGAGAGCTATTTTTTCTTATTTTTTTCTTATTTTTAAATGTATTATTTTCAAAAAAGTCGGAAAAAATTAGTTCTTGAACCCTAATTTTTTTAATTTTTTTTCTTCATAAATGTATTTCAATGTTTTTATTATTCTTACAAAAAATCAAATCAAGATTCAATATATTCCATTAAATTTCATTAAATGTATTTAAAGTGTGTATTGTAAAAAGTCTCATTGATATATATAGGGTGGTTTTCTGGTAATAACCGTCCTGATATAAGAAAGTAAGGACATTCAACCACAGTCATACATTGGGTATGGGTGTGAGTATTTATTAAAGTGGGTTGTGGACCTACTGTGAATATATGACTGTGGTTGAATGTCCTGATATAATAAAGCCCTGACGGTCCTTATATGAGAATTATTCTTAGATATAATGGTCATATTTTAATGACATGCAAAAGTTGTTATTAACAAAAATCCAAGAATGTCAAAAAAGTCATCTACCCAAGTGATGAAATTTACATAAACTCTTCAATTGTTAATAGTTATTATATGAAATTTACATAAACTCTTCAATTGTTAATAGTTATTATTATTATTATTATTATTATTATTATTATTATTATTATTATTATATTAACAATCAGTTTACTTTCTTTCAAACATGGCAACTCCTGCTCACAAATGATAGTTAAAAGAAGATGGTCATTGGTCAAGGACTCGAAAATTATGAAATTTGAAAAAATATTTGGTCATTGAAATTGAAATAGATTCATGATTGGGGGTTTTGAAATTTGGTAAAAAAAAATACAATGATCAAAACGAAGAAAATTGGTTTGTTACTAAGTGATTGCAAGTCTAAAAACACAATCAAGGGAAATTGTTTACTTTGTCCTTAAAATCATGATAACATCATCAACATTATTATAGATAAAATCCAATAACATCTGTCCTTCCATGATTGAAGAAATATTCAAAATAAATAAATAAGACTTTTTGGCTGGGCCTTAATGATAATGACAACTAATCAAACTTGACCTTCATGTTACACCCACTTGACATAATTATGATATCACCAATTTAATTGAGTAATCAATTGAAAACTTTGCTATATAATTATATATATAACCTCTCTCTTGCTATGCACCTCATCTTCTCATCTTCTCATGGCTCGTATGGTCATGCACTTTCATATATGTTGCGAGAATTCACGTCCCACTTTTATTTATAAAAACACAATATAAAAATTGCTTTTATGATACGTACTTTATAAGTTGATTTAGATAGATTCTGATATACCTTTAATCCAAACAGATGTCCAACTTTATATAAAGAAAAATGTCTCCTATAATTTCTTATTAGTAAATTTTTGTGTCTTTTTTAAGATAATCATCAATGCCGTGTGTAGGAAAATGAATTATATATGTTTTAAACTTATAGTATGATTTGTTGTACACACATGATGTGACTTTTATTATTTTCTTAATAAATATATAATCCATTATCCACCCATATAATTATTGATTCATACATAAATAAATTAAATCTGAAGGGTTGTTTATTTTTTTATTTTTTATATATAATTATTTTACTTTACAATCTACAAAACTGATTCATAGACAAAAAATGTTTTGCTACTAGAGTAGAAGATCCTAACCATGGAATAGTTACCTCGTCTTCAACATATTTAAGAATTTGGAATCAAATTTATAAGAGTAGAATTTTCTAAAACTGTTACATTTATATATACGGTCTCAAGAAATTTGATATTATCTCAAATTACGTCTTGGGTTTTTAGCAAAATTTCCCTATTTCAAGGGCTGAATTGCAAATCTACCATAAAACCAAAAACAATTGCAAAAATACCCTAAATTTCCTAAAATGCCCTCACTTTTAACTACACCCCATTTATTAATCTTATTTATTATATTTACCAACCATCAACTAACAATTTACCAACTAACTCATAAAACCCTTAACAAAACAACATCTAACCTTTTTTTTTTCTCTACATCACCTTTCCTTTTAAAATTTTAAGTTTTAAAAATATTAGGGAAATTATATGAAGTTGTTTAAAAGGTAAGTATTACATTGTGAAATTATTTTTCCAACATCCTAATCCTTATTTTGAGGATGATATTTAGGGGTGGGCACTAAGTTCAGAACCGAACCGAATCGAACCGAACCGAATCGAACCGAACCGAACCGAACCGAAAAAAGGGGGTTCGGTTCGGTTCGTATAATTAATTCGGTTTAAACCGGTTTAAAAATTGAAAACCGAAAAAGTTTTCGGTTCAAACCGGTTTTCTTTTCTGAAAACCGGTTTGAACCGATTAAACCTCCTAAAAAAAAACCCTAACATTTATAGTGTTCTTTCTGTTACACAACCACACAACATCTCAATTCTATTTATTTGTGGGGAGATATTATTATGTAGTGTACTATTATTAACATATTTTGAACTTTTATTTACGAGTTCGGATTTTGGAATGTATTAGTATGTTTTTATATTTTGGAACGGATTTGTTATTAACTTATTATTATGTATTAGTATGTTTTGGAATGTATTAATATGTTTTTTTATATTATGTAATATGTTGTTTTGGCTTTGGGTTATTCAAATGGCCAAAATTAGGCCCATTAAACTATTCATTAATTTTAAAACAAATTAAAAAGACTCATTATGCTATCCGGCCCATTAGGCCCAAAACCAAATTGAACCGAACCGAACCGAACCGATTAAAATCAGTTCAGTTCAGTTCGGTTCGGTTCCCATTTCTTATTCGGTTTAAACCGGTTTAATTTTGGATGAACCGAAATATTTTCGGTTCAATTCGGTTTTACCCAAAACCGAACCGAACCGAACCGTGCCCACCTCTAATGGTATTCATATATCTTTACTTCTTCCTTTCATTTTTTTTTGAAAAAAATTCTAATGAGGTAAATTTACCTTAGGAAAAAACCATCGGGTCAGAGTGACCCGATGTTGGGTCGCCCTGTCCCGAGGAAAAATTCCATCGGGTCATGGTGACCCGATATCGGGTCACTCTGACCCGATGGTTTTTTTCCTCGGGACAGGCCGACCAGACATCGGGTCACTCTGAACCGATGGTTTTCTAACCTCAGGAAAAAACCATCGGGTCACGGTGACCCTATATTCCCGAGGAAAAAAACCATCGGGTCACGGTGACCCGATATCGGGTCACCATGACCTGATGAAATTTTTCCTCGGGACAGGGCGACCTGACATCGGGCCACCCTGACCCGATGGTTTTTTCCTTAGGTCCGAATTTTATTTTTGTTATGGATACATTTTTTTTTTCCATTTACATTCTTTTAAATAATGATTATTTTAATGATGGATAATATTTGTTGAATTATTTTTCAGAATTGATGATGAAAAGTGTGCATTTGGTTTTGAATTGGGGTGGAGAATGGAAAAGTCATCATGGTGAGTATTGGTATGAAGGTCGAAGAGCGAAGGCGTTTGATTTTTCAAGGGATTCAAATTATGATTAATTGTTAGATAAGGTATACAACGTCACCAGAATTGATAGAGATCATTATCGAGTTAGTATGACGACTCTTCCACAAACCTTTCGTCCTAGCATGCCAATTGAGATTGTTGATGATGAGGACGTTGCATTGTTGCTTCGTCGAGAGAATGTTGACCCATTAGTTTGCATCAGTGTTGAGGAAATTGGTCATGAGTCTCCAGAAATGAAACATAAACCACCAGAGTTCTCTCATAACCTACACTATGCAACTCTTCGTCATGAATCTCACCATACTATGGATGAGTTTCAAAGGTCAGATGTACCTAAGGTTGCTTGTTTGGATGATATTCGAGAGGGATTCACACCAATTGCCAACATTGATACATATCCTCCTCGTCATTTTAGTTTTCAAGGTACGACGAGTAATCAACACATTCCCGTGCATGATGAAACAAGACCACCATTTAATTACAATGGTTAGCGAGTTCCCAATCGGTATGATGAGCAGTTTGCCCATGTCCAAAGGCTTGTTCCACCTCCATGTGCATTTTATTCTATTAATTCTGGTGCAGTTGCACCCAGACCTGTTACTATACGTCTTGAAGTGGGCGAATTGTTTCCAAGCAAGAAACATCTACAATCTCAAGTAGGTAGTTATGCCCTTGCCAACCGGTTCCAGATTAGGGTGTTCAAGTCCGATAAGACAAGGTATCAAGTTCGGTGCATTGTTGAGGATTGTAATTGGCGATTGCGTGCGGCTAAGGTTCACAATTCAGATTATTTTCAGATTAGAAAATTGGACAATCAACACACATGCTCCACAGAAGCACGATTTCCGCATCAGAGGCAAGCAAGCGCACGGGTTATAGGGGAACACATACATGAGAAATTCCATGATCATCTTTTATACAAGCCCAATGAAATTATACATGACATGCAAAGGGAGTTTGGCATCTCTTGTAACTACCACAAAGGGTACCGAGCTAGACATATTGCCTTAGAAGAGGTTCAAGGAATACCAGTTGAGTCATACAGTATTTTGCCATCATACATGTACATGTTAGAGCAAGCAAATCCCGGGACTGTTACAGACCTCCACACAGATTCGTCTAACAAGTTCATGTATATGTTCTTTTGCATAAAAGCTTGTATAGATGGTTTTCTGTCTTTGATTAGACCGGTCATTGCTATTGACGGGACGTTTTTGAAAGGTCCTCATAGAGGGGTCTTATTTGTTGCTGTGTGTATGGATGGTAATGATCAAATATTTCCTCTAGCTTTTGGTGTTGGTGATTCGGAGACAAATGAAGCTTGGGAATGGTTTTTAACTAGGTTGCATAAAGCCGTTGGTGAAGTTGATGATTTGGTTATCGTTTCCGATAGAAAAGGCAGTTTCACAACGGGTGTAGAAAAAGTGTTCCCAAATTCATTCCACGGTGCATGTGCGGTACATTTAGAACGGAACATGGTTGGTCACTATGGTAGGAATAAAACACTTAAACAGTATTTCTGACGGGCAGCTAGGGTGTATCGGGAAAGTCAATTCCTGCAGCGTATGGAACAACTATCAAATATTAATCCCGAAGCAGCTCAGTATGTCACAGATGCGAGGATTGAGCGTTGGGCGCGAGCATACAGTCCAAGAAAAAGGTACAACATAATGTCAACCAACATTGCAGAGGCCATGAATAATGCAGTTAAGGAATGCAAGGAATTACCTATTACTGGAGTGATTGATTACATCAGAGGGGTCCTTCAGTGTTGGTTCCATGATCGGCGGACAGCTGCACTTAAGCTTACAACTCAATTGACAACAGCCGCAGATGTAGCCATTGGTGTCAAGGATGACGAAGCAAGATATACGCGGATCTACCCCATCACATTTTACACTTTTCATGTTAAAGATGGGGGTTTAGATGGAATTGTGGATTTGACAACAAAAACCTGTAGCTGTAAAGAATTTGATGTCGACCAGCTTCCATGTGCACATGCATTAGGTTGCATTAGGTTACGGGGATTTTCATTTGTTGATTATTGTTCACCTTATTACTCTAGTGCGTTCCTGGTTGCAGCATACAGTGGGGAAATACATCCCCTTGGACACCCCAGTGAATGGTTAGTTCCAGAGGATATTGCATCAAAAATTGTTCATCCACCAGTAGGTCTCGTGGTTCTGGAAGACCTAAAAAGAATCACACTCCATCATTTGGAGAGGAAGTAACCCAAATGAGCTGCACCACTTGTCATCGTGTTGGTCACAATAGCCATACGTGCACCTACCCGAAGTCGAGTAGACCATCAAGTGGTATGGGAAGTACTACTGAAATTGGTGAGGCCAGCGGATCGCATAACTAATGTACTTGAATTATCTTTTATTTGAATATGTAATGTGAACTTGTATTACTATTTACAAAATTTTGACAGAGTTTCATTTGAAATTTACACAAATCCATATCTTCTTTCTGTCCCTGCAAATATATCACTTCCAATAGCCACACAAGTCATAAGCTGCACAACATACAACATAAGGTATACAACTAAATTTGTATGTCCAGATATTTCATATAAATATCATACAACAAGTTGCATATAAATATTGCATGTACATATACTTTTTTGTAATTCGGAAAATTTACACATCAAGTTGCAACATTTACACATAAAGGTTCATCATTTACACAAGGTACTTCTTTTGAATTTTGGAATATTTCTGTTGCTAGTTGAATTCTAAAGGGTTCTCCGTCTTTTTCTCCAAAGTCGAATTGTTTTCTCGCCCATAGGTACTCCAAGAATTTGAGAGTAAAAACCCCACAATCGGACCTATTGTCAATAAAAACAGTTATTAATAACAACCATCACATAAGTTAAAATATTACCTATAACAAATAAATAAAGACATACTGATTTTGTTGATGTGGAACACCTTCTTCGGGTCTTTCAACCGTAAATGACGAAGGATCGGTATAAGCATCTGGCATCGCATATGCCAACAAAGATGACAACATCTTTCTAAGACAGGTTGCCCACTTAAGTATCTGATCAACACTATAGGCGTCCGGCTTTGAGTCAAATACTTTGATGACACGCTCCTTCAAGTCCGCCTCTACCGCGACCCAATGATTTCCATTCACATTCGCAGGAAACAAAATCTGAGAATTAAAGAAACAGTCGGATATACTGAAGCATGCATGTCTATAAAAAGGTTGAATCATTTGTCATATTAATCTGAAAATTACTTACTCTATTGACTGACCGCCAATGTACTGAAGCATGCATATGGGATTTTCCAATCACGTAGTCTATCATTGTATTATCCCATTGGTATGTTTCATGCTTAAATTGTTTTTTACCCTTAGTTACAGTTGACCACCTTCCTTGAATTTTAACCTACAAAACATATTTACAAAAAGTATGGTTAGACTTGGTTAATGCAAACAAGAAATGATAAACGTTGTTGTCGAAAATGTATTTGAATGCTATGAATGAGTAATCCAATAACACACTGTCCTGCTTGTATAAGTGATGATAGTAACAGCCACGCCGCCGCATTAAACGACAATATGTCTCTATATGCTGTCATGAGAAAAATGTATGTTACCAAAAAATGCATACAATAGAGTAAAGAAATGCAGTAAAAGGTGTACAACTTACATCTCCCTCTAACCACCCGTTTGCAGATAGCAACAGCTCAAACCAAGCAGGCTTTGCTTCGAGCAAACCCGTGTACATGCTGTAGAGGTTCAAGAATAAAAACTTATTAAAGAATTCTGAGTGGGGATTACAATAATAATACATGATTTAACATACCCTGTGTTCTTGTTGTCGTTTATCCATGATTGCATTGAACGTATAATTTCCTCATCCACTTGGCTAATGCTTCCAAATTCCGGCATTTTCGGTTTCCTAGGCCTCTTCGCCGTGGGATCAACGTACGAACTCACGATAAAGGCGGACCGTTTGCGATCCCTAGGTACTTTTATGGTCAACTTTGGTGGTCTTGTCAATTGTTTGACATCTTCACTTGTCTCAGACACAACAACAAATTCTGGAGACTTTACAACACGGGGAACTGAAGGTTGATAATCTTGGATGTTTTCATTTTGGCTAAAATCTGTGGTATTTTCTTCATTTAACTCCTTCAAATATAAATCACATATGTTAGAAATAGTTACGAATTAGATGAAATTACAAATTAGACAAACATGTACCTTATCAGCCACTTTGTTCAAACATATAAGCTCCGTCAAACGAAGGAATCTCATTCGCATCTCGTCCATCAGTGAATTATGCATTGAAGTCATCTTATCTTGAAGTGCATTTTGTTGCACTTGTATAACATCCATTCTTTTTTGGAGCTGTTCAAGTTTAATCAATTCTTTCTTCTTTCCCCTGACTTCAATTTTTTTTAAATGTTTTGGTTGGATGATCTCCCTCAATATCATCATGATTAACATCATCCACATCATCCTCATCATCATCCTCACTGCCACAACCGTCCACATCGGGTGATACATACTGAAGTTGGTCCATACCCATCCAATACGGTTTCCCTGCTTCTTCATCAGAGGGGCCAAGATTTTTGTATATGGTAAGCTGAAATTATTTTAAGAAAACAACATTACAATATAATCCCTATAATATAACAAATAAAAAAAATAAACTTAAAACAAAACTTACGTTTTTGAACTTAAATATTGTTTTATGAATTTCTACAAACGTGGGAGTTTCCGTGCATTGCCAATTCAAAATTCTGGGTGCGACATTGTTCACCCTAACGGCATAGCCAAGTGTGACCCATTTTGGTTTTGCTTCGATTGCCCACACCTGAAAATGAAAAAAAATGATATCTATGTTAGTGTATAGAAACATGCTTGTTTCCTAAAATATATTTAATAAAATTCATCAATTAACACATCACCTGGAAAGCCGTCAAAAATCCATAAACATTGTACCTCTCCACTTTCCGTTTCACTGGAGCATCGACCTTCTCCTTCAACTTATCAATGAACTTATTCTTGAATTTATCATCACGACCAAGAAGGCAAGTAGAAAGAGAGTTAAATGTCCTATCGTATAAGAATGATCCCCACAGAAACTTATTAAAAGCATCTAAGTCATCCACTAATTCTAATGCCCAATAGAGAATGCTAGTCCTATCATCTTTTCCAACCAACGCCATCTCCAATATAAGTATTAAAGCCAACTTTACAATATCATCATCCCTATTTTTATTATTAGGACCCAAATTCCTAAACCAATCAACAATCATTTTAACGTGGACTTTACTATCTTGGAAGTAGGATCGACGAAGTCTACTGTCCTTTCGTTTGAAAAGTTCTAATGAGGATTCAGAGTATTCTCCAAAGGTTAGCCCACTAACCAAACAAAACTCCATTGGGCTGAACCGTATCACTCCGTTACCAACATGGTACCACAAAGATGAATTCTCATTGGCATTCTTAACATGACACTCCCTAAGCAAGATATGGTGACAAAATTGCCCGGACAACACCATATCACTCACATTCAAAAAATGACCGAAACATGTCACTCTAAACAACTCGAGTTGTTTTGGTGTGAGACGCGACTTAATAAGTTTTATACTTTTCCAATTACAATACCCAGAAACTCGAGAAGGAAAATGATCAGACTCCTTAATCTTGAGTGATTCAAGTAATTTTGTTCCACCCATGTGTATTTACCTAAACACATTTCATAATTATATTCGAAAAATGTTAATTATTAAAACCAAACTAATATAAAAGACAATTATCATCTTTGTATGAACTCGCTACATGTTTACTTCAAATGTTTTTCCAAGACTTAATACCATGTAATAACATGTTCAAGTGACAAACAGTACATAGAGTTTCACAAAGGGTTTTTAGCAAAACTTGAAAAAGGGTAACATGTTTACTTCAAATTTTTTTCCAAGCTTTATTCCGACTACTTGCATATGATATCAAAATTTGAAACAACTGATTATTCTGACTACTTTCATCATTTCATCAAATTTTAATCACAATACAATTGAATCCCATATTGAAAATTCAGCAGTTTTTTGAATCCCATACAATCGAATCACAATATCACAATACAATCGAATCCCATATTGGGTAACACTCTGTTCAACAAAACATGCCAGAAAATGACTGAGAAGACCACCACCACCACTACTGAATCCGAAAAGAAGGAGATTGAGAAACCAGTGCAAGAAGAACAAGCAAACCAGTAGAAGAAGAAGCAAAAGCTGAGGAAGAGGAAGAGAAGGAGAAAACAACTGAACAAAGCAATGAAACAGAGAAGAAGGAACATGAAGAAGAAGAAAAATGAGTCGAAATTGACAACAATTCAGCAGTTTTTCGAATCTTTTGTTAAGGTTCGAAAATTGAAAACCAAATAATTTCAACTATAAAAAAATATAATCCTAATTCAATCCACTAAATCAAACCAATCAAACTAAATAATTTAAAACTCAAACAACAATTTCAACTCAAAACCATAATAGGGTTCGAAAATCAAATTACCTCAAATTAAACTCGAAAGGACACTGACGAAGGCAACGACGGCAGCTAGCTCGAACTCGATGGCGATGCCGGCAACGGTGGCTGGAACGGGATGGAGTGGGATCGGTATAGGGTGGCTAGAGGATTTGGGATTTTAGGGCAAATGTGAGTGAAATTGGTTTTTGTTTGTTGATCGGGATAGGGTGGCCAGAGGATTTGGGTGGATTTGAAACTGAAATCGAAACCACGCTAAGGACGGCAACGACGGCGGCTGGCCCTAGTTCGATGGCAATGCCGGCGATGGTGGCTGGAACGGGATGAAGTGGGATTGAGATAGGGTGGCCAGAGGATTTGAGTGGGTTTGAAACTGAAATCGAAACCACGCTAAGGACGGCAATGACGGCGGCTGGCCCTGGCTCAATGGCAATGCCGGCGATGGTGGCTGGAACGGGATGGAGTGGGAGTGGGAGTGGGAGTGGGATCGGGATATGGTGGCCATAGGATTTGGGTGGCCAGAGGATTTGGGATTTTGGGCAACTGTGACTCTGTGAGTGAAATTGATTTTTCTTTTAAGACAAGGGCATTTTCGTCATTTTAGGGCATTTTTGCAATTGTTTTTGGTTTTAGGGTAGATTTGCAATTCAGCCCTTGAAATAGGACAGTTTTGCTAAAAACCCTTACGTCTTTGAATCATCCGCTCTAAAAAAATTCCTGAATTTATGTAATACTTAAAAAAAGAGTTCTAAATTGTTATAATACTTGAAAAAAAAAATGGTGTAACAAATATCATCACCTCATTTATAACTTCTATACTTATTAATTTGAAACCTCCACATGCTGGGTTTTAAATTTGTAATGAAGTCTTTCCTTTTAAAAATAATAATGATAAAAGTTAACAATAAATAGGTCAAATTTAGTTGTTTTGGGAATCTTTTTTTTTTTAAATTATAAAAAAAATAAAACAAAGATTCCCAAACCAACCAAATTTGACCTTAAAACGCAGCGTTTCGTTATTGGTTTATGTAGTTCAAAGTTCAAACCACCAATCTTGATTCTTGACCCAAACATTTGGGCGCTAAATTAAAAAACCCTTGAAAAACTTACCCGCCAAAACCGAGAGGTTATTCGCATCCACATCACATAACACTCAATTCTTCCACTTTCCCTTTTACTTTCTCGCAATTTCTCTCCATCCAAGCAATCTTGTCAGGTGATTCTCTAACTCTATTAGTTTTTCACGTTTGAATTTGTGTGTGTGTTTGTATGCAAAGATTTGATGGGTGGACGTAACGTGTTCGATGAAATGTTTGAATGAGCGCAGGATTTTGTTTTTCGAAAGAGAATATGCACGGGAGACTCGCATGCCGTCTCGTCAAAGAGTTCAACTCCGGTGAAAAAGGACAGCTCAATCATTTCAATGTAAGTCATTTAATCGCATTGTTTTGTAATCGATTTCTGGGTTATTTTTTTTTTATTTTTTTATTTTTGTCAAGTGTTATACATGTATTGTGTTTTAGCATTTAATTTTTTCTTATCAAGTGGAAAAATAATCTTGGCGATGGAATATTGGATATGTACAAACTCTTGGAGCAGATTATTTATTTATATCATGTGATCAAAATTGGACTTGTAAATGATACTTTTAAGTGCAATCTACTGTGAATTATAGTTCATTATATGAATTATGCTTGTTTTGGGCAGCAAGCCTTTTAACTTTATTATTAGAATTGATGGTAAAGTCTGCGCTGATAGCCAATCAATCATTTTATATTACGAAATTTGGCCAATTTTAAGTTTTAAGTTCCAGGTAGCATTCAACGTTGACAGACTTAATATAATGTATCTGTTATGAACTTGTTCACTTACGAGAAAGTGAACGTTTTAGGTGATGTTAGTTGAAGGGTTTTACACTTTTGCATTTAACATTTTCTTGTACATTTATCTTGTTTTCCTTATGATTGAGTTTGTGTACATATGGATCAACATATAATAGCAGCATCTCTATCTTTTTGTTTTTTATTCTTCATGTCCTCCAGCTTGTCTTATACTCTGCTCTTATAAATTTATTCAGTTCCATTTTCTCATGGGTGTTTAGTGTCTAATCCGTCTTTAATATTGCTAACTTGACGTTTGTTGTGTGATCATACAGGAAGAGCTGTTAAATGAGGTAGCTAAAGAATGTAGTGAAAATTTCCTTGTGCTTCAGTCCTTGATAAGGTTATTCTCGTTTTTTTTTCTTGTTTTACTCAACAATGAAAATATGTCACTTTTGTCTTATCTGATCCATAGTGATTTTACTATAGGAAAATGCAGGAAGAAGGGTTGGATTTCCAAACAACAAGAAACGCAGACCACTATGGAGCACTCATCAACCACCTTTCTTTAATTCGCAACAAACGCTGCCTAATGGCTTATGTGTAAGGATATATGATATGCAGTGTTGCTATTCTTGAGCAAGCTTATGCTTAGTTATCATATGTTTGATGTGAGGTTTATTGTTATGACCAGCAACTTTATGACTATGCAGGTATAACCGAGCAGAAATGATACAGAATTTGGCATGGACAGTGGGGCTTAGGCTCTTTGAACTTCCAGAAGAGATTCAAGAAAAGCTCAGTCACCCTGAGAAAGAGTACTTTAAGAAACATTCTTTGGCTCTGGAATCATACATGTCAAAAGTAGATCTCGATCTCAATGTGGTAAGCTTCTCTCTCTCTCTCTCTCTCTGTCTCTCTGTCTCTCTAGTATGGATCAAATTTTCTGATAATTGACAGGTGGATCTTGATTATTATGGTCTTGTTCTGAAAACCTCAGTAGTTGTTATTAATGACCCACAAGAAAAAGAATGTTACACATTGTTTGTGACATAAAGAAAATGGTTTCTTATTCACGGAAGATTGTTTCCTCATTTAGTTTGCTGCACAGATCTTGCTACTGTTATTGTTTTCATATCAATTGTACCTGGTTCTTTATTTTTTGTGAAGCTTATTAAGACCTCTGTCCGTACCCCTTTTTTTGTTATAGCAAAAATTTGTCTTTAGTACAAATCCATAAATGTTAGCATAACTGGCTGAAAATTGGTTTGGAACATATCAGCTAACATTTGAGAGTATTAGCCGTATATGACTGATATTGGTTGTCTGACTGAAGATTTCATATCAGATATAAAAGATTCAGTGTATTAATTAAAATAAAAATTCTACATCTAGCAGTCGTTTAACAGGCCTCTGTTAGGTATCCCAAATCACAAGAATCCAAAAGACAGGAACAGATGCCATTTAATAATTTGATCAAGATACATTTTAAGTTCATCTTGAACAGAGTGGGCATGTCTTTTTTTCTCTCTTTTTTGGTCTCATTTACCACAAGCAAGCAACTTTTGTAGTTATGAGGACAGTAGCAAATGGCAATGCATGAAACAAGTATGGCAGATGCTATGCAAGCAAGAGGAGCTATTTATACGTTCTCATGTGATAATCGATAAACTACAGTCCAACTAATTACATACTATCCTCTAGACATTATAGTCATTGCCTTTTTTTTCTTTCTTTCTCAATCTTCTGTTTGAAACTGCTTTAACTGACTCTTTACTTCCTCCACACCTCACAAATCACTTCCCAATACGATTATATCATCAACTTACGCAACAAGAATAACGACATCTGAGGAAGCATAAAAACCATAGAAGATAAGATAAAGAGATGAGAAGGGGAAAATTGTGTTATATTTTATTCAGTCAATGGTACAAGTATATAAAATACTAGACCTAGAGTAGAGAAAGGAAATAGAATCAATCTGCAGATAATTGAATCAATCCATCAGCTAATTGCCAGCTAATTTCAACAATAGTCATTGCCTTTTTTTTTTCTCAATCCTGGGAGCTTCACTCATTAGAGATTCGGAAACCATTGGCTTTTTTTTTGAAAAGCCAACATTCAGACCGAACAACTAATATGAAGATAGATAAGAACCGCTTAGAACTTCGTTGTTTCACACATTGCAAGATGGAGTCAGTTTCCTTGGCATTCAATGATGTATCATTATACTCAATTTACTGAAGGAATTGTTTACTCACCATACTCCCACAGTCCCACGACTTCTTTTTTGCATCTTTTGTTTCTCATACTGGTCTTTAATGTTTGATTTACAAGTGGTGGCTTCCTGAATGACTTTGTTGCTTGAGATTCACCTGATAAAACAGTTAAATATATTGGAAAAGGTTTTGAAGCAAAATTCACGCAAAGTGAAAAGAAAAACATATATGGCCTTTTAAGGAGCATTGGTTTATTCGATTCTTGAACTTGTTACCTGGATTTTCATACCGATAGTTATTGTTTTTGGCAGGATATGGTGCCACCAAAAGACCCCTACATCAAGGTGAGAGTACTTGATGATGTTGGTGAAGGAATAGTAGTAAGTGACAAGGCAGCCAATTTTGCTCGCCATTCGATGCATTTTCTCAAACGAACTGATGCAGAGCTGTACATCTCGCGGGTTGGTTGCCCTTTGATTTTGTTTGATTGCCTTGTAAATTGAGACTTCTGAAACTTATTGTATTCACCGTAACTAACCATCTCTTTTGTTGATCAACAGGGCTTGATGGAGGAGCTTACAGGATGATCTAATTGACAATAAAATTGTACTTTTTTTTTTCTATGTAAATGTTTAGTTCTGGTTAATAACAGTTACAGTCGAGTCAAGAACGAAGTTGAACCGGTTACTCTTATTGAATCGAAAAAAGAACAGAAAATTTCAATGAAGGGCGAGTTCTTATCATAATTTTATAGATTTAAATTGATACTCATAATTTAGCTTGTCCTGTTATCAATATAATAAATATAACGTTCAATTTCAGAAATTAACAAGCAATTTTTCAAGTCCCATTGAAATCTTGGAGTTCTTACAATCAATATAACAAGTTTAGCATTTATTTACAGATAAATTGATGGTCGAAATTTTGCTTTTGTAGGTATTTGCTATTGTTCTAGATTTTAGAATTTATTTATAATTATATTAGGGATTTATATTGATATATCATGTATAAATTTCAGATTAGAGGATGTTTATACTTTATAATTTTATATACAATTTTAGAAATTTATTTGTGAAATTTTGGAATTTTGACTAGTGGTGTAAATATGGGCCGGGCCTGGAGAGCCCGGCACGGACGGCCTGCTAAGGATGGCGGGCCGTGCCAGGCACGACCCCCATTATTGGCACGTTCCGGGTCGTGGTTCCAGGCACGGCGTGCCGGCCTGGCACGGCAGCACGGCGTGCCAGGCCTAACGGTCGGTACGCCGTACCGATCGTTGGGCCCACTGAATTTTTTTTTTTAAAAATCAAACGGTTATTTTTTAAAAAAACTGTAACAATTGCATTTTGCCCCCTTAACTCTTGTATTTTATATTTTTACCCACTTTTCTAATTTTTCTATAAATACTCTCACCCATTCCACTTGTCATTCACTTTCTCTAATTCTCTCAATCTCTCCATTCTCAAACTCTCTATACAATTTCAATTATTCTTAATTTCATTCTTACTCTCTCTCTACTATTCTACACTACTAATATACTATTATAATACTTTATTAGTAATTTACTATTATATAACTATTATTCTCTAATCTCTCCACCAAAGACACCAAAGTTCAAACTTTAAAGGTACATTTTTCTTTAAGTGTTATTATTTAATTTTATGTTTTAAATATAATATGTTTGTTTAGTTAGTAAATTTATCATTTTATGTTTATACTTCAGTTATTAATTTTATTTAGTTAGTAAATTTATCATTTTATGTGTAGGGGTTAATTTTAATTTTTGTTTTTAGTAAATTAAACAATTTATTTTTAGTAGTTAATTTAAAAAAAAATTGTTAGTAAATTAAGCATTTTTATGTGTAGGAGTTAATTTTAATGTATTTTGTTAGTAAAATAATAATTTTATGTGTAGGAGTTAATTTTAATATATTTTGTTAGTAAAATAATCATTTTTATGTGTGTGAGTTAATTTTAATAATTTTTATTAGTAAAATAATCATTTTATGTGCAAGAGTTAATTTTAATAATTTTTATTAGTAAAATAATCATTTTATGTGTAGAAGTTAATTTTAATAATTAATGTTAGTAAAATAATCATTTTATGTGTAGGAGTTAATTTTAATAATTTTTGTTAGTAAAATAATCATTTTTATGTGTGTGAGTTAATTTTAATATTTTTTGTTAGTAAAATAATCATTTTATGTGTAGGAGTTAATTTTAATATATTTTGTTAGTAATAATATCATTTTATGTGGAGGAGTTAATTTTAATATATTTTGTTAGTAAAATAATCATTTTTATGTGTGTGAGTTAATTTTAATAATTTTTTTAGTAAAATAATCATTTTATGTGTAGGAGTTAATTTTAATAATTTTTATTAGTAAAATAATTATTTTATGTGTAGGAGTTAATTTTAATAATTAATATTAGTAAAATAATCATTTTATGTGTAGGAGTTAATTTTAATAATTTTTGTTAGTAAAATAATCATTTTTATCTGTAGGAGTTAATTTTAATAATTAATATTAGTAAAATAATCATTTTATATGTAGGAGTTAATTTTAATAATTTTTGTTAGTAAAATAATTATTTTTATGTGTGTGAGTTAATTTTAATATTTTTTGTTAGTAAAATAATCATTTTAATTTTAATATTTATTAATGACTAATGACCTGATATTTTTTTTCTAGGAAATGGATCTTACCCATCCTTATTTTCCAGACGGTCTAAACATGCTGAACGATGATTTTGATTTCTCCGGACCGGCAGAAACCGTAGCGGGACCTTTTAATTTCGGCGCCACACCGACATCATGTACCAAATCTAAGAGGTTAACATCAGACGTATGGCAGTGTTTTGACGTAGCGGAAATGACACTCCTAGACGGTACGGTTGGCCCCAGAGTCAAATGTAAGTTTTGTCCTAAGAACTATACCACTAGTAAGGGTGGAACCGGTCATTTGAGAAGGCATATGGAAAAATGCATGCACAAACACGTACATGTACTCACTACAACCCAGACACAACTACAACGGCACCCAGACGGGTCGGTTACGATGTGGCATTACGACGCCGCGCATGCTAGAGAATGCTTGGTACGGTACATTGCACAAACTGATCAACCTATTAATTTCGGTGACTGTATTTTTTTTCAAGAATTTATCACATCTGTATACAACCCTCAAATGCAAATTGTTTCTAAAACCACCACTAGGAACGATTTGATAAGAATGTTTAAAACCCAACGAGATGACTTGACGACTGAATTACAGCATTTAACTGTCTCAATTGCATTAACTTCCGATATTTGGAACACATGTTCCAAACAGAACTATTTATGTGTCACATGACACTATATAGACTTTGAATGTAGGATACAAAAAAAAAATTCTTGGTTTTCGTCTTATGGATTTTGCACATACCGCAGACAATATTTTTGTTGTCATTCTTTCTGTTTTAGAAACTTATGGCATAACTTATCGCATCATCTCTATCACATTAAATAATGCATCGGCAAATACTAGGTCTATTGCATTGTTTACTGAAAGAAACATCCCACAAGCTGGGGGGTTATTTCTTCCATCAATGCTGTGCATGTCATATCATAAATTTAGTTGTACAGTCTGGTTTGAAGGAAGTAAGCAATCGTATAGAACGCATCAGAGATGCCATTTCTTGGATCGGTAGCACTAATCCAAGATTTCAAGAATTTGGTAGACACTGTATATTAAATGGTCTACGACCTTGACGATTCCAAACTGATATGCCTGTAAGGTGGAACTCTACTTACTTAATGCTGAAAAATTGTTTGGAATATGGTACAACTATTTCAGGTTTTTATAATATGAAATTGGCCGAAAGTGGCTGTCCACCTGCTCAATCACTGACACCAAATGATTGGTATGTGGCAAAGGTTTTTGTTGAATTTTTAAAGGTTTTTTACAATGCCACTGTAACTCTTTCTGGGGTCTATTACCCCACATCTTCCCAAGCAATCCATCAGATTGTGGAAATGTCTGACCAGTTAAACACTTATAGGGAAGATGACATGCTTGGCCCTACAGTTGTTGCCATGGAGACCAAGTTTAAAAAATACTGGTCTGAAATGCCTTTCCTTTATGCCTTAGGTGTTATAGTAGATCCTAGAATTAAATTAGCTGGTTTAGAATATTTGCTTGAGTTTATTGGTAATAAATTGTCAGTAGATTATTCCGACCAGATTACTGACATTCGAAACAAGTTGTTCGAAGTTTTTAGTATTTATGAGCGCAGGTTTGACGGCGTTGACACGGAACCATCACCAGAACCGGACACACAATCGTTGCTGACAAGTTGGAGCATTCTCAAACGCCGGAAAAAGACAAATCAGCAAGTTCTTCTTCTTCAACTACATGATCTGTTGCATCTTCTGGTGCCGAACTGAATAGGTTCCTTGAAGCACAGTTCGATGCCGACGAAAACACGGAGAATTTTGATCTGTTGTTATGGTGGAAGACCTATAGCTACAGGTATCCGGTCTTGTCACACTTAGCACGTGACATACTGGTTATCCTCGTGTCCACTGTGTCTTCAGAACAGGCATTCAGCACGAGTGGACGAATTATTGAACCAAGAAGAAATTGTTTGACTCCAGAGATGGTGAAGGTATTAATATGCGTTCGGGATTGGGAGCATGCTAGAAAGAGGATGCAAAATGAAACGGTAGACGAACAATTTATTCAAAATTTCTCCAGTTTATATGTCGATGAGGGTTCCGGTAGTATCCAGGTCCAGAACTAGGTTGTACATGTACATTTACTTGTAATACGATTGCACTCTTTTTCCCTTACCAAGTTTTTATCCCATTGGGTTTTCTTGGTAAGATTTTTAATGAGGCAATCATGTAAATATGTAATACTGAAAGTCCGAAATAAATAAAGAATTCTTCATTTCATATTTTTATCTACTTTTATTTTCTTTCATGTTTTATCTTTATTTATTCTTTGAATTAATTCATTAAATAAAATAATAAATGTATCTATAATCTATTATTATAAACAATTTTTTATTATACTAAATTAATAATATGTAAAAAAAATTAAAATATGTAAAAAAAAAAGTGTATGGTCATGGGCCGACCCCTTTGGTCCGCCTAATTAGCCCACTGACCGGCCTGGCACGGCACACGGCACACGGTACGGCATGGAGGGGCCTTGTCGGGCCCCCATTTAGGAAAACGGGTCAGGTGGGCCGTGCTGAAGTGGGCTGGGCCGGCCCCCTTTTACACCACTAATTTTGACTGAGGTAGAATATATAATAACTCTGCTCATAAATCGAGGATTCTAACACCTATTATCTACCAAGATAGAAGAGTTGCCGGAGGAGTTAAAAGGCATTGGCAAATCTTAGGCCCTGTTTGATTTTTCCACCTAACACTGAATGACACTTAATGTGTTCCATTCAGTTATTTTGTTTGATTTTTTAAGTGTTAAAATCACTTAATGGACCCCTAAAACCACTTATTTTGAAAAGTTAAAAATTTTCACTTTTCATTTAATAAAAATCCAATGGAATTTAATACAAAGTTTTACTTCCAAAACTATCCTTACTAATTTAATCTATTTCTAATTTTGTAAGGCTTTGGGCCAATTTTTTTTCTTTTCTCCTAGCAGCTACAGTGCCAGCTTTGTTTGCTTGTATTGTGATTTTTAGCCTCCTTGGCTCCTTGAATAAAATAGTTGTTCAATATATATATATATATATATATAGTATTATGGTTTGCCTCGTTTAACATCATTGAGTGTACATGAACATTTATCAATTAAGTAGTACTGGTGGACATTTATCAATTAAATAGTATTGGTGGATGTAAATCAACAACAATAATCATTATAGTGAGAAAATAATCATGTTGTAATTCATTGGTAATGATATTCAATTTAGAACAAAAAAAAAAACCAACATGTCCAAAAGCCAACCTATCCAGAATAATATAAATTTGAAATATTATTAATAACTAAATAAATTTATTTTAGAATTATTAATTTACATGTTAGAGTTGTCCTAAATATATTAAAATGTAAATATATAACAAATAATAGTTAGAAGGGAATAGATGTAAACGTATTTATTTTCAGATATTTATAACTTAAAAAAACAAACAACTTATCACTTATATTCAGTTTTCAGTGAAAAAAAACAAACATGTTTTTCAGGTTCAGTTTTCAGTAATATTCAGCACTGTTCAGTCTTAAGATAAAAAATCAAACGGAGCCTTATATGTTTAAAAATACATATTTTGACATGTCAGACGTGTGAAATGACCATAATACTCCTGATGTGTACTGATTACATTCAGAAGACCATTTTACCCTTTTGTCTTTTTTGTGAGTGGATTAATTTTATCAAAAAAGACCATTTTGCCCTTAATTTTGTCTTATATGTAAATAATTTAAATATTAACAAAAAAGACCATTTTACCCATGTTATCTGAAATTGAAAAACTGATTCCTACAACTGTTTTCAAATGCTAATTTGAAGCAAAATTATCATTTTACCATTTGTTTCCAATGTCAATTTTTTTCCTTTAAAAAAGGTGAGACCCGCACTTCATTCATCACTTCACACACAAGTCTGACATATACATTCATAGATTACATTCATCACAAACAAGTCCTGCATTCATAGATTACATTCATTTCATTATCTGTCAACATAAACCATACACAAATTCAAAATTCCTTCATCAATCCATTCACTTCATCAATCCATTCATAAACCATACACATTCAAAATTCCTTCATCAATCCATACACAAACCACTGTGGCATACACACAATGGAGGCTACATCAAACTCAACAACCAATATCAATGGTGTGCTTATAAAATTCAAAAACAGAAGATGCTTATACGGTGGTGTTAAAGCGGTTGTGAAGATTTCAGAATCTCAAAACAACTCACACAAGTTGTATTTCGTATGTGAGAAAGGGAAATGTAAATTCTATAGTTTTTGGTCTCCATATAATGAAGAATTCAACTTAGGACAATTCAGTGACAGTGTATCACAAAGGAATGGTGGTAGAGGTAATTTTATGGTTCAACAGGAAATGACAATTCTAAATGGAAGGGTGCAGAGGCAGGAGATGTTGTGGGAAAGGGTGCAGTACTTAGAAAGCTTCTGTGGAAGAATTAAACACCTAGAGTCTATGCAAGGAGGGTCAAAGCTAATTGTGGGTGTTAACCTAGTTTAACTTGGTATAATAATGGCAATGCTTCTACTTAAGTAATTATAAAAGGCTAGTAGTCATAACTTTAGTAGTTAAACTAGTTTTACTTGATGTATTCATGGCAATGGTACTACATATAACTATGAGTAAACCTAGTTATGAAATTCTACTAGAAGCAGACATTGATGTAATAAAAGAACAACTTATATATGCATGGTGCAATACTTATATCCATCATTCCAGTACATGGTGCAATACAAAAGCATTACTACCTATAACTATGACTATGAGTAAACCTAGTCAGAATTACAAAAGCATGGTGCAGTACTTACATTCATCATTCAGTTAACACACAACAACTAATTCCTAACATTGAGCTTGTTAACATGTAAGAGTTCTACATGAAACCAGATAACATCAAACCAGTTGCTACAAAAGTCCTACTTCAAGCCGGATTCTTCATTCTAATATTTGAGTGAGCTATGACTGTGGTTGAGATTGAGATAGATTATTGGAACCTCCTCCTGGTCTTGGATGTTGTTTCTGGTAACAGAAATACGAAAAATTAGTGAAACAATTTCCAAACCATAATCTCCCAATACAATGAACTTGTATATTACATTGGTTTTCTTCTTTCTTGTTGAATTGGCATCAGCCGCCTGTGAACTTGAAGCTTAAGCTGTTGATGGTACTCTCTGTTTAAGAATACTAAATTGCATGAAAAATACTAGATTAACTTGAAGCTTCAAAGTAAATTGCATGGAAAATACTACCTTTGTTGACTTTTTTCTTTCTTGCATGTCCTTTTGTTATGCCCGGACATCTTACAGTATGTGCAGACAACAGTCCCTGTCTTGCCTCTTTTGCTCTTCTCACCAGATTCAATCTTCTTTTGCATTTTGGGTCTGCCATGTTGGACTTCAAATAATGGTAGAAGCACATCATCAGCTTCAATTTCAGGCTATATTTTCTGGTCTGGCAGTGGGTGGATCATGCCCCTGTAGGTCTGCATATATGCACTCTTGGTGAGGGATTGGTGGACATACATATGGACCATATCCCTCAATGCTTCTCTACCACAATTCTGGCTTATGGCAGCCATGGCATGAGGGCAAGGAATGCCACTGATCTGCCAGCTGCCACATCCATAATTGTGCTGTCTCAATTTCACTGCAAAGGTCCCATCTGGACCTATAATCTCATATTCTTGTTCTCTTGCTGATATTATCGTCATTTGCCTACTTGCTTTACTATGCTTTAGTATCTTTCCATGTACTTTTGGTGGTAGTACTGTTCTTCATGCATCACACTCCTCCTTCCTCTCTTGAAACTTTCTCATGACCATTCTCTTAATAAACTCTAGCAGCTGCAGGTAAGTCTGTGTTCTGTGGGGTACCTAATAGGCTGTTGAATGCCTCTCCCATGTTGTTACTAACATGATCACATCTAATCACTTTGTCAAAGGCAAACCTAGACAATAGGTGTGGCTCTATCTTAGCTAACCACTTCTCGTCACCAAGCTTAAACTCACCAATATCCTTCAATGCAGCGTTGAAGTCATATACATTACTACTCCTACTAGCCTTCCAAAACAGCTTTTTGAAGCTGTCACCACAATAACTTCCTCTAAAGTTTGCATATGTGTGCCTTGCACTAAACCTAACCCAAATAAAGAAGGAAAAATTAAAAGTTGACACATGATTATGAAACATGATTAGGATAACAAAAATTAGACAAAGCCTTGATCACATACCTTTTGCTAGCATTAGGGAAATGTTTTGCCAAAGCCTTGATCAATCATTTCTGTTTATCAGACATGTAACAAAGATGTCTGTCAGAAGGATACTGTAGGTACATCTTCAAGTTGTTGAGAAACCACATCCACCTATTCTTTGTCTCCTTCTCACATACATACACAGCAAGTGGGAACAACCCACTGTTAGCATCTAATGCCACTACATACAAGAGGATTCCTCCACAAGGACCTTTGAAGTGACATCCATCAAGACCAATAAAAGGTCTACACCCCTTTAGGAACCCTAACCTCTGTGCTTCAAAACTTAAAAACAATCTGTGGAAGGTTGACAATGGTTTTTGGACTTTCATAGGTATTACTGTCCTAGGGTTGGTTTGGTTCAAAGTGTAGGCATATTGCCTAAGGTACTTAAAACTGTGTACATGCTCACTCCTTATCTGTTTCAGAACTCCATGTTTTACACTATAAACCCTTTTCAAATCAACTGATACATTGAACTTCTCCAGGTGCAAATCAGCCAAGACTTTTACATTGATTGAATGATTACTCTTCATTATGGAATCAAACTTAGAGGCTATCCACTTCACTTTTGCCTTTTTATTGTTACAAACCCTATGACATTCGTGTTGGTCAACTAAGGTTTTAATCATGAAGGTGCTTTTTTCTACCATCCATGAAGCATGAGCTCTGTAAGGACAGCTTGCTGTATTGCATTGGTAGGTCTGTCTTTGTTTGTCATTCTTAATTCCATCTAGAATTACACCTTCCTGCACTACATACTCCCTAAAAATGTCTCTCATTACCTCTTTGTTGGCAAAGGTTTGACCAACAGAAAATTTAATTTCATTCCCATCTCTCTGGAAAGGTACACCTCTCAACAACTTATCCACATTCACTTGGGATTTGTTAGTGTCTAAGTCTGAAGAGAACTCATCATCTGACCTGAACTCATACCCCTCAAATAAATCCATACATTCCTTGGTAATCTCATCATTCCCAACTACATTTTCAAACATACTCTCCAACACACCATCCCCATTATCACCATCTAAACCTATTCCATCCCCATCATTACCACCTAAACCTACACCATCCCTATCATCAACACCTAAACCTACACCATCCCTATCATCCCCATCATCACCACCTAACCCTACACCATCCCTATTGTCACCACATAAACCTACACCATACCCATTATCATTATTCTCCCCATCCTCCTCATCAGCACCAGATTCTGTACTCTTCCCATCATTGTCATATACATAATCAAACAAACTAGCCTCGTCATCACACCAACCTATTTGTTCAACAACCTCATGCTTTTCTATATGTTGGTTAGGACTTCCCTGTGCAGGAGGACACAGTTTATAACAAGTCTGTTCTACCCGGAAACATTTAGTGTCACACCCACGAAGCCCAAACCCCCTGAATACATCTAGTAAATCCCTATATGTGAAAACCTCTAATATATCACTACACCATGGTAATTGTACCCAGACTAAGTATTCTTCTGCTGGTACATTAGAGCTGCCAGTGAGTTGCTCAGTCATTGCATGGACCAAAATAATCAAACTGATGTGATCAACATCACACTGACCTAAGTCAATTACAGTGGTCCCATGCAAAACTTTGATTTTGAAAATGTTATCCATCTACAACTGCAATAACAATATAACACAAACATACAAGTTCACCCAACAATATAATATAAACATGAAAATTCAAGAACAACATAACTTAAACATGCAGCTTTAAGCATAAGCAATTACATGCAAGTACATGCATTTGCACGTGAAATAGATTCAAAAAACTCACAATTGCTTGTTAATGTCTTTGCAATTATTGTAGGGAAAAATTGCTTAAAACCGCAGCGGAAGGCGAAAAAATAATTTTCGTATAATTTATAATTTTTCTAAAGATTTGAACCTTAACCCTTTAATTAATTAAACTCAAATATACGGTTAGAGTTAAATACCTCTTGTCGCGTGATCCGATTGACTTACGTCGATGGTAATCTGCAAGATCTTCAATCCTAGCACGTACGTGAATCACCTAGGAGCGTGATCTCCCTTTTTTTTTGAATTGCTTACCTTAGAATGGATGTATGGAATTTCTGATCTTGATCTTCAATAGTAAAACACCAAGAGCCAAAAAATAGTTCCGGTCACTTTTGAATTCACAATCAATATGATTGAAAACTCGCGTAACCCTAAATCGAAAGTGTGCACAAAACCTTTTGATGTTAAAGGCTTGTAAGTGCACTATCGAATGAGAACTTATTTTCTTTTTCTCTCTTGGCCGAAAATCTATGTGTATAGAGTAGAATTTTTATTTTCAAAACAAACAAAAATCTCTCTCTATTTTGCTTCTATAGTGGCCGAAAATTCACAACCTTATATTTATAGGTTGGCCGAATTTTCTCCTTCACCACGTAGGGTTGGCCGAATTCATTAAATAGGAAATCTAGGGTTGGTTAATTTCCTTACTTGAAAAGGAATTGTCATTTTCCCTAATTCCTATCAATTCAAGAATCCTAACCCTTGTAGGACTAGTGGTGACCGAATTCTTTGTATAATAAGGAGTGTATGTGGACTTAATCCTTACCACATTAGGACTCCTATCACTTAAAAGAATTCCAACCCTAATCCAACACATAGTATTTAATTTACTGATCAGGAAAAGATTTTGATTTAAACTATTAATTAATTAAATAATTAATTAATTCCCATTTAATCAAAACAATAAAATAAAATAATATCTTGAGCTATTTTATTTAGCCTTGCCGCCCACACCATGTATATATGAGCCCAATATTATTTTTCTTATTTTATTTAATCCATTAGACTTTAAGTAAAAGCCCACATGTGAACCAAACTTATTCTTACTAAAAGAAACAAGTCTACATGTCTCCTTTTAATATATTAATATAATAGTGCAGCCCATTAAATAAATAATAGACATATTATATTCTTAATATATTAAATGCAATTCTGGATGGACCCATAAATTGGTCCGGTAGAATATATCAAGTGATCCATGCAAGTACGTGTGGATTGTGGATCTTGGCAGGCTATCTAAATTTAAGCTTCAATAGACATAACCTAATCACAATCAACAAATGATTCACTTAGGTCCGATCTATTAATTTTAACTCATTCCACTAAAGAGCTAAAATTGAACTCTTAAATAAAGATAGAATAAGGAGATGTTTCTCATTCATACCCTAGACAATCTTATAGGAGATGGTGTATCCTCGTGAATAATATCAGTGATCGCCAAGAGCTCATAGACCGCCTATAGCTCTCCAAGTTACCATATTTCCTCATATGACCACATTTTGAACTTGGATATTTTGACTTGTCCAGAAGCCATGTCTTCAATAATCATTATTGAAAACTCAACGTTGAGATTTAATATCTAATACCTCAAAACATCTATATGATGATATTATACTCTCATTTAATAAATGGAGCCACGATGTCCATATCTATAAATGAAGTCCTCTATCGATTAACAAATGAATACCACCAAACTATCGAGGATAGACTGTGCTATATAATCGTACTCATTGATAGCTCAAATGATAACACTTGCAACCATAAGTCCATCATTTATCTCAGGATTTAGATAGACTCTCCGATTGTCCTGATAATGAAAAGACTTATATCTAGTGACGGTTCTAGATAAAGTATTTCATTGTGATCCAGTTCAATGCACCCAGTGCACTAGATTCTTTTACTCGAAAACCTTTCGATGATTTTAGACTCATCATAACTCATTTGATCCCACTCAAATGCTAGTAAAAGAATTCTACAACTTTATCAAGATAGAGGTGCCCAACCTTTAACTTAAGTTGTGAACGTTATTCAAGACTAACTAAAGAATTGTGTCTACCTCATACATATCCGGATGTACAAACAATTCTTCATATCTCATAGTCTTTTGACCTTGTAATTATTTACATTGACAATTATAATTATAAATGCTATAAGATTTTACAGAATCAGAAATCACTTTATTTATATGAAAAGATTGTTAATTACAATATTACACTCTTGCTATTGAGCATAATCCTAACAATTAAAAACCCCCCCAATTTCGAAATACTGAAACCCTAATCTAACAAAATACACTAATGAAAACAACTAAACATAGTCCATGCAACTTATTAATCAACCAAACAAGTTAAATGGGTTCAACAAATAGTCAGTTACATTTAAATGTCGTTTAAAATATAAAAAAAAACCCAAAATTTCAAAGCACTGAAACCCTAATGTAACGAAATACATGTATCAAACACAACTTATCCCACTCCATGCAATTTCTTTGTGAATTAGACACCGATACTTGATTGAATAACCTAACAATTACACTTGAAGGCCTTCAAATAAAAACCCCCCAATTTTTGATCTCTGAAACCCTAGAAAACTATGTTCAGATCATTACAAAACCCTTGAATACACACCATGCAACACAATATAAACAATAATCAAGAAAAATCCTCTGTACTGACAGAAAACATACCTTTGAGACACTTTGCTTCCAAAAACTCCAACAAAAACTCCTCTGCAACACAACTTATTTGCACCGACTTCAATAGAAAAAGGAACAAGATGATTTGGGGCTGACAAAGTAAAAGACGAAGACGAAAACGAAGGCAAAAAAGGGTTCTGGGTTTGATTATGGCGCCAACGAAAGCTTCACCTATTGATGACAGTTAAAGCTTCAAAGGTTGTCAATCGAAGCTTCTCTAAAGGGTCCACTCCCTTTTGTTTGTAAATTGTTTGTGTATAGTGGGAGATGTCGTGGCCCAATAGAAGCCACATCAGTTTCTATTTTTTATTATTTATTTTTTCACGTCTGAAAAGACAATTATATCCTTCATAAACCAAAGCTTCTAGAAACTGGTTCATGAAATTACCTAATTACCCTCGTTGACTTAACAAAAGTCAGAAAACCCTAACGGAATTGGATGGTATGGACTACAATCGAGATTGTCAGAATAAGTATGGACTAAAGTTACAATTCCAAAAATTCATGGACTAAACGCAGATTAAGGCAAACTATAGAGATTAAAATACGATTTCTCCAAAAAAAAAAAGATTAAAAACATATGAAACCTGCAACCTTTCAAACCGGTTAACTTGTTCATGGAACAAGTTTAACGTTAAGGTGAACGTTAAACTTGTTCATAAAGATTTACATTGACTCGTTCACTGAACAAATTTTAACATTGAGAGGAACATTAAACTTGTTTAACCTACGTCGAACTAGTTCATGTAAATTTACTTGAACTTGTTCATTGAACAAGTTTAAAGTTGAGAGAAACATTAAACTCGTTCATGAAGATTTATGTTGACTCGTTCATTAAACAAGTTTAACGTTAAGAGAGATATTAAACTCGTTCATGAAGATTTACGTTGACTCGTTCATTGAACAAGTTTAACGTTGAAAGGAACGTTAAACTCAACTTGTTCATGCAATTTTATGTGAACTGTTCATGGAATAAATTTAACGTTGAGAGGAACGTTAAACTCATTTAACCTACGTTTATGAAGAGTTATACGTTGACTCGTTTACCGAACAAGTTTAAAGTTTAGAGGAACGTTAAAATTGTTCAACCTACGTTGAACTTGTTCATAAAAGTTTACATTGACTTGTTCATGGAACAAATTTGACGTTTAAATGAATGCCAAACTTGTTCATGAAGGTTTACATTGACTTGTTCACTGAACGAGTTTAACGGTTAAACGTTTAGAGGAACGTTAAACTCGTTCAACCTACATTAAACTTGTTCACTGAACGAGTTTAACAGTTAAATGTTTAGAGGAACGTTAAACTTGTTCAACCTACATTAAACTTGTTCATACATGTTTACATTGACTTGTTCAATGAATAAGTTGAACGTTTATATAGCTATAATTTAAAATATATATATATATATATAATATAATAAATAAATAAATAAAAAATCAATGATATTGTGCTGCAGCCGGTTGAAAACCACAAACTGTTCCCAACTTTCGCAACTCCACACAATTGGTTTGTACCCTAGCCAACTCCTATAATTCATCACACTCTTATCTGCTAGGGTTTGTCCTTTCTTTTTTCTCTATACACTGGACTCATCTAGTCATCTCCATCCCCCGATCAAAATCTTAGACAAGAGAATGGGTAACATCTGCCCAGTCTCAATCTCATGTGATGCAATTTTCTCTCGTTGCGTCCAATGCTTTATAACAAAAGCATCATATATAAGTCAGCTACAGGATAATCTTCTTCTCTTGCAATCTGAATTACAAAAATTAATTGATGTAAGGAACGATGTGATGAGGAGGGTTATCTTCGACGAATGATCACTGAAAATGAAACGGACAGATCAAGTTCAAGGATGGCTTTCAAGTGTGCAGGCTACCGAGAATGAAGTTGCTGAATTGCAGAAGCTCAAAGATGAAGAAACTCAGAAATTATGTCTTGGAGGCTGCTGTCCCAACAACTGCAAATCACGCTATAAGTTCGGGAAAAGAGTTCATAAGATGCTGCAAGTTGTGACCACTTTAAAGACTGAAGGAGACTTCAAAAACGTGGCTGAGAAGATACCGGAAGCTCCAGTTGATGAAATCCCTATTGATCCCACAATAATCGGCCTGCAATCAACATTTGACAAAGTTTGGACTTGTCTTGGAGACCAACAAGTGGGAATTATTGGTTTATATGGCATGGGCGGAGTCGGAAAAACTACGTTATTAACTCAAATCAACAACATGTTTCTCCCTACTCCGAATGACTTTGATGTTGTGATTTGGGTAGTGGTGTCCAAGGACCAGAAGCTTGAGATGATTCAAGAAACCATCGGCCAAAAGATAGGTTTGTGGGACGATTCGTGGAAGACTAAAAGACTAGAAGAAAAAGCTTTGGATATCTTCAAGGTCTTGAACCAAAAAAGATTCAAAGTGGGTGTTCCACCTCCAAGTCCCAAAATTTCATCCAAGATAGTGTTTACAACTCGTATTAATGAGGTCTGCGGTCAGATGGAAGCTCACAAACAATTTAAGGTGGAGTGTCTAGCACATGAAGAAGCTTGGAAATTATTTCGAATGAAGGTCGGAAGAGAAACTCTCGACAATGATCCTGATATTCTTCAAGTAGCCCATCTTGTAGCCAAAGAATGTGGTGGCTTACCACTTGTGCTCATTACAATCAGCTACGATAGTTTGGCTAGTGATGCACTTAGATCTTGTCTCTTGTACTGTAGATTTTTGGATTGGCGAAGGGTTTTTTGATGAATATGAAACTGGATACTCCATAATCGGTGATCTTCTTCGTGCATGTTTGTTGGAAGAGGAAGACGATGATCGTTTTAAAATGCATGATGTGATCCGTGACATGGCTTTATGGATAGCATGTGAAATTGTAAAGGAGAAAGGAAAGTTTTTGGTTCAAACAAGTGTTGGATTAACTGAAGCACCGGAGACTGAAAAATGGGAAGGGGTGAAGAGGATGTCATTGATGGAAATTCAAATTGAGAATTTATCTGAGACCCCTTCATGCCCTCATCTTTTAACTTTGTTTCTTGAATTTAAAGATGATCAATAATGATTTTTTTTTTCTTTCCAGTTTATTCCTTCTCTCAAAGTGTTAAACTTGTCATCTAATATTCGTCTGACTGAATTTCCTTCAGGAATTTCAAGATTAGTTTCTCTACAACATCTTGACCTATCATCTACCAAGATAGAAGAGTTGCCGGATGAGTTAAATGCCTTGGCAAATCTTAGATGTTTAAACTTGGATTCGATGGATTATCTTTAACAGGTATGAAACATCTCTATAAACTAACCATTTATAGTTCAGGGTTGGAAGAGTTGAAGATTGATTATTGTCCAGGAGAGATGCAAAAAATGCGAGAATCTCATTGTTTCCACAGCCTTGGCACAGTGATAATATATGATTGCATAAAAGTGAGGGATGCAACATGGCTTGTGTTTGCTCCAAACCTTAAGAATATTTCCATAGCTAATTGTTTTCATATGGAACAAGTAATCAGTGTCGAAAAATGTGGTCAAGTTATGGACGAGATAGAAGCCTGGATCCATTTGCTAAACTCGAATATTTTTTCTGGTGTAATTTGGTATAGAAAACCTTGGTTATTTCCCCATTTGATAAGCTTTAATGCTGCATTCTTCTACCTAGAATTTTCATGTGTTGGAATTATAAAAATAGAAAAGCTCTGATCAAATGTAAAAAAACACCAAGAAACAGCAATTCAAGAGATTTATAAAAGGGGATTGATAGACAATTGGTTGGTGAGGGATTTTTGAATGTATATGACCAAGGACACTATATTATCTATGATCTGGTTCTTGCATATCTATTGGAATGGGAATATTCGTAAATCAGAATTATACAGTCCCAACGTTATTAATTTATTGATCTATAATACAAATGACATTATTTGGGTAGATTTATAGTTATAGAAACGCTTGGGGTTCCTTTGGGTTTTAATTAGTTTTATGTGTAAAAGAATGGTTTTGCCCCTAGATCACCCCTGGACTATTAAACTGACCGATAGTCAACATTTTTTTAGGGGAGTTTATACAATTAAAGGATAAGCTGAATATAAGTGTAATATTATCTAAACTTATGGGTGTTTGTGCAATTAACTTTCTGAAAAAGGGTTAATGCGCAAACAACCCCTTATTTTAGATAAAATTGCATACATATTCAACTTTACTTTTATTACACAAACCTTCTCTGTAAAACGTTGACCAAACGGTTTACTAATCGTGAAGTTAACATCTCAAGGGTAGAGTTGTCATTTGAATGTGTTCGGTACATTAAAGCATGTAAAAAGTGCAATGGCACGTTAATTAAGAAAGAATAAATAATTTAATAAGTTAATTTCATTAGAGTAATGCTATACAACACAGATAATTAATTCAAATGATGCGACAAATGAGTTTTCGTCACCATATACAATATGTAATGATGTGGTTAATGTAAAAACCATTTGCCACATCAACTGGGTTGGAATTTAGGCGAAATTTTTGGATTGTGTAGTATTAATGTTAAAATTAAATGCCATTACATCATGTCGTTTATCCATTCCTCTTCTCTTTCCTATTCACCCATTCTTCTTCTTCTCTTGGCTGAAACAAACCAACTCTTTGTTACCAAAATCTTGTATACCAGATCACTCTCTTAAACTTATATATAACAAAAAAAAAATTTCACTCATGTGCTTAATATTACTTGTAGACTAAAGGGTCGTTTGTTTTTTTGTCTGAAGACTTAACCGTCCTGAATTTTTCTGAAGACTGAATAGGGACTGAAATCTGAACCTGAATGACATTTTTGTTTTTTTTTTCTCACATCTGAATGCATTGTCAACATGTTTGTTTTTTAAAAATAAAATTGTTTGAAAATACGTAATTTTACATTTATACCTATACTAATTAAAAGAAGTAATTTAACATGCACCATTCTTTATAACATTTTATATGTATTTTTTTTGCAAACAAAGTTCAATTTAATAAAATAAAAAATTAATCAAAGAATATAATTTTACATGTTCTGCAAACAAAGTTTAAGTTAAATTTATTGTCAAAAAAAAGTTTAAGTTCAAGTTCAATTTTTATGTTGTCCACGTTTCCGGTGAATATAATTCATGAAACCATTTTTGTTTTTTTGGTTTTCTGGATCATATGCCCCGGAAACCAAATAAAAAAAAGGTTCTTAAATTTTTCATATACAATAATTCTATAATATCTTCAAGCCACGAAATCTACTCAATATGATAGACAAATTTATTGAGCACTATACGAATAGTTAGATAAAAAAAATAAATAAAGAGTTCTTACCGGGATTTGACAAGAGAGAAATTCAATTGTTCAATCTCTAAAAAATTTCATTATGAAAAGTAATTAGAGTTTTTTTTTTTCTAAAACCTGTTTAAATAAGAAATATGTTAAAAGAAATATTTTTACACCATATCAAATTAAGATAAATTTGGAAATATATCTTTTTTTTTTTGAGGATAGACTTTGAAGAGAATATTTTAATTGTAATCCAGTGATTTGGAATTAAGTTAAAAGTCAAGATTTCTTACTTTTTATTTTAAGTTGTTTGACCACTTAAAAAAACAAACAAAACAACTTAATGAGTTCAATTCAGACCCATTACAAACAAAACAACTTAATGAGTTCAATTCAGACTCATTAAGTTTTAAGTGAAAAAAACAAACGACCCCTATTGGAAGCATCATGCATGTCATTTGTCATACCATGAATTCAATCTTGAAGTATTGCTACTAGTTGCGGTTTTTTTTTATTTATTTAGATATTGGAATATCGTTTTCAATAAATGTAGATGCGTTTTTGAATCCTAAAAATATGAAAATCAATTTCACATTTTCATTTAAAAAAAAAAACAGAAAATGTTACAGAACATGCCCTTAAATTTAAGTTTTTAGGTTGAAGTGTGTTTTGAAAAAAAGTGTCAAAGGATAAAATTGAATTATAGAGAAAAAAATATCGGTTAATAACTCGGTGTCAGGCAAAAATACAGTCCCAATGGGTGTTGTTTATTCCCATTCTCTCAAGGTTTCCCTCATAATTACTTTTATAAAAAGATTCCCTCCAACTGTAATTAACAGAAAAAACCTATTGTTACACCTGATATTTTCAGTGTCAACAACGTTGACAAGTCAATAGGGCTCTACCTATCGCCACATTTGATGAGCGATTGACTAGTCAAACAATTCCCACTTTGTGCCCAATAGAAATTAGGTTGCTGTTTGGACCACTATAAGAAGAGGAGTATGAGCCAAATGAGGATATCTATAAGAAATATGGCCCCTAACACCACTTTGAGGACCCTCAACTTGCACTCTCCCTTGGGACCGACATAGGTCATTCTAGACCCACGGTTTCCACTCACCCTTGTGAACGATATAGGTTGTTCTGGATCATTGCCTTGCACTTTCCCTTGGGACGGACATAGGTCATTTAGGACCCTCAACTTTCACTCTCCTTTGGGACCGACATAGGTCAGTCAGGACCCTCGACTTGTACTCTCCTCGGGACCGACATAGGTCATTAAGGACCCTCTGCTTGCACTCTCCCTTGGGACCAACATAGGTCATTCTGGACCCTCAGCTTGCCTCTCCTTTGGGACCAACATAGGTAATTCTAGACCCTCGGCTTCCACTCTCACTTAAGACTGATATAGGTCATTCAGGACACTCGGATTTCACTCTCCCTCGGGACCGACATAAGTCATTTAGAACCATCGGCTTGCAATCTCCCTCGGGACCAAGATAGGTAGTTCGTGTAGGGAAAAATTGCTTAAAACCGCAGCGGAAGGCGAAAAAATAATTTTCATATAGTTTAAAATTTTTCTAAATATTTGAACCTTAACCCTTTAATTAATTAAACTCAAATATACGGTTAGAGTTAAATATCTCTTGTCGCGTGATCCGATTGACTTATGTCGATGGTAATCCGCAAGATCTTCAATCCTAGCACGTACGTGAATCACCTAGGAGCGTGATCTCCCTTTTTCTTTGAATTGCTTACCTTAGAATGGATGTATGAAATTTCTGATCTTGATCTTCAATAGTAAAACACCAAGAGCCTTACAAAATAGTTCCGGTCACTTTTGAATTCACAATCAATATGATTGAAACTCACGTAACCCTAAATCGAAAGTGTGCACAAAACCTTTTGATGTTAAAGGCTTGTAAGTGCACTATCGAATGAAAAATTATTTTCTTTTTCTCTCTTGGCCGAAAATCTATGTGTATGGAGTAGGATTTTTTTTATTTTCAAAACAAACAAAAATCTCTCTCTATTTTGCTTCTTAGTGGCCGAAAATTCATAACCTTATATTTATAGGTTGGCCGAATTTTCTCCTTCACCAAGTAGGGTTGGCCGAATTCATTGAATAGGAAATCTAGGGTTGGTGAATTTCCTTACTTGAAAAGGAATTATCCTTTTCCCTAATCCTATAAATTCAAGAATCCTAACCCTTGTAGGACTAGTGGTGGCCGAATTCTATGTATAATAAGGAGTGTATGTGGACTTAATCCTTACCACATTAAGACTCCTATCACTTAAAAGAATTCCAACCCTAATCCAACACGTAGTATTTAATTTACTGATCAGGAAAAGATTTTGATTTAAACTATTAATTAATTAAATAATTAATTAATTCCCATTTAATCAAAACAATAAAATAAAATAATATCTTGGACTATTTTATTTAGCCTTGCCGCCCACACCATATATATATGGGCCCAATATTATTTTTCTTATTTTATTTAATCCATTAGACTTTAAATAAAAGCCCACATGTGAACCAGACTTATTCTTACTAAAAGAAACAAGCCTACATGTCTACTTTTAATATATTAATATAATAGTGCAGCCCATTAAATAAATAATAGACATATTATATTCTTAATATATTAAATGCAATTCTAGATGGACCCATAAATTGGTCCGGTAGAATATATCAAGTGATCCATGTAAGTACGTGTGGATTGTGGATCTTGGCGGGCTATCTAAATTTAAGCTTCAATAGACATAACCTAATCACAATCAACAAATGATTCACTTAGGTCCGATCTATTAATTTTAACTCATTCCACTAAAGAGCTAAAATTGAACTCTTAAATAAAGATAGAATAAGGAGATGTTTCTCATTCATACCCTAGACAATCTTATAGGAGATGGTGTATCCTCGTGAATAATATCAGTAATCGCCAAGAGCTCATAGACTGCCTATAGCTCTCCAAGTTACTATATTTCCTCATATGACCACATTTTGAACTTGGATATTTTGACTTGTCCAGAAGCCATGTCTTCAATAATCATTATTGAAAACTCAACGTTGAGATTTAATATCCAATACCTCAAAACATCCATATGATGATACTATACTCTCATTTAATAAATGGAGCCACGATGTCCATATCTATAAATGAAGTCCTCTATCGATTAACAAATGAATACCACCAAACTATCGAGGATAGACTATGCTATATAATCGTACTCATTGATAGCTCAAATGATAACACTTGCAACCATAAGTCCATCATTTATCTAAGAATTTAGATAGACTCTCCGATTGTCCTAATAATGAAAAAACTTATATCTAGTGACGGTTCTAGATAAAGTATTTCATTGTGATCCTGTTCAATGCACCCAGTGCACTAGATTCTTTTACTCGAAAACCTTTCGATGATTTTAGACTCATCATAACTCATTTGATCCCACTCAAATGCTAGTAAAAGAATTCTACAACTTTATCAAGATAGAGGTGTCCAACCTTTAACTTAAGTTGTGAACGTTATTCAAGACTAACTAAAGAATTGTGTCTACCTCATACATATCCGGATGTACAAACAATTCTTCATATCTCATAGTCTTTTGACCTTATGATTATTTACCTTGACAATTATATTTATAAATGCTATAAGATTTTGCAGAATCAGAAATCACTTTATTTATATGAAAAGATTGTCAATTACAATATTACACTCTTGCTATTGAGCATAATCCTAACAGTTCGGGAACACTAGGCATAAAACTTCTTGGTTAAGGAAAAGTGAGTTAAGCAAGACAGTAGAAATCTTCTTGAGCTTCGATCCTCCCTAGAATGTCAGAACCACATGCTATAAGGACGCGTGGCAAGCATGCATGGGTTAACCTATTACAACACTCTAAGGTATCTCATGAACCTAGACCTATAATGGACCATCGCTGATGTCACTAAGCTCAAAACCAATAGAAATTGAGCATCACCACTCAAGTTTCAATGAGTATTCACTTCACCTCGCTTATAAATAGAGGAAAAACCCTCATAAATGAGGGCCTGAGATACCATATTTATGGATATTCGTCTCTCTACATTACAAGAAAAATGACATATAGTGACAAAAATATATCATAATAAGTGAAAAATTTATCATAATATTAATATTGTGACAAAAAAATTGTCACTAACAATTCGTCACTTATACCTCCATCACTAAAAGTATTTGTGACACTTATAATACCATTGTCACTATAGTTAGTGACAATTATTTGTAGTTGTCACAAACCATGACTTTTAGTGATAGATTTTTAGTGAACCCTACCAAGTGACAAAATAAAAATTGTGTCACTATACATAAACCTAGTGACAATTAACCGTTTGAATATTTTGTCACTATAACCAAATCTAGTGACAATTAACCATTTGAAAATTGTGTCACTATATGCAAATCTAGTGACAGTTAATTATTTCAAAATTTTGTCACTATACATAAACTTAGTGACAATATATTGTTTACAAATTCTGTCACTATTTACAAATTTAGTGACGATGAATTTGTTGAAAATTTTGTCACTTTATCCAAACATAGTGACAATTAATTCTTCCAGAATTGTGTCACTGTTTAAGAACCAAGTAACATTTAACTGTTTAAAAGTTTTGTCACAATACACACAATTACTGACAGTTAACAATATAGACATGGAATTTCAAAATTGTAAGATAAAATTAAAATAATTATAATATTCATATTCAATTATAATTCAAATGTAACATGAAACCTAAATTAACTCAACGAAAAAAAAATAATGAAAGTCGATAGGGAATCATCAACCTAATCACATATATGATGAAATTAACAAATATCGTATGCTATAAAGTCTAAAACTATAAAATGGACTTAAAATATATTTGTAAACTAAGAAGTTGCTAATGAATCTGTATATTTTTGTTGTTCAACTATCAACATCAATTTACGAAACTGAGATTTCATTTCCTCTATAGTTTGAAGTTGCGATTTCATCGAGGTCAATTCGGTCTCAAGATGTATTATCTTTTCATTTGCTGCCTCTCTTTGAATTCTCTCATCCTGTAACATCTTCAATGTCTCAATATGCGAAGAACGTTTACCATTTCTTTTGATCGAGTGATCCCAAGACCATATGTTAAAGTAGAAACATCAGCTTTTTGACTAATAACTTCACCCATAACTTGATTGAAGATTTCATTTTTAGATGCATCAGGTTGGTTTGTAACAAGCTCATCCATTTGTCTCTACAAAAAAAGTTACATAATATCCAATTTAAATGCATTTATATCACATTAAATTTATATTTGCAACAACAACAATTAACCAATAATTAAGAAAAAAATTAATTCTCATTAAATCATTTGACTCTTAAACTTTGATAACATTCCACATCAACTAAAAATAGATTGAACTTAGTATAACATCAACTCATGATATATATCAAGCATGTCTATGAGCATGAAATTTAAATACATAATAAAAACAACACTTCAATAATTTGCAGCACCTCATATACCATCAAATATCATCATAGAAAATCTTCTCAATTTCACACACCACATTATTTGAATATAGACATACTGAAATTTGAGGTGAACTAAATAGGATATGATACAATAGACACATACATAAGCACATGAAAAGACATGATACTTTAAATAATAGACACACATGCAGATTTCACATCAACCATAATAAAAAAAAAGTATATTATTTATGGATATAACATAACTAAAAAAACAAGTATTAAAACAAAAATGTAATTGAAAAAATATGGCTGCTAGTTTTCAATGCATCTTACCATTGCATTTGCAACCTTTGGGGTCAATAGGCTTGTCTTTTTTCCTAGTGTAAGTGGCCTTAAAGATCGTTATCTTGTCTGGCTCATTTCCTTCAGGGTCTTGTTTTTTCTACAAAATATAAATATATTTGTATTAAAATATGTTTAATATCATTTACTAATTAAAATATACAACATAGAAATATTTACCAGTTCATCTCTAAGTATATCAAAACTTTTCCACCAGTGTGATGCATTTCCAGTTTGCCATAATTTTGTTGATTGGTCTTTGCATGATTCTGTAAAACATTGATGAATTAAAAATAATTGTCATATTATAGAATACAAAAATTAATATATGATGTATATATAATTGACAACTCAATCAAATTTAATTCTTACTTTTCTCTTCTCAGAATTCCAAAACTTGATCAACCAATCCCATTGAACTTGCCCCACATCATTTATGAGTTCAGCAATTTTCTCCTTGTCTTTTGCTGGCTTCTCATATTCCTTCTTCAATTTATGTTTTCGTTGAAGCTATTGGTGACCTATCTTTTTATTTATCCAATCTTCAGCAATGTCCCAATAAATATTAAATTTAGCCTAACATATATAAATTATCATTATGACATGATAATATATGAAATCATAAATATTTGAAGTCTTGGTATCAATGGAAAGTGACGCAAAACTTAAGCTGGAACTTTACGATCTGAGAGAGACGATTGATTTGCATCATTTGTCATCTCTTTCCATCAAGAAGTATTGCACACAATACATGTTGTCTCTTGAGCTTTTTCTTTCCAATACAACATGCAATCAGTAGGAAATGCGTCAATTCTTTTGTACCCAAATCCCAAATCACTAATAATTTTCTTTGTTTGGTAGAATGATTTTGGTAAAGTTTCAACTTCAGGTAATGCTTCTTTGAAAAGCTCAAGTACTACTGTAATCGATTAATCCATAAAGACATTTGGTGTGAAATAATCGAACAATAAAAGAGAGCTTAGTGAATTTCTTACAACCGGGATATAACTCTTGTTCGGCATCTTTTAATAGGTTGTAAAATCTTCTTGCATCATCATTCGGAATCTCCCTATCCCTATCACCGCCATTGTCATTCTCATCACCACCACCATTGTTGTCATGGTCAAGACCACTAAGGTCAACACCATCACCGATATCAACACCACATGCATTATGCATCATCCCGTGCATATCATCCGCTTGAACCGATTGATCAGTATTCAATCTTGCTTGTGTTGAATCAAGTTCGCTATAGTATATCCACTTATTACTAAAATACCCAATGTCTAAACCATCACATATCATATGTTCCTTCACAGTATTTCTGTCACACCGAAATGTATTGTTGCAGTTTTTACATGGACATTCTATTCTTCCATCGATACTATTAGCAAATGCAAAATCTAAGACTTGTGTCACACCGTCTTCAAAAGTTCTACTCTAGACTTAAGAATCCAACTCCTATCCATAGAGAACTTTTGATAAAATGTTTCCAATCCTAAAATGTAGGTCCTACAAAATTCCAAAGGTTGCAAACTTGAGCTAAAAAAAATGAAGGAAAAAAATAAATTTGGAAAAACAATATATTTTCTATAGAATTTATAATTTATGTGATGGTTTGTTATCGTAACATCTCTCTTTATTGTTTGAACTTTCTAATTATCTATATTATTAGAGAATATTTAAATTCACAAAAATATGTATTTTTAATAAAATTTATAGTTTACACATAAATGACATGTTTAACAAGTCTTTTCATTGTTTAAGCTTCCTATTTATCTAAAATTTAGGTGGTACATGATATAATTATTTTGTAGACACCGAATATATGTAATGAAAAAGAAAACACATACACCCAAAAAAAAAACAATGTTGATTAAGCAATTTATTATTACATAATGCGGACAAATTTCTCGGATTTGAAAGTTTGGGGTTTTGCTTTGAAATGGGTTTAGATGTTTTTGACTTGATTTGAGTTGGGTTTTTAATTTTAAGTTATAGGGAGGTGGGATTTTCAGTTAGTAGCCCACCTCCCTAATTGATTTGTAGGGAAGCGGCGTGCCTTCTCCACTGGTTTGAGACTTAAACCGATGGAGACTGCATCCCCCACTATCTATTGCCATATCATTTTTTTATAAAGAAATTAGATTATTATTATTATATTTTTATTTGTAATTATTATAAGGGACATGACACGGAACTTTTTTATTATTTTTTTGTAGCATATTTATTTTTATATTATTTATGTTATTTTGTTCTTATTTTATTTTATTTTATTTTTATGTCATGTAAGGGTATTTGGGACATTTCAGAATTCAATATGAGTCAACTTAACAAAACATTTAACTATCGTTTATGTATAGGGAGTGTATAATATTCAAACCTTTTTACCTAGGTGTCTTGAGGCCAAACCTTAAGGGGCTCACTGTCTTAGTGTTTGAAGTTAGTAATTAGATTCAAAAGCAGAGTAATTAGCTTTCACACACCACCAATAACAGAAAATAAGGACTTTTGGGCTCAGTAATATCAGATACACATATCAAATATACTAAAAGCAAAATACAACCAGTATGTTATTCATAACTTTACAAGTAAATTGTCCAAAGGCAAGCAAGTACCTGGCAAGCATAACCGAAGAGAATCCAATTGTTATTTAACACCTGAATACAAATAGAAAGACTAACATCATCAATGTAAACTATCGGCCAAGAAACTTCAACCAAGTTTTCATCCATATTAAAATAAATAGTCATGAATACATAGTCAAGAAGAAACTTCAACCAAGATGTTGATTTGGAGCTCAGACTATCGCTTTAATTAACCCAGCAGGAGCAAAATTTCCACTCAAATGAGTGGATTAGAATTCAATGCGCTTTTACTTGAAGAAATTGAGCTCAAGTTAAGCCAATTGAGGCAATGAAGATGTAACATGTTTGAAGTCTCGTGTACTGGAAAAGAATCTTATGCAATGAAAGGTAGATTTGACTTTCTTCATAAGACAGTGAAAGTTTCTTTTGTTAAAAAAAGACGTATACATCATAGAACTCAAAGTATAAACATAATGCATTACACAACAAACTAGAGAAGTTTTATCTTCTAAAGAAGCAAGTCAATGAAATCCAAATAGAAATTTAAAAACTTTAAAAACATTTAACTATTGTTTATGTACAGGGAGTGTATAATATTCAAACCTTTTTACCTAAGTGTCTTGAGGCCAAGCCTTTATGGGCTCACTGTGATTTTCTCTTAGTGTTTGAAGTTAATAATTAGATTCAAAAACAGAGTAATTAACTTTCAAACACCACCAATAACAGAAAATAAGGATTTTTGGGCCCAGCAATATCAGATACACATCTCAAATATACTAAAAGCAAAACACAACCAGTATGTTATTAATAAATTTACAAGTAAATTGTCCAAAAGCAAGTACATGGCAGGCACAACTAAAGAGAATCCAACTGTTATTGAACACCCTAATACAAATAGAAAGGTTAACATCATCAATGTAAACTATCAGCCGAGAAACTTCAACCAATTTATCATCCATATTAAAATAAATAGTCATTAATACATCATAGAAATCAAAGTATAAATATAATGAATTACACAACAAACAAGGGAAATTTTATCTTCTAAACAAGCAAGTGAATGAAATCCAAATAGAAATTTAAAAACTTAAAAAACTTTAAAGATTGCAATACAATATTATACTGGGACACGCATAAAAAGACAACAAGCAAAAAACAACCAAGATTTGTTCCAATATATCAACATCTCAACTATTTCTAATGCTAAATCAACACAAATGAAATTCCAATTTGAAAGTAGTAGCTCATAAGAAAAGATAAACCAAATGTATAAAAAACGAACTAAAACACAAAAATAATTGAAAAGTCACCATCAATTTTTATCAAGAACCATACCAAAAACACTAATTTGCATAAGGGAGAATTACGGATATATATCGTATAAGGATTTAACAATACCCAATTGAAAACCCACAATATCTCTTTACAATTCTTGCCCAGCAAAGAAACTGCAATTACTTTTCTAATTAGCTAAGAAAATATCTGATTAGAGAGATTAAAAGGAAAAAAACATACCAATTGAAATTCCAATGCAAACCCACAATATCTCAACAGATTGAGTGGTTTAGGTTTGCTGCAAATGGGAGCAAAAAAAAATCGTTGTTGCCGAGTAAAGAGGTTGCGGATTGCAGTTTCCAGTATTAGCTAAAGAAGAATTGTAAGGAAACAAGGATTCCTAAAACAAATTGAGTAGAAAGAAAAAGAAAAAGCGCCTTGCACCAAACAAAAAGAGAGACAAAAATAAGAGCGGCAAATTTGTGTGATAAATAAAAAATCAAGCGGGAGTAATATTTATTTTCATTAGTCTAAGATTTTGATAAGTCACAAAAATATTTTTTTTCCTTGTTAAAATCTTTAATTTTGTGAGTAATTATATAAATTGACACAATTTATCATTTTTTTAATTACTTGTGACAAATTAATTTAAAAAGTCCGAATTGAATCAGTATTTTTGGTAACAATTTTGGCGGGAGATTATACACCAAAACCTAAAGACAAAATAAATAATTTGTCACTGAATAATACCAACATTGATACATATAAAAATTGTCACAAATAAATGTGTCACTATAGGGCTTTTTTTGTAATGTAATTTTCTGACTAATTATATTAACTGTCACAAATTATCAAATTTTAACTAGTTGTGACAATTTTTGTAAAAAATTCTGAATTGAAAAAAACACAATGACAAATAATAAAATTTGTCACAAAATAATACCTATAATTATGCATTCAAAACTTTTCGCAGAGAAATGTGTCACTATATGTCACTTTTCTTGTAATGCTAGAAGCTAACAACCCTCTAGATTTAATATACTTGGAGCATTGAAGTACAAATGCCAGCCACACTCAATGCTCATGATCCATTTTTCGCATATCAAACTGATATTCCTCGGGACCACCTTGTCCCGACACTCATCATTTACCAATAAAACCGATATCCCTCGGGACCACCTCGTCCGACATTCATACCCTTCACCATTAAGTGACAAACTACACCCTAAACTAAACACATTTCTATTTTCTTTTCATTAATTACTCAACATTCGCTCACGTGGTAGTGTTGAATCTTTGAGTTTGGTGTTAGCAAATTTTACACATTAACATCTATCATTTAAAATTATAGTTTCTAAGGGTATCTCCAACCCATAGCACCAAATTTTACGATAATTTGGTATTAAAAGCTCATCTTTAGGGAATATGCTACACCAAATTTTTTTCCACGATCCACACCAAATTTTGCATGAAAAAAATATCTTTAAAGAATATTCTTCCAATAAATCTTTAAAGTTAATATAAAAATTCAACATTAGTTAAATGCATAATCATTAAGTATATTAAATAATTTAAATGATGAGATGAGTTTGGTTCGGTTATAAAATCCCTCATATCTGCACCATGATGTTGCTGGTTCGAATCTCTCTCTTCAAAAAAAAATCCCAATTTATGTAATAATGTAAAACTTTAAAAAATAAAATAAAATAATTTAAATAAGTATATTAATATTGATGTCATTTTAAAGATCTCGATGAGATCTTTTCAATGATATCATTTTTTGAATAAATATTAAAATGAGTAAAATTTATAACTAACCATAAAATTATGGGCTTTATTAATTTTAGCCATGATTAATATTTTTATTGTTTCTATCGATATATCCGGTATTGGGACATGAATGCCCTTCAATGAACATGAGTTTAAAAAAATAAAAAAAATATGAAAAATCAATCGAAAAGGAAAATCGAAAAAGCAAAAAGCAAAACATCATTCAAAGTTAAAATAAAAAACAAACAAAAAGGAAAATAAAAAAGCAAAAAGCAGAAAGCAAAACATCAATCAAAGTTTCAGTATTTCAAATATACAGGAAAGAAAAACAGAGAGACCGGACATAGAGAACCAAGAGACGACACCGACGGAGAGAAGCAAGAACCGACCCCGACGGACACAGAAAAGGTGAACTGGGTGATTAACTATTTGATTTCCTTTTTCTGTTAGTGACATATTGGTGATTTTATATTTCTGGATCTGAGTTTGCTTTGTGTTCTACATATTTTATATTTATTTTATTGTTTAATTTTTGTGCATTAATGTGTTTAATTGTGTAGGAAATTGGGGCGTGTTTAATCGTTGAGTAATGGTGTGTTTAATCAATCGATGTGCACTAGTGTGTTTAATTTTTGTGCATATCGATTGATTAAACACACCGGTACTAGGAAAGGGTGGTGTGTTTTACTATTGGGTAGTACTAGGAAAAGGTTGTGTGTTTAATTAGGTAGGAAAAGGGGGTGTGTTTTATTGTGATGCATCAGTGTGTTTAATTGTGGTTTAAACATTATTTTGGATGGAAAAACTAACAGAAGGGGCAAAGGAATACATGGAATCCGAAGGCATTAATCAACGTGGGTTATAGGTTGAAAAACCTGGCTACTATAGAGAATATCTTACGCAAGGAAGGGAAACACATAGAAATGGTATTGGCATGGGGAAGAAGGCGACGATTTGAGATTGTCCACTGTTTATAATCGATTTTTAATGGGCAACTTTGAGCAACCCGACGATTCAATGAAGATAGCACTCTTCCTGATAGCAAACAATGTTCTGTTTGGTCAACCTTACGATAAAAAAGTTACCAATTGGCTTTTTAATTTGGTTGAAGATTTTGATGCATTTAATTCGTTTGTGTGGGGCCATTACGTATTCAAGATGACAATGCACTACTTGAGGCACATATTTCGATCCAGATGCTCCAAAAAAGGGCTTGCCCCAGTCAGGTACAGGTTATACGGTTTCCCATGGGCTGTTGAGGTTAGCTCCGCATACTATGTCTATTTATTTAAAATTGGCTTTTAAATGTAACTTTAACGTTGAATTTGTCATAACTTATCATTTTCAGGTATGGGCAATGGAGATTGTGGAAACTCTGATCGATGGGTTTGGGATGAGATTACTCGATACACAGCCTAGGATGAGGCGTTGGACGATGCATAAGAGGCCTCGAAATTTTGTGTAAACGATTTCAGATCTCGAAGCTAATATTCGAAATGGGAATGTAGGTTATCCGCATACACACATATATTTATTAAATTTTTTACAACAGTCTAGACCATTTAATACTGTGACGTTATTACAGGTTCGGGTCTTAGAGGTATTGGAGGCAACAGATGATGAGGCTCTAACAGATTACTGGGTCGGAGTAGAGTTTGATATGTCGGTGGGTCCGCAATTTACACCCCTAGTAGAGATGAAAGAAAAGAATGAATTGTTGGATACTGGGGATGATGGTGACGATGGAGGTGATGCTGATGATAGAGTACCAACATGTATAATTCCATTGAAGTGGAAGGCACAAAAGTAGAAGGAAAAGAGATCAGGGAAGCAAAAGCAGAGGAAAACAGTCCTAATCACCTGCCTTGATGAAGAAGACCCACCACACTCTCCATATTCACCCGGATATACACCTACTCCACGTAATGATCTAGTTTCTCCAGGATTTACACCAGGATATACACCCGGGTATACACCTACCCTCATGAAGACATGCTAGACATGCTAGACCCACCTCCCTAACCGCATCCACCTCGGTCATCTTTTAAGCAACCTCCCCTACCTATGTCATTCCACATATATAACAATTGTTGAATTTCCAGATTTGGATCTATAACTTATTTGTAAGAATTTTGACATGTTGTTGGATTATGGTTCTTGGATTGTTGGATGTGAATACATTTATTATTAAACACACCAGTCAATGTAAATTAAACACCAGTCTTGTCAATTAAACACACCAGGTAATATCAATTAAACACACCAGACAATATAAATTAAACACACCATGCTTGTCAATTAAACACACCAGACAATGTCAATTAAATATAAAGTGGTAGTCACATATTCAGACCGTAAACCTGTTTCATCACTATTTCAACACTAGCTTTTTCAACAAAATGTAAAATCATTACTAACAGTTCATGAAATCTAATTTCAACATAATTCCAACATAGTTCATGAAATTCAACTAAATCCATACCATTTTAAACATAATCCTTACTAACACAACACAATTTAGATGTCATCATCGGCTGGCTACGTAAGGTTATCATATGGTCGTGTTGGACATATCCTTATATTGTGTCCCTCTTGTCCACATTACTTGCACTTATGACATCGGGGCGGTGGTGGATCTGTTTGTAGGTCTGGAACATTTCTTAGCTGATTGGTCGAACTATTCAATAATTTCCTTACTGATCGGCCGAACTATCCAATAATTTATGAACTATTTCCTTGCTGATCGGCCGAACTATGATCTTCATCAAATATCCGAACTATCCAATAATTTCCACCTTCCATTTTAACCGCACATATTTGAAATTTGCACTCGAGTTCTTTACATCCAGCTTCATATATGGTCGTGCTTGACCTTGTAACAGGAATTTCAAAATGCGCCTTCAGCTCGTAAGTAAGCAACGCTCGTTTCAAATCTTTTTTGCTTTCAAACATCCCACATTTGGATAACCGGTTACATGAACTAGATTCCTCTGTTCTAACTAGTACCAAAGAGTTGTTTGATGCACCAGGAATAATCCAATACCGTGGAACTGCAGTTCCAGAGCTATCACCAACATTATTGCCATCATTTTCAAATGTATCTCTACTTGGACCTATCAAAACCTGTGGAACAGACCCGGTAGGACCACCATCTGTTGGATTCGGACCACTATTTGTTCGATCCGAACTCATTCTGTGACAATGTGCTGCCTCATCATTCATACCCTCACGACTTCCATCGGGACTAATGTAATCTTCGTCGAAATCATCTAATCCATCCTCAGAAATTACAGGGTTCACACTTGGGATTTCAAAAGTCGAGTCTGTTGTTGGTATAGAACCCCAAATGTTATTGCTTCCACTCGCAGATTGAAACTGTGCCACCAATTGTTGTAAAACGCTTTGACAGACAGGTTGAACAGTAGGAACACCTACATCACCAGGTTCTGCATTAAATTTCTCAACAACACTAACATACACCTCCGGAACATGTCTATCATCACACAACAACATTTTCACATCGCTATCATCTTTAATCTTTAGTCAGACAGGCCTAAGCCTAACACCGGTATCAACCAAAGTTCTTAACTCAAAGGTACACCTTGTTAAGTCAACATTCACAATGCCTTGTACCACCATTGACAACTCAGCATACGACAAATTCCTACGAACTTTAACAAACTCTGTTTCACCACCCTCGTAAAAGTTTCCCACCCATTTGCCACTATAAATGATAACCAATTTCGTTGGATCCATTCCTACATTTCAACGAATAAAAAACTCACCTTTAGATTTCAATTTATCACAAGAAAACAAGGTGCAACCAAATTAAACACACCAGGCTTTGTTGAAATTAAATAAATTAAACACATCTGGCTTTGTCAATTAAACACACCTGACTTTGTCAATTAAACACACCATGCAACGTCAATTAAACACACCATTGCAACGTCAATTAAACACACCAGGCTTGTCAATTAAACACACCAAGCATTGTCAATTAAACACATCAGGCTTGTTAATTAAACACACCAGACAATGACAATTAAACACACCAGACATCGTCAATTAAACAAACTAGGCATTCTCAATTAAACACATCAGGTTTTGTCAATTAAACACACCAGACAAGCAATTAAACACACCATGTCAAGGTAATTAAACACATCAGGTAAGCAATTAAGCACACCGGGCATAGACAATTAAACACATCAGGCCGGCAATTAAACACACCAGGTCAAGACAATTAAACACACCAGGTCAAGCAATTAAGCACACCAGTCAAGCAATTAAACACATCCGACAACCAATTAAACATACCAAACAACCAATTAGACACACCACATGTAGGCAATTAAACACACCAGACCTACGCAATTAAATACACCAGGAAACCAATTAAACACACCAAGTCAATGCAATTAAACACACCAGGTCAAGGCCATTAAACACATCTGGAAGACAATTAAACACACCAATCAAGCAATTAAACACATCAGACAACCAATTAAACACACCAGACCTACACAATTAAATACACCAGGCTTACGAAATTAAACACACTATGGCAAAAAAATTAAATACACCAGGCCAACACAATTAAACACATCAGACCAACAATTAAACACACCTTCCAGACAATTAAACACACCAGGACAAGACAATTAAACACACCACATGTAGGCAATTAAACACACCACATGTAGGTAGGACAAGAAAATTAATCACACCACCCCAATGCAATTAAACACACCAGGCAAGCAATTAAACACACCACATGTAGGCAATTAAACATATCAGACAACCAATTGAACACATTAGGCATACGCAATTAAACACATTAAGAAACCAATTAAACACACCAAGTGTAGGCAATTAAAAACACCAGACAAGCAATTAAACACATCATACCAACACAATTAAATACACTAGGAAAACCATCTTCTTCAACCTAAAGGCATCAACAAAATTGCTACTGCAACAAATAAAATTAGGTTCTCAAATACCTACCTCGACAAGAAGGACCTGAATCATTTCGATTAATCATGAAATTCAAACCCAAAACCGTTAAAATCAACGCCAAGTCCGTCACAAACGAATCCAAACCCGAACTAAATGGGTTTGAACACACACAAAATTGGGTTTCAACAATGGTGTTACACAAAATTTTTTCTTTGTAAAACATAAATTAGAATTTTTTCAACAATTTTTTTCCCAACAAGAATGGTTTGAAACATAAATGGGTTTTTCAAAGAGAGATTGTTTCATTCTGAGATTGAAGATATTATTTTAGACAAAAAATTAGTAGTGGAGATTGAAGAGAGAGAACCAAAATAAATTTTGAAAAAGAGAAAAGGTTTCTAGTAAAAAGAGAAGGAAGATAGAGAACATGTAATTAAAGAATAAAGACAAAAAATACAAAAGTAAAGATAATAATGAAAATTGTAAAATGAGGGGCGATTAAGTCTCTACAACGGACTGTTTGACAAAAACAATCATCTTACTAATTCTTAACAAATTTAGAAAAACCCTTATTTTTTTAGTTAAAAAGGGCTATTTCCTCTATTATAATTGAATATAAGAGAGTTAAATTGAGAATAGTTAAAAACTATAAAAATATTGATTTGATATTTATTTTTAAAAATTAATATTGATGAACAGTACCATACCAAATTGGGACTTTCCAGGAACACCAAATTTTCTTCTCGGAACTTCCGGTTGGGGCACCAAATTATGGTGTATTTGTGTCGATTGGAGTTGCTCTAAAGTCTTTCGATGAACAAGTATTAGACATAAAATATTTCGAAACACCAACTACCAAGATGTCACCCACGAGGCCATGAGTTGACATTTTCCAACTTGAAAGCGATTCGAATCTGACATTTTCCAAGATACTTCAGTATAATTCATCACACTCTTATCTGCTAGAGTTTGTCCTTTCTCTTTTCCACTATACACTACACTCATATAGTCATCTCCATCCCCTGATCAAAATCTTAGACAAGAGAATGGGTAACATCTGCTCGGTCTCAATCTCATGTGATGCAATTTTCTCTCGTTGCGTCCAATGCTTTATAACAAAAGCATCATATATAAGTCAGCTACAGGATAATCTTCTTCTCTTGCAATCTGAATTACAAAAATTAATTGATGTAAGGAACGATGTGATGAGGAGGGTTATCTTCGACGAACGATCACTGAAAATGAAACGGACGGATCAAGTTCAAGGATGGCTTTCAAGTGTGCAGGCTACCGAGAATGAAGTTGCTGAATTGCAGAAGCTCAAAGATGAAGAAACTCAGAAATTATGTCTTGGAGGCTGCTGTTCCAACAACTGCAAATCAAGCTATAAGTTCGGGAAAAGAGTTCATAAGATGCTGCAAGTTGTGACCACTTTAAAGACTGAAGGAGACTTCAAAAACGTGGCTGAGAAGATACCGGAAGCTCCAGTTGATGAAATCCCTATTGATCCCACAATAATCGGCCTGCAATCGACATTTGACAATGTTTGGACTTGTCTTGGAGACCAACAAGCAGGAATTATTGGTCTATATGGAATGGGCGGAGTCGGAAAAACTACGTTATTAACTCAAATCAACAACATGTTTCTCGATACTCCGAATGACTTTGATGTTGTGATTTGGGTAGTGGTGTCCAAGGACCAGAAGCTTGAGATGATTCAAGAAACTATCGGCAAAAAGATAGGTTTGTGGGACGATTCGTGGAAGACTAAAAGACTTGAAGAAAAAGCTTTGGATATCTTTAAGGTCTTGAACCAAAAAAGATTTGTATTACTGCTGGATGATATATGGGAGAGGGTTGACTTAATCAAAGTGGGTGTTCCACCTCCAAGACTCCAAATTTCATCCAAGATAGTGTTTACAACTCGTATTAATGAGGTCTGCGGTCAGATGGAAGCTCACAAACAATTTAAGGTGGAGTGTCTAGCACATGAAGAAGCTTGGAAATTATTTCGAATGAAGGTCGGAAGAGAAACTCTCGACAATGATCCTGATATTCTTCAAGTAGCCCATCTTGTAGCCAAAGAATGTGGTGGCTTACCACTTGCGCTCATTACAATTGGCAGAGCCATGGCTTGTAAGAAGACTGTTGAAGAGTGGAACCACGCCATTCAAATCTTAAAGAAATCCGCCTTTGAATTTTCAGGTATGGGCAAAGAGGTTTATCCCCTTTTAAAATTCAGCTACGATAGTTTGGCTAGTGATGCACTTAGATCTTGTCTCTTGTACTGTTGTTTATTTCCAGAAGACTATAAAATTAAAAAAAGAGACTTAATAGATTTTTGGATTGGCGAAGGGTTTTTTGATGAATATGAAACTGGATACTACATAATCGGTGATCTTCTTCGTGCATGTTTGTTGGAAGAGGAAGACGATGATCGTTTAAAAATGCATGATGTGATCCGTGACATGGCTTTATGGATAGCATGTGAAATTGAAAAGGAGAAAGGAAAGTTTTTGGTTCAAACAAGTGTCGGATTAACTGAAGCACCGGAGACTGATAAATGGGAAGGGGTGAAGAGGATGTCATTGGTGGAAAATCAAATTGAGAATTTATCCGACACCCCTTCATGCCCTCATCTTTTAACTTTGTTTCTTGAAAAAACTGGTTTAAAGATGATCAATAATGATTTTTTTCAGTTTATGCCTTCTCTCAAGGTGATAAACTTGTCATCTAATATTCATCTGACTGAATTTCCATTGGGAATTTCAAGATTAGTTTCTCTACAACATCTTGACCTATCATCTACCAAGATAAAAGAGTTGCCGGAGGAGTTAAAGGCATTGGCAAATCTTAGATGTTTGAACTTGGGAAATATGTTTCTTCTCCATAGGGTTCCACCGAGATTGATATCGAGTTTTGCAAAGTTACGTATATTTAGATTGTCGCACTGCAGTTGGAATTTGGGACCAGCGGGAGATAATGTTCTGTCTGGTGGTGGTGAATATTTGGTAGAGGAATTACTTTGTTTGAAATATTTAAAGGCATTGAGCATCCAATTAAAAGGTTCTTGTGCTCTGGGAAAGTTTTTGAAATCCCAAAAGTTACACAGTTGTACTCAATTTCTACACCTTGATGGGTTGGAGGAATCGTTGGCTGTTTTATCTTTAACAGCAATGAAACATATCAATGAACTAACCATTTATGGTTCTGGGTTGGAAGAGTTGAAGATTGATTATTGTCGAGGAGAAATACAAAAAATACGAGAATCTCATTGTTTCCACAGCCTTGGCAAAGTGATAATATGTGATTGCATAAACTTGAGGGATCTTGTGTTTGCTCCAAACCTCAAGAATATTGACATAGCTAATTGTTTTGATATGGAACAAGTAATCAGTGACAAAAAAATGTGGTCAAGTTATGGACGAGATAGAGAGCCTGGATCCATTTGCTAAACTCGAATATTTGGGATTAATCAATCTAAGACGTTTGAAGAGCATCTATTGGAAACTATTGCCATTTCCCCATCTGAAGAAATTTACAGCAATCGGCTGCCCAAGTCTTTCCGCTTGATTTCAACAATGTGAAGGAAAGCAAAATTGTTGATGCGTTAGATAAACACTTGTTGGAAGAGCTCTAAAGGGAGGATCCAATTCCAACCACTTAATATTTGTAACTTTTCTGTGTTAAACCTTTGATTGGAATTTTATGGATTCTGAATATGGCTTTCAAAATGTTTTTTTTTTCTTCCTTTTCTGTTTCTGTGCTTGTAATTTCATATGAAAAACCTCTGTTAAAAAAGGTGTTACATAAAAAACTCATCAATTTAGCAAATCTTTCCATCCAAAACAGAATGTTATTGAACATATTGGAAATGATATATAGATTACTTTGATCAAAACAGAATAATCTTACAACAAGTGACCTCAGGCTTCAATAGATAACAAGAACAACTTCAGAGCATCCATCACTTCTTGAAATGGCACGGTTGTTGTATTTCCAAACTTTGAACAATTGTGCTCAAACCAATAATAGAAGAGACCCGAAGATTTATAAGCAAAATCCCAACTGATTACCGCAAAATGTATATGTAGATTTCCTTAACATAATTTCAGACGGTAAAAACCATCCATTCTCTATTTCAACATTAGAGGAACCCCATATACTTAACTGCAACTTAGACTTGAACCAGCAACAGTAATCACCCGATTTCGCCAAAATGGAACATGTGTATGGAAATGCAGCTTGAAGAAATTCTTGACAGTAATGCAAATTCCATTTTTAAGAAAATCTAATAACTCCATAGTTATCTCTCCAGGAGTCTTAAGAGGAATCAATCCTACAATACATGATAAAGAAATCCGTCTTTGAGTTTTCAGGTATGGGAAAGAGGTTTACTCCCTTTAAAAATTCAGCTACGATAGTTTGGCTAGTGATACACTTAGATCTTGTCTCTTGTATTGTAGTTTATTTCCAGAAGACTAAAAAATTGAAAAAAGAGACTTGATAGATTTTTGGATTGGCGAAGGGTTTTTTGATGAATATGAAACTGGATACTCCATAATCGGTGATCTTCTTCGTGCATGTTTGTTGGAAGAGGAAGACGATGATCGTTTTAAAATGCATGATGTGATCCGTGACATGGCTTTATGGATAGCATGTGAAATTGTAAAGGAGAAAGGAAAGTTTTTGGTTCAAACAAGTGTTGGATTAACTGAAGCACCGGAGACTGAAAAATGGGAAGGGGTGAAGAGGATGTCATTGATGGAAATTCAAATTGAGAATTTATCTGAGACCCCTTCATGCCCTCATCTTTTAACTTTGTTTCTTGAATTTAAAGATGATCAATAATGATTTTTTTTTTCTTTCCAGTTTATTCCTTCTCTCAAAGTGTTAAACTTGTCATCTAATATTCGTCTGACTGAATTTCCTTCAGGAATTTCAAGATTAGTTTCTCTACAACATCTTGACCTATCATCTACCAAGATAGAAGAGTTGCCGGATGAGTTAAATGCCTTGGCAAATCTTAGATGTTTAAACTTGGATTCGATGGATTATCTTTAACAGGTATGAAACATCTCTATAAACTAACCATTTATAGTTCAGGGTTGGAAGAGTTGAAGATTGATTATTGTCCAGGAGAGATGCAAAAAATGCGAGAATCTCATTGTTTCCACAGCCTTGGCACAGTGATAATATATGATTGCATAAAAGTGAGGGATGCAACATGGCTTGTGTTTGCTCCAAACCTTAAGAATATTTCCATAGCTAATTGTTTTCATATGGAACAAGTAATCAGTGTCGAAAAATGTGGTCAAGTTATGGACGAGATAGAAGCCTGGATCCATTTGCTAAACTCGAATATTTTTTCTGGTGTAATTTGGTATAGAAAACCTTGGTTATTTCCCCATTTGATAAGCTTTAATGCTGCATTCTTCTACCTAGAATTTTCATGTGTTGGAATTATAAAAATAGAAAAGCTCTGATCAAATGTAAAAAAACACCAAGAAACAGCAATTCAAGAGATTTATAAAAGGGGATTGATAGACAATTGGTTGGTGAGGGATTTTTGAATGTATATGACCAAGGACACTATATTATCTATGATCTGGTTCTTGCATATCTATTGGAATGGGAATATTCGTAAATCAGAATTATACAGTCCCAACGTTATTAATTTATTGATCTATAATACAAATGACATTATTTGGGTAGATTTATAGTTATAGAAACGCTTGGGGTTCCTTTGGGTTTTAATTAGTTTTATGTGTAAAAGAATGGTTTTGCCCCTAGATCACCCCTGGACTATTAAACTGACCGATAGTCAACATTTTTTTAGGGGAGTTTATACAATTAAAGGATAAGCTGAATATAAGTGTAATATTATCTAAACTTATGGGTGTTTGTGCAATTAACTTTCTGAAAAAGGGTTAATGCGCAAACAACCCCTTATTTTAGATAAAATTGCATACATATTCAACTTTACTTTTATTACACAAACCTTCTCTGTAAAACGTTGACCAAACGGTTTACTAATCGTGAAGTTAACATCTCAAGGGTAGAGTTGTCATTTGAATGTGTTCGGTACATTAAAGCATGTAAAAAGTGCAATGGCACGTTAATTAAGAAAGAATAAATAATTTAATAAGTTAATTTCATTAGAGTAATGCTATACAACACAGATAATTAATTCAAATGATGCGACAAATGAGTTTTCGTCACCATATACAATATGTAATGATGTGGTTAATGTAAAAACCATTTGCCACATCAACTGGGTTGGAATTTAGGCGAAATTTTTGGATTGTGTAGTATTAATGTTAAAATTAAATGCCATTACATCATGTCGTTTATCCATTCCTCTTCTATTTCCTATTCACCCATTCTTCTTCTTCTCTTGGCTGAAACAAACCAACTCTTTGTTACCAAAATCTTGTATACCAGATCACTCTCTTAAACTTATATATAACAAAAAAAAAAATTTCACTCATGTGCTTAATATTACTTGTAGACTAAAGGGTCGTTTGTTTTTTTGTCTGAAGACTTAACCGTCCTGAATTTTTCTGAAGACTGAATAGGGACTGAAATCTGAACCTGAATGACATGTTTGTTTGTTTGTTTTTTCTCACATCTGAATGCATTGTCAACATGTTTGTTTTTTAAAAATAAAATTGTTTGAAAATACGTAATTTTACATTTATACCTATACTAATTAAAAGAAGTAATTTAACATGCACCATTCTTTATAACATTTTATATGTATTTTTTTTGCAAACAAAGTTCAATTTAATAAAATAAAAAATTAATCAAAGAATATAATTTTACATGTTCTGCAAACAAAGTTTAAGTTAAATTTATTGTCAAAAAAAAGTTTAAGTTCAAGTTCAATTTTTATGTTGTCCACGTTTCCGGTGAATATAATTCATGAAACCATTTTTGTTTTTTTGGTTTTCTGGATCATATGCCCCGGAAACCAAATAAAAAAAAGGTTCTTAAATTTTTCATATACAATAATTCTATAATATCTTCAAGCCACGAAATCTACTCAATATGATAGACAAATTTATTGAGCACTATACGAATAGTTAGATAAAAAAAATAAATAAAGAGTTCTTACCAGGATTTGGCAAGAGAGAAATTCAATTGTTCAATCTCTAAAAAATTTCATTATGAAAAGTAATTAGAGTTTTTTTTTTCTAAAACCTGTTTAAATAAGAAATATGTTAAAAGAAATATTTTTACACCATATCAAATTAAGATAAATTTGGAAATATATCTTTTTTTTAGGATAGACTTTGAAGAGAATATTTTAATTGTAATCCAGTGATTTGGAATTAAGTTAAAAGTCAAGATTTCTTACTTTTTATTTTAAGTTGTTTGACCACTTAAAAAAACAAACAAAACAACTTAATGAGTTCAATTCAGACCCATTACAAACAAAACAACTTAATGAGTTCAATTCAGACCCATTAAGTTTTAAGTGAAAAAAACAAACGACCCCTAAGTGAAGCATCATGCATGTCATTTGTCATACCATGAATTCAATCTTGAAGTATTACTACTAGTTGCGATTTTTTTATTTATTTAGATATTGGAATATCGTTTTCAATAAATGTAGATGCGTTTTTGAATCCTAAAAATATGAAAATCAATTTCACGTTTTCATTTTGAAAAAAAAAACAGAAAATGTTACCGAACATGCCCTTAAATTTAAGTTTTTAGGTTGAAGTGTGTTTAGAAAAAAAGTGTCAAAAGATAAAATTGAATTATAAAGAAAAAAATATCGATTAATAACTCGGTGTCAGGCAAAAATACAGTCCCAATGGGTGTTGTTTATTCCCATTCTCTCAAGGTTTTCCCTCATAATTACTTTTACAAAAAGATTCCCTCCAACTGTAATTAACAGAAAAAACCTATTGTTGTTACACATGATATTTTCTGTGTCAACAGCGTTGACAAGTCAATAGGGCTCTACCTATCGCCACATTTGATGAGCGATTGACTAGTCAAACAATTCCCACTTTGTGCCCAATAGAAATTAGGTTGCCATTTGGACCACTATAAGAAGAGGAGTATGGGCCAAATGAGGATATCTATAAGAAATATGGCCCCTAACACCACTTTGAGGACCCTCAGCTTGCACTCTCCCTTGGGACCGACATAGGTCATTCTAGACCCACGGCTTCCACTCACCCTTGTGAACGATATAGGTTATTCTGGACACTTGCCTTGGACTCTCCCTTGGGACCGACATAGGTCATTCAGGACCCTCGACTCTCCTCGGGACCGACATAGGTCATTAAGGACCCTCTGCTTGCACTCTCCCTTGGGACCAACATAGATCATTCTGGACCCTCAGCTTGCCTCTTCTTTAGGACCAACATAGGTCATTCTAGACCCTCGGCTTCCACTCTCACTTAAGACTGATATAGGTCATTCAGGACATTCGGCTTTCACTCTCCCTCGGGACCGACATAAGTCATTTAGGACCATCGGCTTGCAATCTCCCTCGGGACCAAGATAGGTAGTTCGGGAACACTAGGCAGAAAACTTCTTGGTTAAGGAAAAGTGAGTTAAGCAAGACCGTAGAAATCGTCTTGAGCTTCGATCCTCCCTAGTATGTCAGAACCACATGATATAAGGACAAGTGGCAAGCATGCATGGGATAACCCATTACAACACTCTAAGGTATCTCATGAACCTAGACCTATAATGGACCATCACTGATGTCACTAAGCTCAGAACCAATAGAAATTGAGCATCACCACTCAAGTTTCAATGAGTATTCACTTCACCTCGCTTATAAATAAAGGAAGAACCCTCATAAATGAGGGCCTGATATACCATATTTGTGGATATTCGTCTCTCTACACTATAAGAAAAATGACATATAGTGACAAAAATATATCATAATAAGTGAAAAATTTGTCACAATATTAATATTATGACAAAAAAAATTGTCACTAACAATTCGTCACTTATACCTCCATCACTAAAAGTATTTGTGACACTTATAATGCCATTGTCACTATAGTTAGTGACAATTATTTGTAGTTGTCACAAACCATGACTTTTAGTGACAGATTTTTAGTGAACCCTACCAAGTGACAAAATAAAAATTGTGTCACTATACATAAACCTAGTGACAATTAACGGTTTGAATATTTGTCACTATAACCAAATCTAGTGACAATTAACCATTTGAAAATTGTGTCACTATATGCAAATCTAGTGACAGTTAATTAATTCAAAATTTTGTCACTATACATAAACTTAGTGACAATATACTGTTTACAAATTCTGTCACTATTTACAAATTTAGTGACGATGAATTTGTTGAAAATTGTCACTTTATCCAAACATAGTGATAGTTAATTCTTACAGAATTGTGTCACTGTTTAAGAACCAAGTGACAGTTAACTGTTTGAAAGTTTTGTCACAATACACACAATTACTGACAGGTAACAATATAGACATGGAATTTCAAAATTGTAAGATAAAATTAAAATAATTATAATATTCATATTTCAATTATAATTTAAATGTAACATGAAACCTAAATTAACTCAACGAAAAAAAATAATAATGAAAGTCGATAGGGAATCATCAACCTAATCACATATAGATGAAATTAACAAATATCGTATGCTATAAAGTCTAAAACTATAAAATGGACTTAAAATATATTTGTAAACTAAGAAGTTGCTAATGAATCTGTATATTTTTGTTGTTCAACTATCAACATCAATTTACGAAACTGAGATTTCATTTCCTCTATAGTTTGAAGTTGCGATTTCATCGAGGTCAATTCGGTCTCAAGATGTATTATCTTTTCATTTGCTGCCTCTCTTTGAATTCTTTCATCCTGTAACATCTTCAATGTCTCAATATGCGAAGAACGTTTACCATTTCTTTTGATCGAGTGATCCCAAGACCATATGTTAAAGTAGAAACATCAGTTTTTTGACTAATAACTTCACCCATAACTTGATTGAAGATTTCATTTTTAAATGCATCATGTTGGTTTGTAACAAGCTCATCCATTTGTTTCTACAAAAAAAAGTTACATAATATACAATTTAAATGCATTTATATCACATTAAATTTATATTTGCAACAACAACAATTAACCAATAATTAAGAAAAAAATTAATTCTCATTAAATCATTTGATTCTTAAATTTTGATAACATTCCACATCAACTAAAAATAGATTGAACTTAGTATAACATCAACTTATGATATATATCAAGCATGTCTATGAGCCTGAAATTTAAATACATAATAAAAACAACACTTCAATAATTTGCAGCACCTCATATCCCATCAAATATCATCATAGAAAATCTTCTCAATTTCCCACACCACATTATTTGAATATAGACATACTGAAATTTGAGGTGAACTAATTAGGATATGATACAATAGACACATACATAAGCACATGAAAAGACATGGTACTTTAAACAATAGACACACATGTAGATTTCACATCAACCATAATAAAAAAAAGTATATTACTTATGGATATAACATAACTAAAAAACAATTATTAAAACAAAAATGTAATTGAAAAAAATATGGCTGCTAATTTTCAATGCATCTTACCATTGCATTTGCAACCTTTGGGGTCAATAGGCTTGTCTTTTTTCCTAGTGTAAGTGGCCTTAAAGATCGTTATCTTGTCTGGCTCATTTCCTTCAGGGTCTTGTTTTTTCTACAAAATATAAATATATTTGTATTAAAATATGTTTAATATCATTTACTAATTAAAATATACAACATAGAAATATTTACCAGTTCATCTCTAAGTATATCAAAACTTTTCCACTAGTGTGATGCATTTCTAGTTTGCCATAATTTTGTTGATTGGTCTTTGCATGATCCTGTAAAACATTGATGAATTAAAAACAATTGTCATATTATAGAATACAAAAATTAATATGTGATGTATATATAATTGACAACTCAATCAAATTTAATTCTTACTTTTCCCTTCTCAGAATTCCAGAACTTGATCAACCAATCCCATTGAACTTGCCCCACATCATTTATGAGTTCAGCAATTTTCTCCTTGTCTTTTGATGGCTTCTCATATTCCTTCTTCAATTTATGTTTTCGTTGAAGCCATTAGTGACCTATCTTTTTATTTATCCAATCTTCAGCAATGTCCCAATAAATATTAAATTTAGCCTAACATATATAAATTATCATTATGGCATGATAATATATGAAATCATAAATATTTGAAGTCTTGGTATCAATGGAAAGTGACGCAAAACCTAAGATGGAACTTTACGATCTGAGAGAGACGATTGATTTGCATCATTTGTCATCTCTTTCCATCAAGAACTATTGCACACAATACATTTTGTCTCTTGAGCTTTTTCTTTCCAATACAACATGCAATCGTTAGGAAATGCGTCAATTCTTTTGTACCCAAATCCCAAATCACTAATAATTTTCTTTGTTTGGTAGAATGATTTTGGTAAAGTTTCACCTTCAGGTAATGCTTCTTTGAAAAGCTCAAGTACTACTGTAATCGATTAATCCATAAAGACATTTGGTGTGAAATAATCGAACAATAAAAGAGAGCTTAGTGAATTTCTTACAACCAGGATATAACTCTTGTTCGACATCTTTTAATAGGTTGTAAAATCTCCTTGCATCATCATTCGGAATCTCCCTATCACCGCCATTGTCATTCTCATCACCACCGCCATTGTTGTCATGGTCAATACCACTAAGGTCAACACCATCAAACTCACCACCACTGATATCAACACCACATGCATTATGCATCATCCCGTGCATTAGAGCTGTCCACGGTTCCGGTTTGGGCCGGTTTCGGTTCTGTGGATAGCTCGAACCGAAACCGAACCTAAAAATTTCGGTTTTGGACGGTTTTTTTTTTTTTTTTATGTAAACCGACTGTTAAACCGCCGGTTTTGGGCGGTTTTGGATGGTTTTTGGGCGGTTTTGGGCTGTTTTTCCAAAGGCTAAACCGAAACCGAATCGGCTTCAACCGGTTTTGTAACCGCCGGTTTCGGTTTCGATTTCGGTTTCGGTTTTCCAATTTCGGTTTCAGTTTTTAACCACCGGTTTAACCAAACCGTGGACACCTCTACCGTGCATATCATCCGCTTGAACCGATTGATCAATATTCAATCTTGCTTGTGTTGAATCAAGTTCGCTATGGTATATCCACTTATTACTAAAATACTCAATGTCTAAACCATCACATATCATATGTTCCTTCACAGTATTTCTATCACACCGAAATGTATTGTTGCAGTTTTTACATGGACATTTTATTCTTCCATTGATACTATTAGCAAATGCAAAATCTAAGACTTGTGTCACACCGTCTTCAAAAGTTCTATTCTAGACTCAAGAATCCAACTCCTATCCATAGAGAACTTTTGATAAAATGTTTCCAATCCTAAAATGTAGGTCCTACAAAATTCCAAAGGTTGCAAACTTGACCTAAAAAAAAGAAGGAAAAAAATAAATTTGGAAAAACAATATATTGTCAATAGAATTTATAATTTACGTGATGGTTTGTTATCGTAACATCTCTTTTTATTGTTTGAACTTTCTAATTATCTATATTATTAGAGAATATTTAAATTCACAAAAATATGTATTTTTAATAAAATTTAATAGTTTGCACATAAATGACATGTTCTAACAAGTCTTTTCATTGTTTAAGCTTCCTATTTATCTAAAATTTAGGTGGCACATGATATGATTATGTTGTAGACACCGAATATATGTAATGAAAAAGAAAACACATACACCCAAAAAAAAAATGTTGATTAAGCAATTTCGTATTACATAGTGCGGACAAATTTCTCGGATTTGAAAGTTAGGGGTTTTGCTTTGAAATGGGTTTAGATGTTTTTGACTTGATTTGAGCTGGGTTTTTAATTTTAAGTTATAGGGATGTGAGATTTTCAGTTAGTAGCCCACCTCTCTAATTGATTTGTAGGGAAGCGGCGTGCCTTCTCCACTGGTTTGAGACTTAAACCAATGGAGACTGCATCCCCCACAATCTATTGCCATAGCATTTTTTTTATAAAGAAATTAGATTATTATTATTATATTTTTATTTGTAATTATTATAAGGGACATGACACAGAACTTTTTTATTATTTTTTTGTAGCATATTTATTTTTATATTATTTATGTTATTTTGTTCTTATTTTATTTTATTTTTATGTCATGTAAGGGTATTTGGGACATTTCAGAATTCAATATGAGTCAACTTAACAAAACATTTAACTATCGTTTATGTATAGGGAGTGCATAATATTCAAACCTTTTTACCTAGGTGTCTTGAGGCCAAACCTTAAGGGGCTCACTGTCTTAGTGTTTGAAATTAGTAATTAGATTCAAAAGCAGAGTAATTAGCTTTCACACACCACCAATAACAGAAAATAAGGACTTTTGGGCCTAGCAATATCAGATACACATATCAAATATACTAAAAGCAAAATACAACCCGTATGTTATTCATAACTTTATAAGTAAATTGTCCAAAGGCAAGCAAGTACCTGACAAGCATAACCGAAGAGAATCCAACTGTTATTTAACATCTGAATACAAATAGAAAGACTAACATCATCAATGTAAACTATCGGCTAAGAAACTTTAACCAAGTTATCATCCATATTAAAATAAATAGTCATGAATACATAGTCAAGAAGAAACTTCAACCAAGATGTTGATTTGGAGCTCAGACTATCGCTTTAATTAACCCAGTAGCAGCAAAATTTCCACTCAAATGAATGGATTAGAATTCAATGCGTTTTTACTTGAAGAAATTGAGCTCAAGTTGAGCTAATTGAGGCAATGAAGATGTAACATGTTTGAAGTCTCGTGTACTGGAAAAGAATCTTATGCAATGAAAGGTAGATTTGACTTTCTTCATAAGACAATGAAAGTTTCTTTTGTTAAAAAAAGACGTATACATCATAGAACTCAAAGTATAAACATAATGCATTACACAACAAACTAGAGAAGTTTTATCTTCTAAAGAAGCAAGTCAATGAAATCCAAATAGAAATTTAAAAACTTTAAAAACATTTAACTATCGTTTATGTACAGGGAATGTATAATATTCAAACCTTTTTACCTAGGTGTCTTGAGGCCAAGCCTTCATGGGCTCACTGTAATTTTCTCTTAGTGTTTGAAGTTAATAATTAAATTCAAAAACAGAGTAATTAACTTTCAAACACCACCAATAACAGAAAATAAGGATTTTTGGGCCCAGCAATATCAGATACACATCTCAAATATACTAAAAGCAAAACACAACCAGTATGTTATTCATAAATTTACAAGTAAATTGTCCAAAAGCAAGTACATGGCAGGCACAACTGAAAAGAATCCAACTGTTATTTAACACCCTAATACAAATAGAAAGGTTAACATCATCAATGTAAACTATCAGCCGAAAAACTTCAACCAATTTATCATCCATATTAAAATAAATAGTCATGAATACATCATAGAAATCAAAGTATAAACATAATGAATTACACAACAAACAAGGGAAATTTTATCTTCTAAACAAGCAAGTGAATGAAATCCAAATAGAAATTTAAAAACTTAAAAAACTTTAAAGATTGCAATACAATATTATACTGGGACACGCATAAAAAGACAACAAGCAAAAAACAACCAAGATTTGTTCCAATATATCAACATCACAACTATTTCTAATGCTAAATCAACACAAATGAAATTCCAATTTGAAAGTAGTAGCTCATAAGAAAAGATAAACCAAATGTATAAAAAACGAACTAAAACACAAAAATAATTGAAAAGTCACCATCAATTTTTATCAAGAACCATACCAAAAACACTATTTTGCATAAGGGAGAATTACGAATATATATCGTACAAGGATTTAACAATACCCAATTGAAAACCCACAATATCTTTTTACTATTCTTGCAATTACTTTTCTAATTAGCTAAGAAAATATCTGATTAGAGAGATTAAAAGGAAAAAAAACATACCAATTGAAATTCCAATGCAAACCCACAACATCTCAACAGATTGAGTGGTTTAGGTTTGCTGCAAATGGGAGCAAAAAAAAATCGTTGTTGCCGAGTAAAGAGGTTGGGGATTGCAGTTTCCAGTATTAGCTAAAGAAGAATTGTATGGAAACAAGAATTTCTAAAACAAATTGGGTAGAAAGAAAAAGAAAAAACGCCTTGCACCAAAAAGAAAAAAGAGACAAAAATAAGAACGGCAAATTTGTGTGATAAATAAAAAATCAAGTGGGAGTAATATTTATTTTTATTAGTCTAAGATTTTGATAAGTCACAATAATATTTTTTTTTCCTTGTTAAAATCTTTAATTTTGTGAGTAATTATATAAATTGACACAATTTATCATTTTTTTAATTACTTGTGACAAATGAATTTAAAAAGTCCGAATTGAATCAGTATTTTTGGTAACAATTTTGGTGGGAGATTATACACCAAAACCTAAAGACAAAATAAATAATTTGTCACTGAATAATACCAACAGTGATACATATAAAAATTATCACAAAGAAATGTGTCACTATAGGGTTTTTTTTGTAATGTAATTTTCTGACTAATTATATTAACTGTCACAAATTATCAAATTTTAACTAGTTGTGACAATTTTTGTAAAAAAATCTGAATTGAAAAAAACACAATGACAAATAATAAAATTTGTCACAAAATAATACCTATAGTTATGATTCAAAATTTTTCGCAGAGAAATGTGTCACTATATGTCACTTTTCTTGTAGTGCTAGAAGCTAACAACCCTCTAGATTTAATATACTTGGAGAATTGAAGTACAAATGCCAGCCACACTCAATGCTCATGATCCATTTTTCGCATATCAAACTGATATTCCTCGGGACCACCTCGTCCCGACACTCATCATTTACCAATAAAATCGATATCCCTTGGGACCACCCCGTCCGACATTCATACCCTTCACCATTAAGTGACAAACTACACCCTAAACTAAACACATTTCTATTTTCTTTTCATTAATTACTCAACATTCGCTCACGTGGTAGTGTTGAATCTTTGAGTTTAGTGTTAACAAATTTTACACATTAACACCTATCATTTAAAATTATAGTTTCTAAGGGCATCTTCGACCCATAGCACCAAATTTTACAATAATTTGGTATTAAAAGCTCATCTTTAAGGAATATGCTACACCAAATTTTTTTCCACGATCCACACCAAATTTTGCATGAAAAAAATATCTTTTAAGAATATTCTTCCAATAAATCTTTAAAGTTAATATAAAAATTCAACATTAGTTAAATGCATAATTATTAAGTATATTAAATAATTTAAATGATGAGATGAGGTTGGTTCGGTTATAAAATCCCTCATATCTGCACCATGATGTTGCGGGTTCAAATCTCTCTCTTCAAAAAAAATCTCAATTTATATAATAATGTAATACTTTAAAAAATAAAATAAAATAATTTAAATAAGTATATTAATATTGATGTCATTTTAAAGATCTCGATGAGATCTTTTCAATGATATCATTTTTTGAATAAATAATATAATGGGTAAAATTTATAATTAACCATAAAATTATAGGCTTTATTAATTTTAGCTATGATTAATATTTTTATTGTTTCTATCAATATATCTAGTATTGGGACATGAATGCCCTTCAGTGAACATGAGTTTAAAAAAATAAAAAAATATGAAAAATCAATCGAAAAAGCAAAAAGCAAAACATCATTCAAAGTTAAAAGAAAAAAACAAACAAAAAGGAAAATAAAAAAGCAAAAAGCAGAAAGCAAAACATCAATCAAAGTTTCAGTATTTCAAATATACAGGAAAGAAAAACAGAGAGACCGGACATAGAGAACCAAGAGACGACCCCGACGGAGAGAAGCAAGAACCGACCCCGACGGACACAGAAAAGGTGAACTGGGTGATTAACTATTTGATTTCCTTTTTCTGTTAGTGACATATTGGTGATTTTATATTTCTGGATCTGAGTTTGCTTTGTGTTCTACATATTTTATATTTATTTTATTGTAGATTCGGCATATGCTTTTTTTTTTTTGGTGAACCTGGTTGGTGTGCTTGATTCTGTTTATCTGTAACTTTGCAAGCTTTTCCAATATAACCTTAATGAAGCATGATACTGATGTTTTTACGGCATTACAATCTTTTGCTAACCAAAAACATGATACAGAGTAGTTGAACTTTTTTTCAAGTGCCTGTTTGGCAGTGAATTGATTATATACAAAAGGCTCATTTGAGTCACGTAGGAACATGATAACTTGGCATTCATGAATCATCAATAATTTCTACTTAATAATAGACATAAAAGTCTGGACCGGTCTGTTTAATTGGGTCGGAGATACGTGTGTTTAATTGTACAGTACTAGGAAAATGCAGTGTGTTTTATTATTGGGTAGTACTAGGAAATGGTTATGTTTAATAGAGTCAGAAAAGGGGGTGTGTTTAATTGGGTAGAAAAACCATGTGTGTTTAATTGTTATGCATCGGTGTGTTTAATTGGGTAGGAAAAAGGGGTGTGCTTAATTGTTATGCACCGGTGTGTTTAATTGAGTTGGAAAATGTGGTGTGCTTAGAAAAAAGGGGTGTGCTTAATTGTTGTGCATTAATGTGTTTAATTGTGTAGGAAATTGGGGCGTGTTTAATCGTTGAGTAATGGTGTGTTTAATCAATCGATGTGCACTAGTGTGTTTAATTTTTGTGCACATCGATTGATTAAACACACCGGTACTAGGAAAGGGTGGTGTGTTTTATTATTGGGTAGTACTAGGAAAAGGTTGTGTGTTTAATTAGGTAGGAAAAAGGGGTGTGTTTTATTGTGATGCACCGGTGTGTTTAACCGTGGTTCAATTAAACGTGTTTAATTGTGATGCACTGGTGTGTTTAATTGTGGTGCACTGGTGTGTAGGAGTGTGCATTTTCGGTTTGGTTTGGGTTGAAGCTCAATGTCAAACCAAACCAATATGTTCCGGTTTGGCTATATTTCAACATAAACCAAACCAATGTGATTTATCAAACCGATTCAAACCAAACCAAAAAAAGTTGGGTTGGTTTGGGTTGATTTATCGGTTTAGGTTTGAACCCAAAAATTAATTTTTGTATTATTATAAAAAAAATTATTTAAATATAGGTGTTATTTAATTATTTTAAAATTAAAAATATTATATAATTAACATTAACAATAACATATATAATAGCAGAAAAATAAAAAATAAAACATAATAAAACTTATATTCTAACATGCATCGGAAGGGAGGAGTAATTATATTTTATTTATTAAAAAAATAGAATATATAAAAGAAAGAGGAGTGGTACAATACCAAACGGTTGACGAAAATGAATGAGAAAGAAAAAAAAACTTATTTATATGAGAAACAAATAAGTATAAATAAAAGTTACAAAATCCCGGAAAATATGGATTTGACTTTTATTAAATATATGAGTTGGTTTGGGTTATATGATTTTTATTTTTAGCAACCCAAACCGAATCAATCTTTAATCGGTTTGTTAAATGACAAACCGATTAATAATTTTTTTATATGTGAAACCAAATCAACCCATAAAGTTTGGGTTGGGTTAGGCGGGTTGGTTCGGTTTGGCGGTTTTTTGCACACCCCTACTAGTGTGTTTAGTTGTGGTTCCATTATAGGAAATTATCATTCCCCTCCCCCCCCCCCCCCCTTAGGTTTACCATATTAGATAAACTAGTCCCTCTAGTTTCAATAATAGCTAGTCTTCCCCCTGAAACATAAAATATTGGTCATTTTGCCCCTTCTGTCAACTTTTCTATCCAAAATAACGTTGACCATCAATGGAAAAATTAAAAAGGCATCATCAGGGATCGAACCCTCAACCACAATGTTAAAACCACACTCCCTAACCAACTGAGCTACTTCAGCACAATGATGAGAACTTATAGATTTAAATGTGTGTATATATATATATATATATATATATATTTCTATAATTTGTTTAAACTAATTTAAATCTGTTTATATAATTTAAAATAAACTTATATATATAATTTAAAATAAACTCATATTTAATAATAATATATTAAAATATATTTATGAAAATAAAAAGAAAATAACAAAACATAAGAAAATCCAGAAAATCCAGAAAACCAAAGGCCATAAATATTTTTCTTTCTTTTTTTTTTTGAAATTTTTTTTTTCTTTTCAATTTATGGGCTTTGATTTTCTGAGGTTTTTTTATATCAAATTGAAATAATCTATTTTTTGAAAAGGAAAAAAAAAATTTACTGGCTTTGGTTTTCTAGATTTTCTGGGTTTACTTTTGTTTTGTTATTTTATTTTTCATTTTCATAAATATGTTTTTATATATTATTATTAAATATGAGTTTATTTTAAATTATATATATGAGTTTATTTTAAATTAGTTTAAACAAATTTAAATCAGTTTAAACAAATTATAGAACTATATATATATATATATATATATATATTTAAATCAATAAATCCTTATCAATGTGCTGAAGTAGCTCAGCTGGTTGGGGCTTGAGGTTGGGGGTTCAATCCCTGATGATGTCTTTTTAATTTTTCCATTGATGGCTAATACTTTGTGTTTCAGGGGGGGATTGACTATTATTGAAACTAGAGAGACTAGTTTATCCAATATGGTAAACCTCAGGGGGGAAAATGATAATTCCTCATTTAATTGTGGTGCACTGCTGTGTTTAATTGTTTAATTGTGATGCACTGGTTTGTTTAAATTGTGCAGATGGAAAATATAGACGGCATTAATCAACGTGGGTTGTAGGTTGAAAAACCTAGCTACTATAGAGAATATCTTACGCAAGGAAGGGAAGCACATGGAATTCATGTCAAGTTGTTTTAAACAACTCAACAACTTCCCTACAAACTGGTTGTTCTCAGCTAGGATTGTGCACATCGTACTGTTAAGGGAAATTACCATAGCTGGCGCATCCGAGAACGAATTGATAATTTCGTTGGGTGGTAAAAAGGCAAGATTTGGACTAAGGGAGTTTTGTTTAGTTACCGGTTTGCATTTCGGCCAACTCTTAGACATTATAAACACACCTTACGTGGCAAATGCCGACCGCATCCAGAAAAGGTATTGGCATGGGGAAGAAGGTGACGATTTGAGATTGTCCACTGTTTATAATCGATTTTTAACGGGCAACTTTGAGCAACCCGACGATTCATTGAAGATAGCACTTTTCCTGATAGCAAACAATGTTCTGTTTGGTCAACCTTATGATAAAAAGTTACCAATTGGCTTTTTAATTTGGTTGAAGATTTTGATGCATTCAATTCGTTTGCGTGGGGCCATTACGTATTCAAGATGACGATGCACTACTTGAGGCATGGATTTCGATCCAGATGCTCCAAAAAAGGGCTTGCCCCAGTCAGGTACAGGTTATACGGTTTCCCATGGGCTGTTGAGGTTAGCTCCGCATACTATGTCTCTTTATTTAAAATTGGCTTTTAAATGTAGCTTTAACGTTGAATTTGTCATAACTTATCATTTTCAGGTATGGGCAATGGAGATTGTGGAAACTCTGATCGATGGGTTTGGGATGAGATTACTCGATACACAGCCTAGGATGAGGCGTTGGACGATGCATAAGAGGCCTCGAAATTTTGTGTAAACGATTTCAGATCTCGAAGCTAATATTCGAAATGGGAATGTAGGTTATCCGCATACACACATATATTTATTAAATTTTTTACAACAGTCTAGACCATTTAATATTGTGACGTTATTACAGGTTCGGGTCTTAGAGGTATTGGAGGCAACAGGTGATAAGGCTAGAACAGATTACTGGGTCGGAGTAGAGTTTGATATGTCGGTGGGTCCGCAATTTACACCCCTAGTAGAGATGAAGGAAAAGAATGAATTGTTGGATACTGGGGATGATGGTGACGATGAAGGTGATGCTGATGATGGAGCACTAACATGCATAATTCCATTGAAGTGGAAGGCACAAAAGTAGAAGGAAAAGAGATCAGGGAAGCAAAAGCAGAGGAAAACAGTCCCAATCACCTGCCTTGATGAAGAAGACCCACCACACTCTCCATATTCACCCGGATATACACCTACTCCACGTAATGATCTAGTTTCTCCAGGATTTACACCAGGATATACACCCGGGTATACACCTACCCCTCCTGAAGACATGCTAGACCCACCTCCCCAACCGCATCCACCTCGGTCATCTTTTAAGCAACCTCCCCTACCTATGTCATTCCACATATATAACAATTGTTGAATTTCCAGATTTGGATCTATAACTTATTTGTAAGAATTTTGACATGTTGTTGGATTATGGTTCTTGGATTGTTGGATGTGAATACATTTATTATTAAACACACCAGTCAATGTAAATTAAATACCAGTCTTGTCAATTAAACACACCAGGTAATATCAATTAAACACACCAGACAATGTAAATTAAACACACCAGGCTTGTCAATTAAACACACCAGGCAATGTCAATTAAATACAAATTGGTAGTCACATATTCAGACCGTAAACCTGTTTCATCACTATTTCAACACTAGCTTTTTCAACAAAATGCAAAATCATTACTAACAGTTCATGAAATCTAATTTCAACATAATTCCAACATAGTTCATGAAATTCAACTAAATCCATACCATTTTAAACATAATCCTTACTAACACAACACAATTTAGATGTCATCATCGGCTGGCTACGTAAGGTTATCATATGGTCGTGTTGGACATGTCCTTATATTGTGTCCCTCTTGTCCACATTACTTGCACTTACGACGTCGGGGCGGTGGTGGATCTGTTTGTGGGTCTGGAACATTTCTTAGCTGATTGGCCGAACTATCCAATAATTTCCTTACTGATCGGCCGAACTATCCAATAATTTATGAACTATTTCCTTGCTGATCGGCCGAACTATGATCTTCATCAAATATCCGAACTATCCAATAATTTCCACCTTCCATTTTAACCGCACATATTTGAAATTTGCACTCGAGTTCTTTACATCCAGCTTCATATATGGTCGTGCTTAACCTTGTAACAGGAATTTCAAAATGCGCCTTCAGCTCGTAAGTAAGCAACGCTCGTTTCAAATCTTTTTTGTTTTCAAACATCCCACATTTGGATAACCGGTTACATGAACTAGATTCCTCTGTTATAACTAGTTCGAAAGAGTTGTTTGATGCACCGGGAATAATCCAATGCCGTGGAACTGCAGTTCCAGACCTATCACCAACATTATTGCCATCATTTTCAAATGTATCTCTACTTGGACCTATCAAAACCTATGGAACAGACCCGGTAGGACCACCATCTGTTGGATCCGGACCACTATTTGTTCGATCCGAACTCATTCCTTGACAATGTGCTGCCTCATCATTCATACCCTCACGACTTCCATCGGGACTAATGTAATCTTTGTCGAAATCATCTAATCCATCCTCAGAAATTACAGGGTTCACACTTGGGATTTCAAAAGTCGAGTCTGTTGTTGGTATAGAACCCCAAATGTTGTTGCTTCCACCCGCGGATTGAAACTGTACCACCAATTGTTGTAAAATGCTTTGACAGACAGGTTGAACGGTATGAACACCTACATCACCAGGTTCTGCATTAAATTTCTCAACAACACTAACATACACCTCCGGAACATGTCTATCGTCACACAACGACATTTTCACATCGATATCATCTTTAATCTTTGGTCAGACATGCCTAAGTCTAACACCGGTATCAACCAAAGTTCTTAACTCAAAGGTTCACCTTGATAAGTCAACATTCGCAATGCCTTGTACCACCATTGACAACTCAGCATACGTCAAATTCCTACGAACTTTGACAAACTCTGTTTCACCACCCTCGTAAAAGTTTTCCACCCATTTGCCACCATAAGTGATAACCAATTTCGTTGGATCCATTCCTACATTTCAACCAATAAAAAACTCACCTTTAGATTTCAATTTATCACAAGAAAACAAGGTGCAACCAAATTAAACACACCAGGCTTTGTTGAAATTAAACAAATTAAACACATCTGGCTTTGTCAATTAAACACACCTTACTTTGTCAATTAAACACACCATGCAACGTCAATTAAACACACTAGGCATTGTCAATTAAACACATCAGGCTTGTTAATTAAACACACCAGACAATGACAATTAAACACACCAGGCATCGTCAATTAAACAAACTAGGCATTCTCAATTAAACACATCAGGTTTTGTCAATTAAACACACCATGTCAAGGCAATTAAACACATCAGGTAAGCAATTAAACACACCGGGCATAGGCAATTATACACATCATGCCGGAAATTAAACACACCAGGTCAAGACAATTAAACACACCAGGTCAAGCAATCAAGCACACCAGTCAAGCAATTAAACATATCCGACAACCAATTAAACATACCAAACAACCAATTAGACACACCACATGTAGGCAATTAAACACACCAGGCCTACGCAATTAAATACACCAGGAAACCAATTAAACACACCAAGTCAATGCCATTAAACACATCTGGAAGGCAATTATACACACCAATCAAGCAATTAAACACATCAGGCAACCAATTAAACACACCAGACAACTAATTAAACACACCAGGCCTACGCAATTAAATACACCAGGCTTACGAAATTAAACACAATAGGGCAAAAAAATTAAATACACCAGGCCAACACAATTAAACACATCAGACCAGCAATTAAACACACCAGGACAAGACAATTAAACACACCACATGTAGGCAATTAAACACATCTGGCCAAGCAATTAAACACACCACATGTAGGTAGGACAAGACAATTAAACACACCATGCCAATGCAATTAAACACACCAGGCAAGCAATTAAACACACCACATGTAGGCAATTAAACACATCAGGCAACTAATTGAACACATTTGGCCTACGCAATTAAACACATCAAGAAACCAATTAAACACACCAAGTGTAGGCAATTAAACACACCAGACAAGCAATTAAACACACCAGACCAACACAATTAAACACACCAGTCAAACAATTAAACACACTAGGAAAACCATCTTCTTCAACCTAAAGGCATCAACAAAATTGCTACTGCAACAAATAAAATTAGGTTCTCAAATACCTACCTCGACAAGAAAGACCTGAATCATTTCGATTAATCATGAAATTCAAACCCAAAACCGTTAAAATCAATGCCAAGTCCGTCACAAACGAATCCAAACCCGAACTAAATGGGTTTGAACACACAAAAAATTGGGTTTCAACAATGGTGTTACACAGAATTTTTTCTTTGTAAAACATAAATTAGAATTTGTTCAACAAATTTTTTTCCCAACAAGAATGGTTTGAAACATAAATGGGTTTTTCAAAGAGAGATTGTTTAATTTTGAGATTGAAGACATATTATTTCAGACAAAAATTAGTAGTGGAGATCGAAAAGAGAGAACCAAAATAAATTTTGAAAAAGAGAAAAGGTTTCTAGTATAAAGAGAAGGAAGATAGAGAACATGTAATTAAAGAATAAAACAAAAAATACAAAAGTAAAGATAATAATGAAAATTGTAAAATGAGGGGCAATTAAGACTCTACAACGGATTGTTTGATAAAAATAATCATCTTACTAATTCTTGATAAATATAGAAAAACTCTTTTTTTTTTGGTTAAAAAGGGCTATTTCCTCTATTATATAATTGAATATAAGAGAGTTAAATTAAGAATCGTTAAAAACTATAAAAATATTGATTTGATATTTATTTTTAAAAATTAATATTGATGAACAGTACCATACCAAATTGGGACTCCAGGAACACCAAATTTACTTCTCGGAACTTCCGGTTGGGGCACCAAATTATGGTGTATTTGTGTCCTATTGGAGTTGCTCTAAAGTCTTTCGATGAACAAGTATTAGACATAAAATATTTCGAAACACCAACTACCGAGATGTCACCCACGAAGCCATGAGTTGACATTTTCCAACTTGAAAGCGATTCGAATCTGACATTTTCCAAGATACTTCAGTATAATTCATCACACTCTTATCTGCTAGAGTTTGTCCTTTCTCTTTTCCACTATACAATACACTCATATAGTCATCTCCATCCCCTGATCAAAATCTTAGACAAGAGAATGGGTAACATCTGCTCGGTCTCAATCTCATGTGATGCAATTTTCTCTCGTTGCGTCCAATGCTTTATAACAAAAGCATCATATATAAGTCAGCTACAGGATAATCTTCTTCTCTTGCAATCTGAATTACAAAAATTAATTGATGTCAGGAACGATGTGCTGAGGAGGGTTATCTTCGACGAACGATCACTGAAAATGAAACGGACGGATCAAGTTCAAGGCTGGCTTTCAAGTGTGCAGGATACCGAGAATGAAGTTGCTGAATTGCAGAAGCTCAAAGATGAAGAAACTCGGAAATTATGTCTTGGAGGCTGCTGTTCCAACAACTGCAAATCAAGCTATCAGTTCGGGAAAAGAGTTCATAAGATGCTGCAAGTTGTGACCACTTTAAAGACTGAAGGAGACTTCAAAAACGTGGCTGAGAAGATACCGGAAGCTCCAGTTGATGAAATCCCTATTGATCCCACAATAATCGGCTGCAATCAACATTTGACAATGTTTGGACTTGTCTTGGAGACCAACAAGCAGGAATTATTGGTCTATATGGAATGGGCGGAGTCGGAAAAACTACGTTATTAACTCAAATCAACAACATGTTTCTCGATACTCCGAATGACTTTGATGTTGTGATTTGGGTAGTGGTGTCCAAGGACCAGAAGCTTGAGATGATTCAAGAAACTATCGGCAAAAAGATAGGTTTGTGGGACGATTCGTGGAAGACTAAAAGACTTGAAGAAAAAGCTTTGGATATCTTCAAGGTCTTGAGCCAAAAAAGATTTGTATTACTGCTGGATGATATATGGGAGAGGGTTGACTTAATCAAAGTGGGTGTTCCACTTCCAAGTCCCAAAATTTCATCCAAGATAGTGTTTACAACTCGTTTTAATGAGGTCTGCGGTCAGATGGAAGCTCACAAACAATTTAAGGTGGAGTGTCTAGCACATGAAGAAGCTTGGAAATTATTTCAAATGAAGGTCGGAAGAGAAACTCTCGACAATGATCCTGATATTCTTCAAGTAGCCCTGCTTGTAGCCAAAGAATGTGGTGGCTTACCACTTGCGCTCATCACAATTGGCAGAGCCATGGCTTGTAAGAAGACTGTTGAAGAGTGGAACCACGCCATTCAAATCTTAAAGAAATCCGCCTTTGAATTTTCAGGTATGGGCAAAGAGGTTTATCCCCTTTTAAAATTCAGCTACGATAGTTTGGCTAGTGATGCACTTAGATCTTGTCTCTTGTACTGTTGTTTATTTCCAGAAGACTATAAATTAAAAAAAGAGACTTTATAGATTTTTGGATTGGCGAAGGGTTTTTTGATGAATATGAAACTGGATACTCCACAATCGGTGATCTTCTTCGTGCATGTTTGTTGGAAGAGGAAGACGATGATCGTTTAAAAATGCATGATGTGATCCGTGACATGGCTTTATGGATAGCATGTGAAATTGAAAAGGAGAAAGGAAAGTTTTTGGTTCAAACAAGTGTCGGATTAACTGAAGCACCGGAGACTGATAAATGGGAAGGGGTGAAGAGGATGTCATTGATGGGAAATCAAAATGAGAATATACTTGAGACCCTTTCATGCCCTCATCTTTTAACTTTGTTTCTTAACGAAAATAGTTTAAAGATGATCAATAATGACTTTTTTCGGTTTATGCCTTCTCTCAAGGTATTAAACTTGTCATTTAATGGTTTGATTGAATTTCCATTGGGAATTTCAAGATTGGTTACTCTACAACATCTTGATCTATCATGGACCAGTATAAAAGAGTTGCCGGAGGAGTTAAAGGCATTGGCAAATCTTAGATATTTGAACTTGGGAAATATGTTTGAACTCCATAGGGTTCCACGGAGATTGATATCGAGTTTTGCAAAGTTACGTATACTTAGATTGTCGAGCTGCATATGGAATTTGGGACCAGTGGGAGATAATGTTCTGTCTGGTGGTGGTGAATATTTGGTAGAGGAATTACTTTGTTTGAAATATTTAAAGGCATTGAGCATCCAATTAAAAGGTTCTTGTGCTCTGGGAAAGTTTTTGAAAGCCCAAAAGTTACATAGTTGTACTCAATTTCTACACCTTGAGGGGTTGGAGGAATCGTTGGCTGTTTTATCTTTAACAGGTATGAAACATATCAATGAACTAGTCATTTATGGTTCTGGGTTGGAAGAGTTGAAGATCGATTATTGTCCAGGAGATATACAAAAAATACGAGAATCTCATTATTTCCACAGACTTGGCAAAGTGATAATATGTGATTGCATAAAATTGAGGGATGCATCATGGCTTGTATTTGCTCCAAACCTGAAGCATATTGGCATATTGCATTGTTTTGTTATGGAACAAGTAATCAGTGTTGAAAAATGTGGCCAAGTTAAGGAAGAGATAGAGAGCCTGAATCCATTTGCTAAACTCGAATATTTCCGATTACAGAATCTAAGATGTTTGAAGAGCATCTTTTGGAAACAATTGCCATTTCCTGGTCTGAAGAAAATTATAGCGACCGATTGCCCAAATCTTGAGAAGCTTCCATTTGATTTCAACAGAGTGACGGAATGTAAAATTGATATGCAGATAGATACACGCTTGTTGGAACAACTCAAAAGGGAGGATCCAGCCACTTAATATGCGTTTCTTTTATGTGTCAAAGCTTTGATTGGTAATTATGGATTCTGAATATGGATTTAGGAGTATCTTTTTCCATTTAATTATGTTGTCACTCTCTTAATTAGTTCCAAAATGTTTATTCTGTCCGTGTTTCAACATTCCTACCTTCATTTGTACCTTAATAGTTTTGACCACTTTTAGATTTACCGGTGGTCTTAGACCACCGTTTGGTATTTGTTTTGAAAAGTTAAAATTATTGAAGATGGGATAACAATTCTGGTTATGGAAGAACTTTATAGGGAAATAACAATGGTAGATGCAATTTTCAGGGAAATATTCAACGACTTTTGCTACATGCTACCTTTTTTGAGTTTTTTGTTGTTGTCAAATTTTGCTATTTCAGATTTTGGATTGAATTTTCTTCAATTATAAAATTATAAGGGTCAATTGCATAAATAGCCATATAATGAAAGTAGTTTCCAAATTTGTTATTTTCAATAGTTTGATTGTTTTTATCAAGTGATGTTGTTCAAGATCCATAAAATATATTTTTAAACTTAATTTTTTTTTATTAATGACAATTTCAATATGAATTAAAAATTACCAAAAAATGACAAACAAAAAAGCTATAAAGACATTCAAAACCAATTTTTTTTAGAAAACAACGTTTTTTTTCCATTCTTGTTATTTTCCCCCTTTTTGTGTTTCTTTTTCATCTCAACTTTCTTTTTCCAATATATTAACGTTTCTATTGATTGGGAAGTGATAGAGAATGATAAGCACCCGGAAGAAAATCTTCCAACAAATTGTGATAGTTCAAGGTTATGATTTTCTACTTTTTTTTATTCCTATTTAAATTTTTCTTTTTGATATTAATATAGTTTAGATTATTTGGTGTTATGTTTGAATTATGAAAGTGTAGTACTGCTTATTTGTCATGTGTTATCAGGTTTACACATTAAAAGTGAAAAAAAGAAGAAATAATTTAATTTAGAGTTGTAATTTTTCATTTGAGACGTTTTCTTGCTAAGGAGGGTGTAAGTAATTAAGGATTAATTTGGTGGGATGGTATACAGGTTTTTTTTTTTTTGAGTATTATCACTAAAGTCTCTATTTTTTCATGAATTGTCACCTTTTTAAAGGTCTTTACCATATTAGTTACTTTAGTCCCTTGTTTTTTCAAAATACATCACTTTAGTCCATTTGACCAAAAACTAAGGGTCAACTATAATATAATATATAAAAATACAATTTTACCCTTTATTGTTATTTTTAAAATTTTTCCTTTTAGTCCCTCTAATTTCAATAATAGCTGGTCAATCCTTGAAAAAATAAAATGCTTTTATCAAGGATTGAACCTTCAACCTTGTGATTAAAAGCCACAACCTCTAACCAATTGAGCTACTCTAGTTTGTTGTTGAGAATTTGTTGATTTAAATATATATATATATATATATATGTATATTTATATAATTTGTTTAAACTAATTTAAATCTGTTTATATAATTTAAAATAAACTTATATTTAATAATAATAATAATAATAATATATAAAAACATATTTATGAAAATGAAAAATAAAATAACAAAATAAAAGTAAAATAAGGAAAAAAAAAAGGAATTTTTATTTATTTTTCTTCTCTGTTATTGATTTGTTTCCCTTTTCAATTACGGGTCTTTGATTTTCTGGGTTTTTTTTAATCAAATTGAAATAATATATTTTTTGAAAATAAAAAAAAATCCAAAAAAAAAAAGAAAGAAAATTACAGGCTTTGATTTTTTGGATTTTTTGGATTTCCTTTTATTTTGTTATTTTCTTTTTCTTTTTCATAAATATGTTTTTATATATTATTATTATTATTAAATATAAGTTTATTTTAAATTATAAAAACAGATTAGATATATATACATTCAAATCAACAAATCCTTAACAATAAACTAGAGTAGTTCAACTGGTTAGAGGTAGTTGATTTTAATCACTAGGTTGAAAGTTCAATTCTTGATAAAAGCATTTTATTTTTTTCAGGGATTGACCGGCTATTATTGAAACTAGAGGGACTAAAAAGAAAATTTTTAAAAATAACTATAAAGGGTAAAATTATATTTTTATATATTATATTATAGTTGACCCTTAGTTTCTGGTCAAATGGACTAAAGTAATGTATTTTGAAAACACAAGGGGCTAAAGTGACTAATATAACAAAGACGTTTAAAAATGTGACAATGCATGAAAAAATATGGATTTTAGTGATAATACCCCGTTTTTTTAGGTCAGCTTATATGTTAAAATTAAAACTAAAATTCAAAAATAATAATATGTAATATTAAAATAAGAAAGAGTGTTGATATACTTTTTTTTTGAATGGTGAAATTATGAGAAGAATATAGTGAGAAATATTAAACTCAAGTTTTGTTTTAAATTAAAACAAAAATCATTTATATATAAGTAAATGTTGAGTCATTTACTGGTATTTTTTTTTAAAGAACAAACTGCACAAAACTTCCCTAAGGACAACTTTGATACATAGAAACAACTTTATCGTTTATTAACATTTACCTCTCCTGCTGTTAGTCAAACTTAACCTTTGACCATGTTTGACTGTCAAAATTAAGAATATTTTCATCATTCAAGCTTATTTAAAAAAAGTTGAATAAAAAAATTAAAAAAAATTAAAATATGTTTAAAATCTCAACCGTCCATCTATGTATCAAATAACAAAAAAAACAAAAACAATAAAAGGAAAAATCTGGAAGAGATCCGGAAAATGTGGAAATCAAATTAAAAAAAAAACAAAAAAAAAGAGAAAAAATTGGAAGATCTCTTCCCAACTCCATCTGAAATAGGGCAAATCTAGGAAACCTTATGTAATTTGTTTGTTCCTTTGTCATATATTTTTCTGTTCTGTAATTTGGTATGGAAACCTTGTTTATTTCCCAGTTGATAAGTTTTAATGTTAGAATTTTCATGTGTTGGAATTATAAAAATAGAAAAGCTCTGATCACATGTAAAAAACACCAAGAAACAACAATTCAGAGATTTATAAAAGGGAATTGATAGACAATTGGTCGGTGAGGGATTTTTGAATGTTTATGACCAAGGACACTATATTGTATATGATCTGGTTCTTGCTTCTCTATTGGAATGGGAATATTCTTAAATCAGAATTATATAGTCCTAAAGTTATTAATTTATATATTTATAATACAAATGACATTATTTGGGTAGATTTATAGTTATTGAAACACTTGGGACTCCTTTGGGTTTTAAATATTTTTATGTGTAAATGGATGGTAAGCCTCTAGACTACCCATGGACTATTAAATGAACTGATAGTCAACATTTTTGTTAGGAGTGTTTGCAATTAAAGGAAGCTACTTGGCGAGCCAAACCCCCAGACAACCCTAACAACTAGAATGACTCGCTGAGGACCCTCCTGTTCTGGTAAATTCCTCACAAACAAACATTTACTTGAAATCGGGTAGCCTTGTTCACTTTTTACTTTCAACCGGATTGGGATTTCTTGTGCAGTTATTTCTATGACTCTTGAGACATTTTGGGTTAATATTTGTGATTCGACCCACCAATTCAAGTCATCCTTGATTGAGAATACTAGTTTCCCAAGTGGGTCTCCGGTCATAGAAGTCCATACCACTTGAGCCAAGTTCTTGATTTATCAATTTAGCAAATCTTTCCATCCAAAACAGAATGTTATTGAACATATTGGAAATTATATATAGATTAATTTGATCCAAACAGAATAATCGTACAACCAGTGACCTCAGGCATTCAATAGATAACAAGAAGAACAATTCCTTTTTTTTTCTTTTTTTTTACATAATCTTGTTTACTTTATCTTTCTGTATTTACCACTACCAGAACTACTGGAACTTTTCAATCCATCTGATAAACAAGAATCTACTGCAGCTAAAATCTTTGTTTCAAACTTATGGCCTTTCAATGCAGCTCTTACCTTTCGAACCACCTGTTGCTTCATCAACTTACGCTCTGCAATAGAAAGATTCTTGCACTTGTCCATCCCCTTGAGAAATTCTGTCAGCGTTTCACCGGAACCCCCACTCGTTTTTTCTAGTTTCACAAGCTTTTCCACTGCCTGCAATGATAACATCCGCTCTAAGCAGGCTTTGTTTCCCATTTCAACAATGTCCACAACACAGTGCATGTTCACTTCCCTTGTCTTCTTTGTTTTGCTTTCAAGTGATTGAACCATCCTTTCTATGAGACCCATCTGAAAGATCTTATTCAAAACAAGTGAACCACCATTGCTGAAAAGCATCTGGTGTAATGCTGTGTAGGCTGAATCCTGCAACTCTGCAACACCGCATTGCATCATCTTAACAAGCAAAGGAATGATATCATATTCTAGATATTTCTTTATGCAAGGTTCTCCGCCTGCACAAGCTAGCTTTGTAAGTAAAAATGAAGATCCGGATCTCAACGAATTTTGTTCCGGGTGCACATTTTGTAGGAGTTCTGATAATCTTTCAATAAGAGGGCCTTTTAAGATCATTTCTCTGATTCCTTGATCATCTGCTTTCTCAAGGAATGGTATGAGATCCTGCATTGCCTCCAATACTTGCTTGTTACCACCGTCTAGTACCCTGTGAATGACATCTTCAAAGGTTTGTGGCTTTGGCGAAAGGGGAACAGTTCGATCTGACAATACAAACGTTTCCAATCGAAGCCTAACTTGCCATGGCAAGAGGCTTAGATTAGCAGGTCTAAGAGAACTGTTTCCAGGAGGTCCCGCCATCTCATAAAATGCCTTCAATGTGACAATTGCATGGTGTTGCACTACTTCAGATCCATTTTCGAGAAGTTTGATAAGGTTCTTCTCAATCTCAAAAGCAAACATTCTCTCAACAGCTTTTGATTTTCCAGCTTTGATCAATGACATCAATATTGCAAACATGCACTCGTGCCATTCCTGAGCATTGTGAGAGAGAAACTCAGCAAGCTGATCAAAGCGAATGCTCTGAAGCACCTTGTCAACTGTCTCCAGACTCCCGAATTCTGCAAGCTTTGAAAGGACTGTAAAAATGTTAATTTGGATGATTGGATCATCACAGATTTGTAATAAACCTGCTAGCTTATCAACTGCTCCAGTAGTTTCAAGGGAGGGAAAATATCTACAATAATCACCCTTACTGAATATATTTGTGATAGCTTCTGCTGACATTGCAGTTAGACTTTGTGAATCCGTTGAGATAAGATCCGCAATTCTAGGACCCAATATGCTACTAAAGCTAGCTCTGCTAGTTTCAAGTTCAGAAATGGACTTGCTAGTCATTAGAGCCTCGAGAATAGCTTCTAAAGAGATAATCACTTGCTTTTCGTCTAAAACACTAAAGGAAAGCTCTATCTTTCTCTTGGCGACTTCTTTTATGTTCTCTTTCCCAAAAATAAGAAGCCAAGGGCATATGGATGCTGTTTCTTCAGCTTTTGACTCATTCAATAGTATCTCAGCTGAATCATTTATCTTGCTATCAAGGTACAGAGAAACCATGTCATGTACTTCGTATAAGGGATCGGTATCAGCTTTCATAAGCAATGACCCTTCAACAAGCTTGCACACTATGAGAGGGAAGAGGCTCTTCTGCCCAAGAACTGACCACATTGCCTCTACACAAGCTTCTGGTACAGGTTCTGCCCATGAAAGAGCAGCAAGAGCTATGAAAAGCTGTCTGGAATCTTCAGGCATTGCTTCAAGACTGAACTCAAATGACCCAAAAATTGTCAGAGTGTTCTCGGCTTCTTTCTCATTTACATATGAGAGAGGACCCGGTGCACATGTAGCAAAGGTGGATAGATTTTTCATAGCTTTTTCCCATTTTTCAGCTCTTAATTCTTTTCTGAGTGCCTTACCCATAACAGCTACTGTTAGAGGATGGTGGCCACAACGTTCAAGCAAGCAATCAGCAACATCCTATAAATATATCAACATATCAGAAGTAATTAGTGAAAGAAACAGCAAATAGTAATAGAAAGGCACAAAATCAAGGCAGATAGTTGAAGTTGAGTATGATATGATAGATCGGTTTTGACTTCTGAGTACTGATTTAGGGGGTTACAGCTTCAAACGTTCAACTAATTTCAAACCTTAATCACAACAAAAATGCAGTTCAACAAGACACAAGATTCACCCAAGTAACTTCAACTGTCATGTGCATGTCTTAGCCTCCTCCTCAGAGTATGATATGATAGATCGGTTTTGACTTCTGAGTACTGATTTAGGGGGTTACAGCTTCAAACGTTCAACTAATTTCAAACCTTAATCACAACAAAAATGCAGTTCAACAAGACACAAGATTCACCCAAGTAACTTCAACTGTCATGTGCATGTCTTAGCCTCCTCCTCAGACGATGAGTCAAGTTTGAAAATAAAATATTCAAGATTCATAAATTTTTAGAGTTGATTTACATAATCTTAGTAGAAGCATAAACCGATAACATTCTTGGGTCATACGATGATTACAGAGGTATCATCATAATCACACAAGTGAAACATATCTACTTTGCCAATATAGCTCACATCAGGGATTGATCCTTCTGCCACCAGATTCTGTGAGCCAAACTATCATCATAAATGCCATTTTCTAACATGCCCAAATTCAATGTGTATGGGACATTTCAGGTCTGTTGAAAAACAATGTCCCAGTAACACAAATAGAGATCTTGACTAAGAGTAATCTATAAGTTTTCAACATCTACCAAATAGCTATGTTCTAATGGACTTGTTGTGAGTGTATAATCATAAGATATGTAATATTCTAGTGTTCATAGCATTTTTGCGAGACATCACAGATGGAAGTGCTAAATTTTGGATCCTATTCTATTACCCGAAAATCATATGCAAAGTATTGCCTCTCTGTTCCTAGAGTAGCTGTAGCACCTCTTTGGAACTTTGGTTTAGTCATACTTACATATAAATCAATAGATTCAACTAGTGCCCATAGAACGTAATAGAGAGATAGATTCACCTCCTCTGAATTAACTTCTAGATTGACCTTTTTATTGATTGGCGGTGTCTCTTAATATTAAACTTGAGTGAAACATGATATTTAGGCTTAGTTTTTAGTATAGGTATAGACGTATAGTCCATGGTCTTATGAGTATTTTTTATTTTATTTTATTTTTTTGCAAAAGCAAATGAACTTATCTTTTACATAACATAAGCTTTTAAATAACTAAGTAATTACTGAAAATACATGACCAACTGCACTTAGAGTGCTTAAATGCTATTGTTGGGTCCTTTCCTATCAGCTTAAACTTTTGGGTCTATTGGTTACTAATAGGAAGGAAACAAGCCCTTTAACTCATAGCAATAATCAAAGACAGGGGACTTAATGATGTGCTTTGCTATTAGAGATCAACTAGATCCAAGAGGATATCACCATAATGAAAACTTGATAAAAAACTTAAATGTTTTCTCATCTCTGTGGTAATCAGTGATACCACTGGTGAGGCATGAAATGATACAATCATTAAAAAAAATTCTGAGCTAAAATGCATGATGAGTCAATACTATTAGAGCAAAAGCCATTCTACTTGATGGCTAAGTTCATTATCACGGGCGCTTGTTGAATAGTTGATATGAAATTTAATAATGCAAAGCTCAAAGATATATGCCATCCAGCTGCAAAGAAAAAAGTGAATTATTATATTTGTAATGAGTAATGACTCCACTATGCATGATGGATTCTATCTTCAGAAGCAATGGATGATATAATGAGCCATTCAATATTTATGGGATGTCCAGACACAACTCAAGTAGGACTTAATGGGGGAAACTGAGAAAAAATTTCGAGACAAAGGTGATTGCGCATTGCAATATGCCATACACTGAAAGCGAAAAAGAAATGCTATGTACTCATAATTATGCTGAGACTGATTAATAATGAATATCAGATTGGTTAGTTCTTACCGGTATCTCTTCGTCACTGAGGAGGCAATGGTAAAGAAGAATTGCTTTGCTTATCTCCTTTATTTCATCTTTGCTCAACTCTACTTTCTCTGCCTCTGTTATTTCATAGACAGATTCATTTCTTGTTGTTACTAAGTACTTGCAATCATTATCATACAGCTTTGCAAACCGCTCAACTATGTCCTGCTCCCACACATCGTCAAGAAGGATTAAGGTGCTCTTCCCATACAAGGCCTCTTGAAGCATGCAACAAAGATACTCAAGATCTCCACTGTTCTCATTATTAATCTTTTTCCAAAATCCTATCTGAACCAAGAATTTACTAATTTTTCTTGCTAAGCGCTGCTCGTACTCAACCTTACTCCCGTTGCACGCAGCTCTACTGCACCATTGCCCAAACCCGAGTTCAACTGCTCCGCCTACAAATCTTGTTGGAGGATCAGAAGCTACTTGGCGAGCCAAACATGACTTTCCAATCCCAGACAACCCAACAATTAGTATGACGCGCTGAGAACTCTCCTGTTCAAGTAACTTCCTCACAAACAAACATTTACTTGAAATTGGGTAGCCTTGTTCACTTTTTACTTTCAACCGGATTGGGATTTCTTGTGCAGTTATATCTATGACTCTCTCAACATTTTGGGTTAATATTTGAGATTCAAGCCACCAATTCAAGTCATCCTTGATTGAGTGTACTAGTTTCCCAAGTGGGTCTCCGGTCATAGAAGTCCATACCACTTGAGCCAAATTCTTGATTTTACTCCTTGACATAATCCTTCTAGCTTTCCCGATCTTGGGATGCAACCGTTCTATCAAGGTATTCAAACTCTGAAGTTGGTGATCGAGTTGGGAGTTATGAAGCTTGTAGACATGTTTTTGCTTAACACGGCGTGTCAAATTCTCAAGATCACAAACAAAATCCTCTAGGCTTCGGATTCTTTTTGGAGCTTCATCAAGATTCCTATAGGCTAATTCTAATGCACCAACAGCCCCTATCATACTTGAAATTATTTGTGTCGCCGAAGAAACAACTTGCAGAGCATCCATCACTTCTTGAAATGGCACGCTTGTTGTATTTCCAAAATTTGAACAATTGTGCTCAAACCAATAATAGAAGAGACCCGAAGATTTATAAGCAAAATCCCAACTGATTACCGCAAAATGTATATGGAGATTTCCTTAACATAATTTCAGATGGTGAAAACCATCCATTCTCTATTTCAACATTAGAGGAACCCCATATACTTAACTGCAACTTAGAGTTGAACCAGAAACAGTAATAACCCGATTTCTCCAATTGGAACATGTGTATGGAAAAGCAGCTTGAAGAAACTCTTGACAGTAATGCAAATTCCATTTTTAGGAAAATCTAATAACTCCATAGTTATCTCTCCAGGAGTCTTAAGAGGAATCAATCCTACAATACATGATAAAAAAAAAATCAATTAGCACACTTGTGGAACAGTATCATATTCTTTCAAAACCCCACCAAGACATGATGCTGAAGAAAACTAAATTCATATTGTCTAATTGGGCAAGAAAAAAAAATGCCAATGTTGGTAAATTCTGTGTCCCTCTCAAGTAGCAATTAGGATCTCAACAGTCACTTAATTAGTTAATTTCAAAATCAACAACATAATCCATAAAAATCACAAACCCAAATCAACAAAATCCCTGCAAAAATATCAATTAATCTCCAGAAAATCAAAATCAATGACAATAAAAAACACAGTCCAAAATAAAGTTTGTAAACTATTAACCTTGTAACTGAGTAGTAACTACTAACTAGTAAGTAGAATCCAATTCAAGTTTCCATATGAATTTTAGAGGAAACAAAATCCACTTATTTTCACGAACCCATCAACAACAATCAAAACTCAGTTAATTCTACACCCAATTTGTGTATCAAAATAACTATGGTCAAACATGTTAATAAAGTAAAAAACTTGATAGAAGTAATGGTATTTAGGAAGAAAAAGTTGGTCATACCTGGATGGCTTAAAGAGAGTTTTGTTCGTTGAAAACTAGTGAAAACTTTATTCAACAGCTTCAACTTTTATTCACCATAGTCAATCACTGATTCTTAGTTTATGAATTTGTTTGCAGAAAAAAGAAACAAATATATTACATTTTCATCAAGTCGTAAATACTCTCATACCCCTTGAAAGGCATCGTTTGTTTGACCCTAATGTATTGTATTATGCAATTTGTTTGGTATAAATATTGTACTGTATTATTTTAGCATCAAACACTGTATTGTATTATTTTAGTACATTTTAATTGCCTAATATAATAAACACGATAGTAACTAATACATTATATTCTATGGTATTAGGTTGTATTGTATTAAAAAATATATTTTTTTTAAATGAATATGAAATATTGATAAAATATGTATTATGTTGTTAATATTTCTTTTTATAATTTTAAAATACATAGGAAAAATTTATTTAAATTTTTTGTTTCAATTAAAATAAATATTTATTGATTTTTTTATATAAAAATATTTATTGATTTATTCATAGTAAGAAAATTTAAAATTAATTATTAAGTATTTTTTAAAAATATTATATTTTTATAATATAATAAAATACGAAAAAGTCATATAGGAATAATTTAAAACGATATGATACAGTTCATTACCAAACACAGTTTTATATTAATGACAATACAATTCAGTACAATACAATACAATACAATCCAATACGGTGTGTCAAACTAGCCCTAAAAGTTTAAATCTACTTAGACCTCACTCTTTTTTTTTTGACATAGAGTGGTGCTATTGGCACACCCCCTACCGGTCTATTTATGCCCCACTTTTTTAATTATATGATATTCTTTTTTTTCGTTATCAAAATTAATTAAAGAGACATACAATTTAGGAAAGAAATCTTCTACAAAGTAAATCTATTAAAATCTCACATTCCTTTTCCAAAAAAAAAAACCCAGTAATCAGTTTCTTCAAAAAAAAAATTTAACTCTTAATTCCTAAAATCGGTTTCTTACATACATATAAAATATTATGGAAGTGTTTGATAACGATATCAAGAATATGAAAGAATTATCTAAGAACGATATCAAACATCTTGAAGAATTGTTTGAGAATGACATAAAGCAAGAATTGTCTGAGAATGATAGTAAACGTCTAGAAACAATTCATTCTCTATAAATAAGTTTGAAGTTTATTTTTTTTTTAGAATGATATCAAGTTGTCGTTGTATTGAAGTACCCTATTATTTTTTATTTTTAATTTTTTATTTTCCATCATGAAATAAGAAGAAAAAAAACTAAAAAAAGAAATAAGAAGAAAAATAAATAAATCAATCAATATAGGTGAGAGAGATGTATATAGATACAGAGATCAGAGATACAAAGATCATATATGTTATGTATTAAATTTGAAAAATAAGTAAAATGGGTAGTTTTGGAAACAAACCAAAAAATGTAATACAAACATTTAATTTTATTTAAGTAAATCAAAATTTTAAAAAGTGGGACATGAATAGATCAGTAGGGGGTGTGCCAATAGCACCACTCTTTGAAATATTACACAGGTTAACAACCACATTATTTCCATTAATGGAAATAAAAATACATATTAATTAATGTATTTATATAATGTTTTATTACAATAAATACAATGTTTTTATTTCCTTTAATATAAACAAGTGATTGTTAACGTGTGCCCTTAGAGGCATATGTTAACATTATTCACCACTCATATTATATTAATTTAGGATTTGAGGATGGGTGCAGATTCGAACCCACAATCTTATGATGTAGATGCACGAGCAGACCATTATATCAATCTCATTTTGTTAGACCTCCTTACTTTTTAATATTGAATTTGATTGATAAATAAAAAAACCAAATTGGTCATCGTAAAAAAAATAAGATAATCTTTTTATTAAAAAAAGGTAAATGTTAGTATAAATAATTAATTGAATTTTTTTTAATTTTTTAAATAAAAACAATAAAAAAACTTAAATTTAAAAATGAAGATACTTTAAAAAAAGTTATAATTTTTTTATTTATAAATAGTAAAAACAATAAATTTAAAAATGAAGATAACTTTAAATGTTAATTTTTCTATTTTAAAATTATTTTTTTTAAATTTATATTCTATTGAAAATTTTGTAAATTGCCCTTTACCAACTTGACAATAATTAAGAGTAAGGGAGGTCAAAATTTTAAATTATTTGTACTAGCTTTACTGTTTTTTATTTATAAAAAGATTATCTTCATTTTATAAATTTAATGCCTAACTTATGGACAATTTGGTCTTTTACTAATCAATTTTAAAGTAGGGGAGGTCTAAATAGATAAATACATACTTACTCTCTAATTGTATTTATGACAAAATTCAGGGGACTTCATTGTATTTACCCCTTACATAAACAAAGATGACAAGATGGTGCTGATTCACAAGTCAACTGCATGCAGCTGCAACGTGCAAGATGGGTATGATTCTCAGTGACAGACCAATGATATTGCGACTTGGCACGTGTAACTGTGTGAGGATAATGGCATTCAACAATGAATTCATTTTTGCTCACCTCCCTAAAAGGGTGAGCATTACCCTCTCCCTATATGTTGACATGTGTCTATTTATTAATTAATTGTTGATTAAATTAACTATTTCAAGAATAAAATGATAAATTAATAATTAACAAATAAACACATGTCAATGTATGAAAGGGGGTAATGCTCACCCTCTTTCAAACGGGCAAGCAAAAATGAACTCTTCAACAATGTGGTAGGCTTGTACAGTTGTACTGGTTAGGATTGGCTTTAATTAAATTTCATGGGTGACAGCTGGGTGGGGTCTAGGATTGGCAATATCCGTATCCATATCTGTATATATAAATATATATATTATATATATATATATATAATAATTTTCACATAAGTGCGCACTGATAGAATTATATAAGGATATTGAATGTGAGACACTCATTTTATATATTTTGACTTGGTATGTATGCACTTGTCAAAATTCTTTTATAAATGAGTGGCTCACATTCAATGTTCTTATATAATTCTATCAGTGCACACTGACAGGAAAATGACTGTATATATATATATATATATATATATATATAAATATATATTCGTATCCCAATTTGATTAGTATAATCATTGATGAATTTATTTTTAATTTTTATAAATTTGAGTATCAGGAAGAGCACGTACAAAATCTTCAAGCATACAAAAGTAAAGTTATAATCTATTTTGAACCTTTTTTATTTTTCATTTGAACTATTTGGTTAAATTTTAATTATTATAAAATACACAATATAGTTACTGATCTATACAGTAGTATGACCCAAGTTCGGAACATATGATAAAGAATTATAAAAAAAAAGCTCGTAAAAATTTATCCAGTGTTTAGTAATGAATTTATTTAACAAAAGTAATAATGATCGTGACGAGATGATATCGACCCAGTGATATGTTCCTCATATATGTACCATTAAAGTGGGTTCGAGTTGTAAATCCCTTTTCAAACCTTGAATTATTTGTAATTAATAAATTAATCATAATAATAATAATAATAATCGGGGCAAAGCCTCTTCCCTCAACAAATGTTTAATAATTCTGTAAAAGTGTCTTTACATTTTGAATTGTTTTCATTTTGGTCCCCCAAAATTTGTTATTTTCGTATTCCTAGCTCCGTCGCCGATAAAGATAATAATAATGGTGAATTAATATTATATTACTCTCAAAGTGTGAACTATATGAATATAGGATTTAATTTGTAATATCTAAAAGAGTATCTTTATAGGGACATGGAATTGAGAATATATTATAGTTTGACTAAAGTTAGATCCAAAGAGTAGAAAATGGATCATCATGGTGTTCTTAAAAAAAATGTCAAATTAAATTATTCCTAGAGACCTCACTAGGGTTGCACATTGGGAAAATGAGGCTAGATATAGGTCCCCCGTCTCTATCTCCATTTTCCAAACCTTCCTCATCCTTACCCATTTCCCCATTTGGGGGAAAATGGGGATGAGGAATTTTAGGGGAGGTACCTTCATCCCCAACCCCAGTTTCCTGTTTTCTCCGCTTTCTCTAATTTTCCGTTTTTCCTGTTCCTCTTTTGACTAAAGATTACAAATAATAATAAAAAAACATTCAATTACAAATACAAGATAAATCTATTAATGCATTACAAATACCAAAAAAAAAAAATCCATTACAAAATAAAGTATTTCTATAATTCAAAGTTTGAAACTAAAACAAATTCACATATAAATATATTTATATAGTTTAGGGGGAAATGGGGAAATGGGAATGGGGGACCTTCCCCCATAACCATCCCCATTTCAGTATATTTGTGGAGGAAATGGGGAAACAGGGTTAGGGGAGGGTCTCCTCATCCCCATCCCGATCCCCATCCCCATTTCAATATAGGGATGATTTTCATCCCTATCCCCACCCATTTTCCCATTTCCCTCTAAAATGTTTCCCCTAAATAGGGATGGGGTCGCGAGGGAATGGGGATCCGGAGGGAAATGTGCAACCTTAGACCTCACACATCCCAACTGTACAAAAATGAAAAATCAAACCATCCATGACTTTAGACAATCAAATTTCATACACGATTTTTTTTTAATATGCAGTTCTAAAATTTTTATAGCACTATTTACTCCCCTTCTTTTAAGATTAATACCAATTTAATAACTTAAGTTTTAATAGAACTTAAAATGTATTTCTGATAAAAATACCTTTAAAATACAATCACAAAAATAAATCTCGTATTTTATTTTATTTTTTCCAAAACTTAATTTCTTCTTTCAGAGACTTATTTTGATGTTTCCGATTCATATTTTGTATTTCTGAGACTTATTTAGATATTTCTGATACTTATTTTATATTTTCAAGACTTATTTGAGTAGTTTCGAGACTTATTTTATAATTTTAAAGACTAATTGGACATTTTTACAAATTTCGAGATTTATTAGGCAAAATTCAAAATTTTCCAATTTTTTTTTTCATCTTCTTCATTGACATACCTCAATGTAGGTCTTTGACCTCAATTGGAGGTATTTTCCACCTCCACTAGTCCTCCATCAATGGAGGTTTTTGAAGAAAAAAAAAACACTGAAAGTGGTAGAAAAGTACTAAAAGAAGATGATGGAAATAATTTTGTCCATTGGTGTAATTTAAACTAAAAATTTACTAAAACTAGAAAGTATTTATTACATCTATTGTTTTAGTCAATGTAATAAATATATATTTGTAATAAATGGTTTCCTTTTTTAGTAAATTTTTAGTTGTTAACTAAGGATACAGGTTATAAATAAAGTACCAATCCCAAAAAGTCACTATATATTTGATGCTGTTTAGACCTATTTCCATATTTTTTTAACTGTAATAATTAATTAATTCAAAGGGAGAATCACTCGAACTCTTCGAATTATCATTTTATTAACTAACACTCATTATTGGCGGATTGACATGGTTATTCTTGAGTGTATACTTTTTTTTTTTTCAAAAAAAAGAAAGAAAATTGAAGTTTAATGTTATAAATTTTAGTGATAGATTAATCAACATAAATCATTATTTTGTGCATCTAATTGATACTTGATAGTATTATTTTATATTATCAAGTTTATATATAATAATTAGCTAGTGTCAAAAAAAGTTTAAATCTAATAAGCATATCAAAAAATATTATATATAATAAATATATGATGATTAAGTAAATGATAAAATAATAAATAATTTTAATTGTCGAAATCATTGCATATCTTTCTTCCTTAATCATCAACCTTAATTTAATGTTAAAATTGAGATCATTTTGACCCATTAATTAAGAGTAATGTAGAAGTTCCTATTTTTTTTTCCTAAATTCTGTCTAAAATAATATGGCACGTGAGATGTTGCCATTATGGATGATCATTTATCCCCGGGACCCAAATCCCCTCTTATCCCCGGATGGGAATGGGAGGACCCTTCCCCATCCCTATTTTCCCAAATTTCCTACAAATTTATAAAAATGGGGATGAGGGTAGGTTCCCCTATTCCCATTTCCCCCAAAACTTATAATATATATATATATATATATATATATAGAGGACAGTCTATAGAACACCGGTATACCCGTACACCGTGTAGAAAATATTACGATCGAAGATTGGATCACACTTCCCCAATGACCATCCCTAGTCAGCATATTATCAATCATGAGATTATGTGATGATTGGTGTTATGTTGATATCTCACATGCCACATTATTTGGGACAGTATTTAAGAAAAAAATTGGAATGTCTAGTATTACTTATTAATTAAATAAGCCTTATCTTGGGATGGGTAAATTATTGATTTTCAAATACATTATGTTAGGGATCTAGTTGTTATAACAAAATCATAAAAGCATGTCAAATTAATCTGTAAGCCAAATAAATGGCCAACTGGAAAGCCTTGATGACCTCTAATAATGGCAAGTTGGCAACAGGGTGGAAAAAAATAATAATTATATTCAAGTAACACCAGATAACAATATATAAATATAAATTGAAATCCTGTCAAAAGTGAGCTGGAGTAGCTCAGTTGGTTAGAGCGTGTGGCTGTTAACCACAAGGTCGGAGGTTCAACCCCTTCCTCTAGCGTTTTTAGTTTTTATTTTTTAGTTGGGCCCAAAGGATCAATGACTATAGTATGGACTATGGAGACAAGCGGACAACCCGTTTGAATTTTTTTATTTTGTGAAATTAGACCTGTTTTGATTTCTGTTGACGTGGACACATACAACAAAATTAGGTTTGGTTGATTTTTATTAATATTTTTTTTTACAGTGATTTTTATTAATATTTTATAATCTTTAATAATCATGTTGTCAAATTGGATAATAATTTATTTATTGAGAAATTAAATCGTAAGTACAATTAATATAAAATGAAAACGTTTTGTAAGTAATTAATTTAAATCATATTTTAAAACAATAATTTAAATCAATCATATAACAGTTCTAATATAATGTTGCTTCTGAAAGTATAAAACATAAGGCGCGGTACTATTTACAACCCACTAATGATCTAAAGTTTTTTTAAAAAGAATAATGATCTAAAGTTTTTAAAATTCAAAAATTTACTTCATTTATTTCCTAAACTATCATTTTAATTATCTTTCAAATTCTACTCATCTCATAAATGCTCTTTATATATTTTCAAAAAAAAAAAACCAACTCCTCTCTATCTCTCTCTCTCTATATATAATAATAATAAGTTTTGTACATTTTTTCCTCCATTTCTTTTACTCTCATCCAGCACCCCTTCATTGTAATATTTTTTTTTCATTCATTTGTTTATCATACAAGGAAGATAAAAAAAATAAAATTTGATCATATTGTGTTCATGAGAGAGAGAAAAAAAAAAACTTAATGACAATGAAAAGAAAAGAAAATAGAAGTAACTTCAAACTTACTTTTAAATAATGATTGCTTTGAAATGCATGATCTTATCAGTTTCTTCAATAATATAAATTATATGTAATAAAATAAGCAAATAAAATTAGGGTTTAAAGCATTAAAAATTTTTTTTTTTAGATAAATATAAGATTATCCGTAGATGTGAGGTTTTATTAGAATTTAATTTGATCATATTGAAATGAATTGTTAGGAAATCTGGTGCATACAAACTTCTAACCAAAACCTTTCCTTGCTATTTCAACCTCTGAGAATCACTTACACAAGCAATGAAATACAAGCAGAGTACCAAATATAAGCAGATCGAAGAAATATAGAACAAATAAGAACAAAAAAAATAAAGATATGGAAATAGCAGAAAACAGAAAGAGAAAGGACACAAGGGTTTCTATCGTGGTTTAGACAAAAAATGGCCTACATCCAAGTTGAGCTAGGCAAAAGAGCTCGCTTCGCTTTAAGAACGTTGGTTACTAGCCAAATACTACCCAAACAATTCCAGAAACCCCAAAGAAAACCTAATCTTTAACTACTAAATCAATCGAACTCAAATCCCTCACTTTCAGTAAACAATAGCAGCCAACAACACTTCACAATAGATGATACAATCATAACACACTTTTATCTCACTTTACAATCACACGATTTCACAAGAAATCAACAGAAAATCACTCAAGAAAACTCAAGCAAGTTTTCCAAGAGAGAGAGAGATTCTGAAAACCTAGAAGAAATTCTGAGAATGAATATTATGACCGATCCACTTCTCTTTCTTCTTATATAGGCTTATCATCCAGTTGTAAGTGTAATCCAATAGAGCCAATGAAAACTTGCCACTTCAGATTGCAATCCTTAACTCAACATGTTATCTGATAACTTGATAACATCCAAAACGAAATCGTTTTGATTATGTTGAATTTGATTGGCTGCAGCTTCTGATTTGGTTCTCATCTCTGGTCTTCATTCTGGAATTCAATTTGAGTTAGGATTTGGATTGTAAGTTGGCTTTAAAAATGGGCCACTTGACGAGCTAAAGATGGACTAAAAATATCCACAAATTCAACCTTAGTTCATCTTTGATCCGTTGGAACCTAGGGTTACAGATTGCGCAGCGGAAGGTTTTAAAATTTTTAATGCAATCATTAAACTAACCCATTTGTACAGTAATAATCAAATGTATTAATAAAGTAAAGTGATGAAACATTTTCATACCTACGTAGGAGGCTCCTTCACTTTGATACGAACTGCTCCTGATTTGAACCACGTGATCTTCCTCGCTATCTCCTGGAACTGGTAACAGCGTGTGGGCGCGTCACGATATTCAGGACCTGTATGGAGGAAAAAGAGAAGAACACACACAAAAACAAACTCTATAAGTGCATCATTTGTGGTCTCACCACACACTAATATTTTTGTTTGCTTTTTGTTTACTTTCACAATCACTTTTTGTTTCTTCTTTTGCCGTGCATGTTTTCTATTTCTCTTCAAAAAATGTTTAAGTAATCTGATTACTTTTTCATTTTTTTGTCTCATTCGGTTATTGCTTTTTCTAATTAAATATATATCTCATATATATTCAAAAAACAACAAACCAAAATCTATTTGATTTTTAAAAATTTTATAAAGATATCTCATATCCTTTTTTTTAAAATTAATTAAATATTTATCTTTGAATTCAAACATTTTAAATTCAATTTCAAATATTTAATTTAAAATAAAATAATCATATTATCTTATTTTATTCAAAATCAAATATCAACTAACACCCTCCATTTAGTGATTACCAACATAATTAAATAATCTTATTATTTAATTTATTTAATCACCATTATTCATTAATTAAATAATCTCATTATTCAATTAATTCCAGAATAAATACGTGTCACTTTCGTAACACAATTAATTGGACAATCCAATTAATTAACCGTGACCCTTGTTACCAAAATCAATCTGGCTAGCAAGGGGACCTAATGGACCCACAATATTTTGAGCTCCAATAATCCTTAGAAATTATTAATTAAACTCTTTAATTAATATTTTATGATTATTAACTTCGGTGTTATTCCACTAAAAATCCGAAGCTGCACTCTCTCAACTGTAGACGTTTTTACACAAACCAATAACTCTCGGTGTCCATCGATATAGCTATTACATATGGTATAATCCTCCACAAGTAGTTCATAATTAGAGCTGGGTCATAATGTCCGTTATACCCCTCTAATCATATCTTTCCATTAAGTACCATTGATTCTCTAATGAACAATAAATCCTACATTCCTTACGGAATTAGGAGAGCGCTCATATTGTTCAAGCCCCGAATCAACCCTTAAGGGAACTACCATCTACTTCTCACAAGAAGGAGTGGATTCCACTATTGTGTACATACCTTCCCAGCCACAAGCCAAACCGCGATCCCAACATACGGAGTATATTGATCGGGAATGCAACTCCGACCTCACCCATGGTATATCAAAGACCACGATCTAACCTGAAGGAGTCGATAAGACACTCAGGATTAAGATCACCCACATATAGCCATCATAAGTTGATATATATGAATCTCATCGTTAAACGGATCTTAGTGAGAGATTCATATAGATCATGGCCCGGTCCTATATGATCACATCATACAAGGTGCCTCCATTCTCATATCTACATATGAATGATCCAGGATAGGATCACCGTACACTACGAAATGGACCGCAGCTGTAGATTAACCACAAATAAAGTACCCAACTTTATTTGCTATCTACGGACTCTTTAAATTGCTCGTTTCAAACTGAATCCATCTATATATGACACTCATATACTCAGTTCGAAATTACATCCGGCAATTTTGGATGTTTAGTGCACATGTTATATAAAGTATGACACAAAATGAATGAATATACTACTTCTTTTATTTATGTTCAAATTATATTTACATATTACAAGCTTTAGAGCAAAAACCCCAACATGATCATATAACAAAGCAAACTTCTCTAACCTATCTCAAAACACAACAAACAGATCAGCCATAATCACTTATTTTCAGTAGGTTCAAGCAATGCTTGAGCTTGCTGTAGGGAATCACTTTGGTTCCCATATCTGCTGGATTTTCTTTAGTGGAAATCTTTTCCACCTCAATAATACCTTCAGAGATTTTATCTCTAATAAAATGATATTTTACCTCTATGTGCTTAGTCCTCTTATGGAAAACTGGGTTTTTACACAAGTGCAAAACACTTTGACTATCAGTAAAGATAATGGCTTTTCCCCTAAACACACCTATTTCACCTAAAAGACCTTGAAGCCAAATGATTTCCTTTATAGCTTTAGTAACAACTATGTATTATGTTTCAGTTGTTGAAAGTGCAGCAACTTATTATAATTGGCTTTTCCAACTAACACAGTAACCAACAATAGTAAGGAAACAGGAGGAAGTAGACCTCATCTTATCTCTGTCACCTGCATAGTTTGAGTCTTCATAACCAATTAAATCTAACACACTATTAGAACAGTTATAATTCAGCCCTATAGAAGTGGTATAGCTGATATACCTCAGAAGCTATTTCATGGCATTCCAATGACCTTTCCTAAGATTGGCCATGCACCTAGACAGCACACTAATGGCTTGTGCTAAATCAATCCTAGTACTTATCATGGAATACATCACAGATCCTACATCGCTAGAGTAGGGAGCATTTTCCATGTACTTACTTTCTTTTAATGTCCTAGGTGACAGGCAGCTGATAATACAAAATTAGCACTAAGAGGGACATTGACAGGTTTGCAGTTTCTCATTGCAAGCCTATCAACCAGCTTGTTCAAATAACTTGGCTGTTTTAAACACAACCTTTTTTCTTCCCTAAATTTGACAATTTCCATACCTAAGATCAGTTTAGCATTACCTAAGTCTTTCATATCAAATTCAGACTTCAACTTCTTCTTTAACTCTATAATCCTAGACATGTGTTTACTAGCAATTAACATATCATTAACAAATAAAAGCAAATAGACAGAATTATTTACATTTTCACTACTGAAATAGAAACATACATCAAATTTTCTCTTATTGAAACCTATACTAGTATTAAAGCTATCAAACTTCTTATTCCATTGTCTAGTGGCTTGCTTGAGCCTATATAGAAAGTTTTTAAGAAGATACATATGTGATGGTTTAGTTTTAGACTCAAGACCCCCCTGGTTGAGACATATAGATGGTTTCATCCAATTCTCCATACAAGAAAGCTGTTTTGACATCCAATTGTTCTAATTCCATGTCAAAATAGCTAACTAATGATAAAACTATCGTAATTGTCTTATATTTTACAACATGTGAAAATATTTCATTATAATCGATTCCCTCTCTTTGTGTAATGCCCTTGGCCACTAACATTGCCTTATATCTAGGTGGTACATCCTTTTCTACACTTTCCTTGATCTTATAAATCCATTTACAAGACACAATTTTCTGTTTTTCAGGTTTTACTACAATGGTCCAAGTTCTGTTTTTCTCAAGAGAATCCATCTCTTCTCTCATGGCTTGTAGCCATTTTTAATTATCAATGCAATTGACAGCTTCACTATAGGTTCTAGATTTAGCACTTTCTATCTCTTGGCCAGTGCACAATGCAAAAGAAATAACATATGTATAGGCATACTTACTGTTAGGTTTTATAGTCTTTCTAGCCCTAGCCATATCCTTAACCAGCTGGTAATCAACTAGAGATTCAGTTATCTCTGGATGATTTTGACTCACATCTACCTGAATATCAACATCAGAATGGGCAGCCCTATTCTCTTTTATAGGATCCGTCTAAACCGTGACAGGACCCAAGTGGCGGGCTGCCAATTTCCACCTGCATCCTATTCCCATCATCCTTTGAAGGATTTGGTAAGGATTTGCTCTTATTGAAACCTATACTAGTAATAAAGCTATCAAACTTCTTATTCCATTGTCTAGTGGCTTGCTTGAGCCCATATAGAAAGTTTTTAAGAAGACACATATGTGAGGGTTTAGTTTTAGACTCAAGACCCCCTTGGTTGAGACATATAGATGGTTTCATCCAAGTCTCCATACAAGAAAGCTGTTTTGACATCCAATTGTTCTAATTCCATGTCAAAATAGCTAACTAATGATAAAACTATCGTAATTGTCTTATATTTTACAACATGTGAAAATGTTTCATTATAATCGATTCTCTCTCTTTGTGTAATGCCCTTGGCCACTAACCTTGCCTTATATCTAGGTGGTACATCCTTTTCTACACTTTCCTTGATCTTATAAATCCATTTACAAGACACAATTTTCTGTTTTTCAGGTTTTACTACAATGGTCCAAGTTCTGTTTTTCTCAAGAGAAACCATCTTTTCTCTCATGGCTTGTAGCCATTTTTAATTATCAATGCAATTGACAGCTTCACTATAGGTTCTAGATTTAGCACTTTCTATCTCTTGACCAGTGCACAATGCAAAAGAAATAACATATGTATAGGCATACTTACTGTTAGGTTTTATAGTCTTTCTAGCCCTAGCCATATCCTTAACCAGCTGGTAATCAACTAGAGATTCAGTTATCTCTGGCTGATTTTGACTCACATCTACCTGAATATCAACATCAGAATGGGCAGCCCTATCCTCTTTTATTGGATCCATCTAAACCGTGACAGGACCTAAGTGGCGGGCTGCCAATTTCCACCTGCATCCTATTCCCATCATCCTTTGAAGGATTTGGTAAGGATTCAGTTGGCTGATCCTTGTTCTTACAAGGCATTATAGACTCATTAAACACAACATCCTACTGATTATAACTCTAAAACCCTTTTGGTCTCTAAGCCAAATTATGTATCCTTTTACACCTAAAGGATATCCTAAGAACACACTTTTGAGAGACATAAGTTCAAGTTTTCCTTCGGATTGATGTGCATAAGCTGTACATCAAAACACTTTCAAGTGTTCAAGCTGTGTGGTCTCCCAGTCCTCATTTCTTCACGTGTTTTAAGACCTACGGCAGTGGAAAGAGACCTATTAATCAAGTAGACTGCTGTAGCAGCAGCCTCTCCCCAAAAACTTTGATTTTCTAACCTTGTCTAAAATAGTTCTATTCATCCTCTCAGCCACTCTCAAAATAATACCAAGGAGTGTGTCTACTAACCTAGAGGGGGGGTGAGTAGGTTTTAGTTGATATATTACCAACTTTTTGACTTAGTCAATTTTAATCAAACTACTATATATTCACAATCAATCAATCCAAAATAAAAATGCAGAAAACAATAAAAACACAAGGAATGATTTACGTGAGAAACCCTCCAACTGGGCAAAACTCACGGGTTATCCTTCTAGCCACACACGGTCTTTAAATCCACTATTTGAATGAAAGTTTACAACCTAGGTTGACCTCTCGTCACACCATTCTTGGTTGCTAACCCTTTCACTCTACCCAACGGGCCTTTAATAGTGATCCTAGACCAACAAACTTGTACACTAATCCACTTAGTCACAAAGCTTAACAATCAATGAAGAGATAAAGCAACCTATATGAATATGTAAAAATATTCTATCATGCAATTAATTCTAGGCTACACTAAATGCTTATCTAAGGATTTAAAGATGTCAATAAGTGCAAATTTTAGATATCAATATCTAAATGCAAATGCATGAAGATTTAGCTAAAGAGAAAAATAGTCCTAAAAGATAGCTATCAATGAACATATGTTATCAACCAACAAACAACAACTCAAGTATGTTATAAATACCATTAAGCACAAGGACATGCATTAAATCAACATATAAAGCTAAACCTAGGCACATAAGAACACAAAGAGATGCAATGGAGATTAAGGGCATGTTCATATTACCTAGTCAACACAAGCAAGAATAATCCATGATGAGATGATGCTTGTGAGATGCTATATGCTCATGGATTGATGTTTGGTTGAGTAAATGTGGGTTCTTGGGAGTTTCTCTCTCTTAAGGAAGTTTGGTCTCTTAAAAATGGTTTCTTGAACTCACAAAAACGAGCAAGGAAGAAGCGATAACATATATAATAGGGCTAATCAAAACGGTATCATTTTGGTAAAAACACGCCTAGAAAATTTGCACTGTGCACGGGTGTCCTTGCAATGGTCGACAAGCGTACCACCCGCACACACCTACTGCACAAGTTGCACGGGTGTCGTTGCGCTGGTTGACAGGCGCACTACCAACGCACACCTACTGCCCAAGATGCGCTGGTGTCTTTGAGCTGGTAGACAGGCGCATGACCAGTGCTGTGAGCGGGTTATGTGCGGGTAAGGGGACCCGCGCACTGACTCTACATGACCCAAAAACACACAAGTACAAGTGTGAAGTGTGAAGAGAAAAACACACAAAAGTAATGAGTACAAATGCAAATAAGAACAAGGTATGCAAGAGTGTGTGTGTGTGCAACTAAATCTCTTCAAGAAAGTAATCACAAGTGATATACCTTTGATGGGCTTTTTAGCTTGGTCACGAACAAAGATGGCCTAATCTACCTTTACACATTTAAACCCCAATTGCGTTTTGTCAACGAAATAAGTCAATCAAAAATGAGGAACTTACATACTCCATTCTACTGTGGAGTGTACCTAACTATTCTATGTCTCTGTATTTCCTCATCACTACAAAACCTATTAAATTTTTCATTACAAAATTCTAAACCATTGTCTGTCCTAAGTGTCTTGACTTTCTTAGAAGTTTGGTTTTCAACCAACTTCTTCCAAGCCTCATAACTGTCAACAGCTTGATCCTTGGATTTCAAAAGGTAAATCCACACTCTCCTAGAATGGTCATCTATCAAGGAAAGGAAGTAGTGATTTCCACCATGTGTGGGAACCTTAGGTGGTCCCCATAAATCCGAGTGACCATACTCAAGGTTTTGTTTGGTGGTATGTTGGGCAGTAGTGATGCTAAGCCTATGTTGCTTGCCTAAGACACAATTTTCACAAAAGTCTAACTTAGCTACTTGATCCCCACCTAAAAGATCTTCCTTGCTAAGTTCTAGTAATCATCTCTCACTCATATGATCGAGTCTTAAATGCCACAAGACTCCTTTGTCACTGTTTTTGGCTGCCACAGAGGCATTACATCAGTGACGGTTTCTTCTCTTAACACATATAAACCATTCATTTTGTCACCTTTCAGAATGACTAACGAATCTTTAGAAGCTTTTAGGACACCATTTCAACTTTATAACTATAACCTTCCTTATCTAGGACACGAAGAGAAATTAGATTTCTCTTCAAGTTAGGCACATATCACACACCTTTTAGAACTTTAACCATCCTATCATACATCCTCACTGAAACAGACCCTATTCCTTCCACCATACACTGCTGATTGTTTCCCATCACCACACTTCCACCATTGAGTTCTTTGAACTCTATAAACCAATCCCTCATTGGACTCATGTGGAAGGAATAACCTAAGTCAAGGATCCACTCATTTTTGATATCAGCAGTACTCACAGAGAGTACCTCATTATGTTCATAGGATTTGGATGCTACAACTGCATCTTCTTCACTATGGGACTTCTCTTGATTTTCTTTTTCAGTTCATAGCAATACTTCATAATATGCCCTTCCTTACCTTAGAAATAGCATTTTCTGGTGCTATTTCTGTTCCTAGACTGAGACCTATTATTACTATGTGTTTCACTTCTATTTTTACCCTTAGAGTGAGAATTATTATTGTTATTCCTCATTGGTTGTCTTCCTCAAACAAATAAGTTCTCCTCTCCATCTTTCTTTTCTATCTTAAGTTTTAAGTCTTTAGACTTGAGAGTTGACACAAACTTCTAATCTAAGAGAGGTTCTTCCATACTTGATGGCTGCCTTCACATCCTTAAAGGATTCAGGCAAAGAGTTTAGGAGGATTATAGCCTCATTTTTATCACTTAATTTCTCATCTTCCCCAACATTAACTAGTTCTATTGTCATCTTCTGAATTCATCAAGATTCTGTCCTAAGTTTTATTAGGGTCCATTTTAAAGCCAAACAATCTTTCCTTAAGGTAAATCTTATTAGTTAAAGACTTAGTAAGGTAAAGACTCTCTAGTTTCTTCCAAACATCACTAGCTGTTTTTTCCTCATTAACCTCCATAAGCACATTATCAGAGAGTTTCAAGATTATGGTTCATATGGCCATTTCTAACATATCTTCTTTCTGTTCCTTAATTAATGATTCATGCAGTTTTTTAGGGCCTTCAATGGCTTTGAGGATTTTCTGCTGGGAGAAAATGACTTACACCTTTCTTCTCCATATGCTGAAATCCCTAAAATCATCAAACTTGTCTATTTCAAATATCATGGCAACACAGTTTGAATTAAAGTTACCAAAATTACCAAAGGTAGAATCTGTTACCTTCTCGTGACTGCTAGCAGAGTCACTGCTTTCTTCTTCAGATGATTCTTCAAGACTTGAAGGCTCAGCCACCGGTGGAGCAGCAACTAAAAGCTAGGCCATCGGTTGATCCTTGTTTTCTTTATCCGCCGTTGGTACTATTCCTGCTCTGATACCATTATCAGGAATCTGGTGCACACAAACTCCTAACCGAAACCTTTCCTTGCTATTTCAACCTATAAGAATCACTTACACAAGCAAAGAAATACAAGCAGAGTAAAAAATTGAAGAAGATCGAAGAAATATAGAACAAATAAGAACCAGAAAAATAAAGAAATAGAAATAGCAGAAAACAGAAAGAGAAAGGACACAAGGGTTTTTATCGTGGTTCAGACAAAAAATGGCCTACATCCACGTTGAGCTAGGCAAAAGAGCTCGCTTCGCTATAAGAACGTTGGTTACAAGCCAAACACTACCCAAACAATTCCTAGAAACCCCAAAGAAAACCTAATATTTAACTACTAAATCAATCGAACTCAAATCCCTCACTTTCAGTAAACAATAGCAGCCAACAACACTTCACAATAAATGATACAATCATAACACACTTTTATCTCACTTTACAATCACACGATTTCACAAGAAATCAACATAAAATCACTCAAGAACACTCAAGCAAGTTTTCCAAGAGAGAGAGAGAGAGAGAGAGAGAGAGAGAGAGAGATTCTGAAAACCTAGAAGAAATTCTGAGAATGATTATTATGACCGATCCACTTCTCTTTCTTCTTATATAGGCTTATCATCCAGATGTAAGTGTAATCCAGAGCCAATGAAAACTTGCCACTTCAGATTGCAATCCTTGACTCAACATGTTATCTGATAACTTGATAACATCCAAAATGAAATCGTTTTGATTATGTTGAATTTGATTGGCTGCAGCTTCTGATTTGGTTCACATCTTTGGTCTTCATTCTGGACTTCAATTTGAGTTAGGATTTGGCTTGTAAGTGGGCTTTAAAAATGGGCCAATTGACGAGCTAAAGATTGACTAAAAATATCTACATAAACAATATGAAAGGAAAAAAAAAATTGAAATGGAGGGGTGGTGCTGGATGTGTGTATATGTGAGAGAGACCATTTTTTTTAAAATATAAAAAGAGCATTTATGGGATCAGTTAAGTTTAGAAAATAATTAAAAAGGACAATTTAGGAATACATCAAATAAATTTTGAATTTTAAAAACTGAAACATTATTAGATCATTAGTGGGTTGCCAATAGCACCACTCAAACACAAATTCTAAACTAGCATACACTCCCACAATGGGCCTGCGGCATGCAACCATAAAACTATAACTCTTTCAAATCAAAACATTTTTAACTCCGAAGAGTCAATATACATCATTCAAATAAGATGTGTTGCATCAATGTTTTTTAAATGAAACATATAAATTTTTCTACGAGCTACGTAATCAAAACGGTTACTGTATAAACAATAATTCTTTTTATTTTTATTATTTTATATATCACCCGGTGAATGTAAATAATAAAAACCGTAGGGTAAAATTGAAGTAAACCTTAAAAAATGTAATAAAAAATATAATAATAAAAACCATAGGGTAAATTTAAATAAACCTTAAAAAATGTAATAAAAACCGTAGGGTCCACTTTAAATAAACCTTAAAATAAAAATTGTAATAAAAACCGTAGGGTCAAATTTAAATAAACCTTAAAAAAATGTAGGCTTGGAGGGCCATGACCCATTCACATAATAAGGTATTAACTATTAAGGTGGCTTTGCCATTGTCACCTAGTGTGCACACCCTGCATCGACTTTAACCTGAGATATTACTAGTCTGAATAAGTGTCATTTATCATATTATTGAGGTACTATATATACTATATTTGTAATATTAAAAGTAATAATCGACGATCAAACTAAGGGGTCGTTTGTTTTTTCCACCTAAAACTTGATGAGTCTGAATCATAATTATTAAGTTGTTTTGTTTGTTTTGATAAGTGGTCAAACAACTTAAAAATGACAAAAAACAACTTAAAATAAAAAGTAAAAAATCCTGACTTTTCACTTAATTGCAAATCACTGAATTGCATTAAATGCAATCCAAAATCTTTTCTTCCGATACTATCCCCTATACATAACATATTTCCAATTTCATCATAATTATATATAGTACAAAAATCTTTATTTTAATACATTGTTTATTTTAAATAGCTTTAAAAATAAAAAAGAACCCTAATCACTTCTCATATTGATGTTTAATATCAATACTTTATTATGATATTAGGGTGATGTATTTATATATTATTTTTTAGAGTGTTTTGTGTGAGTTTTCATGCTGCCCCTTTTATTTTTTGAAAAAAAAACATTTTTTTTCTTAATAAAAATGAAGTTTATTTGTAATTGAAAAAGAATATCATGATTATATGTGTTCATATATAATTATTATTTTTGGATTATTTTTATTCCATATTATATATATAATTGTTTAAGGTGGGTATAAATGTAAAATTACTTGGTTTCAGACAATTTTACTTTTAAAAAACAAACATGTTGACAATACATTCAGATGTGAGGAAAAAAAAAACAAACATGTCATTCAAGTTCAGATTTCAGTCCCTATTCAGTCTTCAGAAAATTCAGCACTGTTCAGTATTCAAATAAAAAAACAAATGACCTCTAAGTATAAAGATAAAATATTAAAATATCTCTATATTCTGAAAAATCCATGCATATATAAGTTATATTCTGAAACCATAAGCAAACTTATGTATCGTATGTATGTAACTTTTTTTTTTGTTGATTTATGATATATCACACAGTAGGGATGAAACTAGCTTCATTAGATTTGGAGAGTTTGTGGGATCTAATTTAAAAAAATGATGAATTTTTAATAGAAAAATGTAATTAATAAAAAATGTAGGATAAAATTTAAATAAACTTTTTTTAATAAAAAATTAGGGTTTGGAGGGTCCTGGCCCATTCACATAATAAGGGGAGGGGGCTATGCCATTGTCACCTGGTGTACAACGACTTTAACTTGAACCAAGATATTATCGGTCCGAATGAGTGTCATTTATCATAAATCCACATTGAGATACTATACATACTATATAAAAAATATTAAAAGTAATAATAGACGATGAAACTAAGGGGTCGTTTGTTTTTTACACTTAAAACTTAATGGGTCTGAATTGAATTTATTAAGTTGTTTTATTTGTTTTTTTATGTGGTCAAACAACTTAAATATACCAAAAAACAACTTAAAATAAAAAGTAAAAAATCATGACTTTTAACTTAATTTCAAATCACTGGATTGCATTTAATATATTTTCTTTCGAGATTATCCTACCAAAAATAACATATTTTCAATTTTATCATAATTTTATATATCCAAATTTATTTATTTTAACATATTACTTACGATAAACATCTAAAAAAACATTAATCACATTGTAACTTTCAACGCCATCACTGAACATTCAATTCTATATTGTTTTTTAAAAATCAAAACCATTTCTAAATCATTATTTATCCTTTTAAAAAAAATAATTATTTATCATATCTTAATTATGAGTAATATATTATAGTTATACATGAAAATGGTTTAAGTTTTGTTAAATTATTTTATCATATAAAATAAGAATACATAACAATTAATAATAACAAGGGTATAAATGTTAAATTACTTGTTTTTAAACCATTATATTTAAAAAAATTAGTGGTTCTATTGGCACACCCCTATCGATTGATTTATGCCCTATTTTTTAATTATGTAGTATTATTTTTGTTCCTTTATTAAAATTATTTAAAGGGGCATACAATTTAAAGAAACAAAATCTTCTACAAAATAAATCTAAAAAAACCCCACATTCCTTTTCAAAAAAAAAAAACCACATTCATGTAATCTGTTTCTTGAATAAAAAATTTCATGAGCTCTTAAACCCTAAAATTTGCTTCTTATACAAATACAAAATATTATAGAAAAGTTTGAGAACGATATCAACCATATGTGATAATTGTCTGAATATCAAACATCTGAAAAAATTGTCTGAAAATGACATGAAGCATCTGCAAGAATTGTCTGAGAATGATATCAAGCATCATGAAAGAATTTCTTCTGTAGAAGTAAGTTTGAAGTTTACCAACACAACTCTGTTCTTTTTTTTTTCTTTTCCACCATGAAATACGAAGAAAAATAAACTCAAAAAAAGAAGAAAAAATAAATCGTTCAATAGAGGTGAGAGAGAGAGAGACGTATACAGAGATCATAGATGGAGTGTATTAAATTTGAAAAATAAGTAAAAATGATAGTTTTGGAAATAAATCAAAACAATTAATTTAAACATTTAATTTAATTTAATCTAATCAAAATTTTAAAAAATGAGATATAAATATACCGGTAGGGGTGTGTCGATACCATCACTCTTAAAAAACAAACAAGTTGACATTCTATGCATAGGTAATAAATATAAAAAACAAACATGTCTTTTAGATTCAGGTTTCAGTCACTATTCAGTTTTCAGTAAAATTTAGGACTGTTCAGCCTTCAGACAAAAAATTAAACAAAATATCCCTAAGTATAAAGATAAATATAAAATATCTCAAAAAAGCTAGACCATCCCATAGGTATGAAAAATCCATGCATACAAATGAGTTAGCTAATCACATATATTCTAAATCAAACATATATACTGTATGTATGTAATTTATAAAAGGATGATTGTATATAATAAGAAATATCAACAAAATTTATATTGCTACTTCCCACACTTATCTGAGTAATCAAATAAATATATTTACAGTACATTAAACTCAAAAACACAACCTCAATGTTATCATAATGAGTGAACTTAACTTTCGTTTGTATTACATTATTTGACATTTTAAAGCTAAATCATATATAATAAACCCCATTCATGTGTCTATGAAGCTTCCATCTTTATAAACAACATTTCCATCATTATAATTACATTCTATTGTCATGCTTCTTCAAAAACAATAATATCAACAATCTCTTGGTCAACTACTATAAGTGTAGCATTAAGTTGTTTTTGGCCATTGTAACATTGAGTTTCACGTAAACGTTCACATCAAAATTTAATAACATAAAATTAAATTCGAAACAACCTATAATTCAAGCTAAATAATGATGTTGGACAAAGTACTTTATCAACTTACATATACATGAATTTATCTTTTATATATATATAGTCTTTCTATTGTTAGTTCGTATTGATATAAAATATATCAGGACGAAGAATGTAGACCACAGATTATGGAGAAATTTTGACAAGTACATACACTTTGAGTCAAAATATGTAAATCCAATGGTCCACATTCTTCATCCTGATATATTTTATATCAATATGAACTGACAATAGAAAAATTGTATATATATATGTTTTATATATGGAGTATTTTCACTAAAGGTTTTTTTTTTTTGAAATGTAACTTTTTAAAAGTCTTTATCATATTTGTAACTTTAATCCATGTTTTTTCACATCACTTTAGACTTTCTATTAATGGACAATTAATTTTGATTAACTTTGTTAAGGTAGTCCTGACTTCAAATATATCACTTTTAAAATTATACCATGTGTCAACAAAATATAATAATCAAAATTAAAAATTATGATAAAATTATAAAAATATTCAATAAATAAGAAAAGTTTTTTTGAAAAATTAAATAAACATGGGAGATTGCATTACAACATCTTCATAGGGACTGCAGGTTGCAGCCCCTCCGGTCCAAAAAGTATTTTTAATTATATATAATTATAGAATATATAAGCTAAAAATGTTTTTTTATATATAAAAAGAACGTACAAAGTAAGAAATAAATTCTAACATTTCTTATAATTTTTTTTAATTTAAAATTTTATTTTTTAATTTTTAAATTTAATATTAATTTTTTATTTAGTTAGTTCATTACTAACTAATTTTGATATTAATATTACTTTAGCTAGTTCATTAATACATTTATTTTTTATTTTGTTTAGTTAATAATAATTTTTATATTTTATTTTATTTTATTGTGAAGATTTTAATTTTTTTATGTTAGTAATTTTTTTTTATATTTTGAAGGTGTAATATTGTAATAAGTTTGACGGTAAAATTATTATTTTAGCTTAATTTAATGATAGTAAAAGCAAATTTGTACTTTAATAAGTTCTGTCACAATTGACCGTTATTAATTTAATTAAATGAATTAAAGTGATATTTAAAAAAAATGAGGGTAAAGATTCTGTAGACTGATTTGGCTGAATTAAAAGCACACTTTAATATGTATATTGTGTGAGTATATATACAAGCTTTAGTCAACTCTGTGAGTTGCAAATCTCAATATTACAACCTAAAATCAAGTAATGAGAATAAACAATAATTACAAAGATTCTAGTTTCTAAAAGTATGGGTTGACAAAATCACTCCAACGATTGTTTCCTTACATGCCACCGCAAGATTGAGCTTCCATCTTGGGCGCCAATCTTGGATCAATGCTTCTGAAATTGTTGACGAGACAAGGGTTTTGTGAGAGAATCATCAAGCCGGTCGGATGTGTGGACATGAGAGACGCGAAGCTAATTCTAGGACACTTGATCACGAACAAAGTGAAAATCAATTGCGATATGCTTCATCTGAGGGTGAAATACAGGGTTAGCACATATGTAGGTTGCCCCAATGTTATCACAGTAAAACGTTGGTGTAGCAAGGAGGGAGACATGAAGTTCACAAAGCAAGTTTTAAATCCAAATAACCTCTGCTGCAATGGAAGCAACAACATGATATTCAGCCTCCATAGAGGACCGTGTTGGAAAAATTCCACCATATGGGGCCACACATGTAAATATTAAATGTGTTTGCTATCTTTTGGTTAAGCCTAAATTAAAGTGATCTAATTAAGATTTAAAGTTTAAGGCTTAAGGGTATAATTGTCATGGAGTTAATGTGTAGATACCAGAGTGCTATTTCTAATTTGATGAGGGGCCGAATTAGAAATAGCAAAACATATGATTATATTAAGGGTTATGGTCCCCAAATTACACAATCTCTTTTGGCTTTTCTGTATCCCCATCAATAGAAAAGAGAGAACACTTTTGAGTCTCAAAGATTGTGATAATTTGGAAGATCTCAACCCGTTCACCATCCTTTGGCAATGGATTCAGGTACGCTTCCGCTTTCTATTATCTCCCATTTTTCTTGAATCGATATGGGTTTAGTAATATGTATTTAGAGTTTAATTAATCATGATATAGAAACATGTTTAGGTTATTTTCGGATTAATTATATGCCTATGCATGTTGATTATGTGTTTAATCGAACCACTTACAAGTGGTATCAGAGCCACCCATAATCGATTCTGGAGAAATTTTTGTTGAGATTTGAGAATTGTTTTTTAAGTTTATTTTTAAGAAATAATAATAAAAAAAAAACTGGAATCTGTTTGAGTCTAGGGTCGATGGGTTTTCATACCCAGACCCGTTGTGATCTTTCCGGCGAGATGTCGCGCAAAACCCGCGACCTTAGCGGCGAGGATGATGACCGCCTGTCGGTGATCGCGATCTCGACCACGATCTGGTCAGATCGACGTCCTCTCGGTGTCGCGCCGCCATTCGCTCGATCGGTTTTGGGTGTCGATCGCCGGTCGTCGCGTGCGATCTGCGTTTGCGGGTCATGCGCTGCTTGGCCGCCGTTCGTGGTTGCCTTCTGGTGACCGTGAAGTGGCCTGAAGCAGCGGCGGCGTAAACCTAGGGTTTACAGATCTTGATTTTGCTTTGGGTCTCTTTTGGAGAATTTGATATTCTTGAGGGACAGTTCTGTAATTATTATGGGCCATACGGTGATTTTGCTAAAATGTGGGCCAATTTATAATTACCAAAACTTACTTGGTCAGTTTACAATTTCAAAAATATTTTGGGGCCAAATTGTAATTATATAAAATATTTGGGGACATTTTGTAATTTCGATAAACTTTGGGTCATTATGTAATTACTAAAAAGTTTTGGGGCAGATTTATAATTATTGAAAGTTACTGGGTCACTTTATAATTTCCAAATTTTGAGGGCCCTTTTCTGTAATTTTACAAAATCAGGGGCATTTTTTGTAATTTTATTTTTAAGAATCCAATCAAATTCAAATATTTTTGGTATATCTTTTATGGTTACATAAAGTAGTCTTACATTCTAAATGAGCTAATTGAAACAAGATGTCGCCAAAGTGACCTCTCTTATATAGATTGTTCATGAGGGATGTTGGATGTTTGTGCGTGTGTAAATTTATGCGGGTATTAGCCGGCCCAAAGGAAGGTTAATACTTGGCCGAATTGCACACATACCTGTGGTGGTAAACATGTGACAATTATAAGGTTTTACATGTGAATAATAAGTCGATCCAAAGATAGATTTATTATTTGACATGAATTATTGTCAATGTTTGATCACTACAACAAGAGTACCACTTACAATTAATATTACTGTCCAAAGACTTGATATTAATGTTGTACTAGGTATCTTGAGATGGGATTTTCCATTATTTGAATTTGTTGATTATTGTATTTGGTTATTAATGTGAGCATGTTTGTTTGTTTGTTTGTTTGTTTGTTTTGTTTTGTTCTCTTTACAGCTAATGTTTCTACTATATCTGCTAATATCAACTCCATACCTATGCTTAATGGGACCAACTTTAAGGATTGGAAAGAGAACGTACTTATTGTTCTCGGCTGCATGGATCTGGACCTTGCACTTCGGATTGAGCAGCCCGCTTCTCTTACGGATGCAAGTTCTCCTGATGACAGGAAGAACTTTGAGAAGTGGGATCGCTCAAATCGCATGAGTCTTATGATCATTAAGCGCGGCATTCCGGAGGCATTTAGGGGTGCGGTATCTGAAAAGATAACCAACGCCAAAGAGTTCCTAGCCGAAATTGAAAAACGTTTTGTGAAAAACGATAAGGCAGAAACAAGCACGCTTTTGCAAAGCTTGATTTCTATGAAGTATAAAGGCAAGGGGAACATAAGGGAGTACATTATGGAAATGTCTCATATTACTTCTAAGCTTAAGGCACTGAAGCTCGAGCTGTCTGATGAATTGCTCGTGCATTTAGTATTGCTATCACTTCCTGCACAATACAGTCAATTTAAGGTCAGTTACAACTGTCAAAAGGAGAAATGGACTCTTAATGAGCTCATTTCTTACTGTGTGCAAGAGGAAGAGAGATTGAAGCAAGACAGGACTGAAAGTGCTCATTTGGCTAGCACCTCTAAGGATAAGAGCAAAAAGAGAAAGAATATTGAAGCTGCTAAGGGTCCAGCTCAAAAGAAACAACAGAAAGACAATGAGGGTTGTTTCTTTTGCAACAAGCCTGGACATGTGAAGAAGGATTGTACCAAGTATCACGCATGGCGTGCAAAGAAAGGTACGTTCCTTACTTTGGTCTGTTCTGAGGTAAATTTAGCTTCAGTACCTAGAAACACGTGGTGGTTAGATTCTGGTGCAACTACTCACATCAGTGTTTCTATGCAGGGTTGCCTGAACTACCGAAAGCCAAGTGATGCTGAAAGACACATCTTTGTAGGTGATGGCAAGTCGGTAGAAGTAGAGGCGATAGGGCATTTTAGGTTGTTATTAGGAACTGGTTGTTATTTGGATTTATTGGATACTTTTATTGTACCGTCTTTTAGACGGAATTTGGTTTCTGTTTCTTTATTGGACAAATCTGGTCATTATTGTTCATTTGGAAACAAGCAATTCAGTTTATCTATAAATTCAAATCTTGTTGGAACTGGTTCTCTATGTGTATATGACAACTTATATTTGCTTGATACAATCGTTTCTTATAATGAAACCTTGCATGTGGAATCACGAGGTACTAAACGCAAACTAAATAAAGAAAATTCGGCCACATTATGGCACAAACGTTTAGGTCACATCTCTAAAACTAGAGTTGAGCGAATTGTGTCTGATGGGATTCTAGATTCCCTTGACTTTACAGACTTTGAAGTCTGTATTGATTGTATCAAGGGAAAACAGACCAAAATAAAGAAATTAGGTGCCAACAGAACTACAGACGTCTTAGAATTGATACACACGGATATCTGTGGACCATTCCCTACGGCTTCCTGGAATGGCCAACAATATTTCATATCATTCATAGACGATTACTCACGCTATGGGTACCTATTTCTCATTCATGAGAAATCACAGTCTTTGGACGTGTTCAAAACATTTAAAGCTGAAGTTGAGAACCAACTTAATAAAAGAATAAAGAGTGTCAGGTCTGACCGTGGTGGTGAATACTATGGCAGATATGACGGTTCAGGTGAACAACGTCCAGGACCTTTTGCTAAATTCCTAGAGGAATGTGGAATCGTCCCACAATACACCATGCCAGGATCACCTAGCATGAATGGTGTAGCTGAAAGGCGAAACCAGACTCTTAAGGATATGGTAAGGAGTATGATTTGTCATTCCACCTTACCAGAGTCACTCTGGGGAGAAGCACTCAAAACAGCAGCTTATATTCTGAACCGAGTGCCAACTAAAGTAGTTGCAAAAACACCTTATGTACTTTGGACAGGTAGAAAGCCTAGTCTAAAGCACTTTCACGTTTGGGGATGTCCAGCTGAGGCAAGGCATTACAGGCCACATGAAAAGAAATTGGACTCCAAAACTGTGAGCAGCTACTTCATTGGCTACTCTGAGCGATCTAGGGGCTATAAGTTTTATGATCCCACACTTAGGTCAATTTTTGAGACGGGAACTGCAACATTTTTTGAGGATGTTAAGTTTGGGGGGAGAAATAAGGCCAGAGACGTTGTCTTCGAGGAGGAATCGGTTTCGATTCCTACTATCGCTTTTGACAATGAACAAGTTTCTATACCTGTCATTGATCAAGAAGCGAATCCGGATCCTCAACCAGACAATGTTGAACAACCCCCTATTCAAGATGAGGTAATTGTTCCTGAGGAACAAACTCAACAACCTCAAGAGCCAGTGCCATTAAGGAGATCCACTAGAGAAAGGAGAAATGCTATTCCAGACGATTTTTTCATATTTCTCCAGGAACATGAGGAAGACATTGGAATGATGGAAGAAGATCCAATCTACTTACATCAAGCCATGCAGGGTTCCAACTCTCAAAAGTGGATTGATGCCATGAATGAGGAGTATAAGTCTATGCAAGACAATAAGGTTTGGGAACTTGTCCCATTACCAGAAGGTGCGAAGCCCATTGGTTGTAAATGGATATTTAAAACCAAAAGGGATTCAAAAGGTAATGTGGAGAGGTATAAGGCCCGTCTTGTAGCTAAAGGCTTTACCCAAAAGGAAGGGATTGACTTTAAAGAGACTTTCTCTCCGGTTTCAACGAAAGACTCTTTTAGGACAATCATGGCACTTGTTGCACATTTTGACCTAGAGCTTCATCAGATGGATGTCAAGACAGCGTTTCTCAATGGTGACATTGACGAAACAATTTATATGGTACAACCAGAAAACTTTGAGTCGGGAGACCCAAAGAATATGGTTTGTAAATTGACGAAGTCCATCTATGGACTCAAGCAAGCTTCCCGTCAGTGGTACTATAAGTTTCATCAAGTGATTATCTCGTTTGGTTTTGAGATAAACGCTGTTGATAATTGTGTGTATCACAAATTCAGTGGGAGTAAGCACATATTCCTGGTTTTATATGTCGATGACATACTGCTTGCCACAAATGATATAGGCATATTGCACGAAACCAAGAGATTTCTATCAAAGAATTTTGAGATGAAAGATCTTGGTGACGCCTCCTTTGTATTAGGGATCCAGATACAACGAGATCGCTCTCGAGGTATTCTTGGATTGTCACAAAGGAACTATATCGATAAAGTGCTCAAAAGGTTTGGCATGCAGGACAGCAAACCAGGTGACACACCTGTCGCTAAGGGAGACAAGTTCAGTCTCAATCAATGCCCTAAAAATAACCTTGAAGTTAAGGAAATGCAGAAGATTCCCTATGCATCAGCTGTAGGGAGTCTAATGTATGCTCAGGTGTGTACGCGTCCGGATATTGCGTACATTGTTGGTATGTTAGGCAGATATTTAAGTAACCCTGGGATGGATCATTGGATAGCAGCCAAGCGGGTTATGAGGTATTTACAGAGAACAAAAGATCACATGCTCACATATAGGAGATCGGATCAGTTGGAGATCATAGGGTATTCTGACTCCGATTATGCTGGATGCCAAGACAGTAGGAGATCCACATCAGGCTACATATACCTGTTGGCTGGTGGAGCTATTTCTTGGAGGAGTGCCAAACAGACACTCATAGCTTCTTCCACCATGGCAGCAGAGTTTGTAGCATGCTATGAGGCATCCAACCATGGAATATGGCTACGGAATTTTGTCACTGGGCTGCGCATTCTGGAGGGTATTGAAAGACCACTCAAGCTTTATTGTGACAATAAGTCAGCAGTGCTATATTCTAATAACAACAGGAGCTCATTTAAGTCAAAGTATATTGACATTAAGTTCCTAGTTGTGAAGGAGAGAGTGCAGAGTGGACAGATATCCATAGAGCACATTGGGACAAGCTCCATGATAGCGGATTTGCTTACAAAGGGATTACCACCCAAGGTCTTTCATGAGCACACTGCTCATATGTGTGTTGTTTTGTGTGAGGATATCACATTATAGTGGGAGTTTGTATCATGTTGTATTTTAGTGCTTTATGTTTGGTTTTGGACATACATATACATTTATGTATTTGGATATTTTTCTGATCAGAAATAAAGTATTCAGTTCATTTCACTCTGTTACATTATGTTAAGTTTTGATCTCACTAAAGAATAAAGTAGGACCAGTTGGAAATAGACATGTATAGATCACATTGCATGTAATTTCTATGCTACGCATCCATGATTGATCTATGTCATTTGATTATGTTGGTATACGTGACCATTGATGGGTTTAGTCACGCTAAATGTGACGAAAACTGCTTTGATCCTATATCGGCATAATCAATGGACGAGATTGTTCGGATATACCCTAAATTTGTGATAGCAAAATTTTGGAGCTCATAAAGTCGTACACATTTGTAAAGTTACATATGTGGCCCAGTGGGAGATTGTTGGAAAAATTCCACCATATGGGGGCACACATGTAAATATTAAATGTGTTTGCTATCTTTTGGTTAAGCCTAAATTAAAGTGATCTACTTAAGATTTAAAGTTTAAGGCTTAAGGGTATAATTGTCATGGAGTTAATGTGTAGATACCAGAGTGCTATTTCTAATTTGATGAGGGGCCGAATTAGAAATAGCAAAACATATGATTATATTAAGGGTTATGGTCCCCAAATTACACAATCTCTTTTGGCTTTTCTGTATCCCCATCAACAGAAAAGAGAGAACACTTTTGAGTCCCAAAGATTGTGATAATTTGGAAGATCTCAACCCGTTCACCATCCTTTGGCAATGGATTCAGGTACGCTTCCGCTTTCTATTATCTCCCATTTTTCTTGAATCGATATGGGTTTAGTAACATGTATTTAGGGTTTGATTAATCATGATATAGAAACATGTTTAGGTTATTTTCGGATTAATTATATGCCTATGCATGTTGATTATGTGTTTAATCGAACCACTTACAGACCGTGCTACCGTTTTTTGTTTTTTTTTAGCTCCAAATGATCGGATTTTCACCAAGAAAAGCCACATAAGCAGAGGTAGATGTGCGATCATCAGAGTTTCATGCCCAGTCTGCATCGGAAAAAGCATGGAGTTGCAAGGGATAGTCTTTGCGAATGTGGAGACCATACTGTATTATTCCATTTAAATATCGAAGAACCCGTTTGACCGTAGACCAATGATTACTCGAAGGGTGGTGTATAAATTGAGACAATTTATTAATTGTGAATGAGTTTTAGGCTGGGTGAGAGATAAATACTGCACTGGTCCAATTACCTGGCTATATTTTGTTGCATTAGTAGAAGGAGTGCCGTCGAGTAGAGTGAGCGATTGAGTAGACGATAGAGGACTTGAGACCTCTTTAGCAGTTAGCATGTTTGTTTTCTCTAACAAGTCACGAATGTACTTGTGCTGCGAGAGAAATAAACCAGATGTTGTTGGTATTGCCTCAACACCAAGGAAGTAGTTCAAAGTGCCAAAGTCTTTGAAGGAGAATCGTTGAGCAAGAGTGTCTATCAACTGTTGAACTTGTGAGTTTGAGTTCCCTATAATTATTATATCATCCATATAAACAAGTAAAAATAGTGAGAACTTGATGTGATGATGAATAAAGAGAGATGTATCTGAGTGGGAATTTGTAAAACCAAGAGAAAGCAAGAAACTACGGAGCTCGCGGTACCAAGCTCTTGGTGCTTGACGGAGTCCATATATAGCTTTCTACAATTTGCACACGTGAGATGGAAAATGAGAGTTAACAAATCCTTGTGGCTGCTGTATAAAGACACCATCAGTCAATGTACCTTGTAAAAATGCATTGTTGACATCTAATTGTTGCAAAGGCCAGCCATTTGTAACAGCTATTGTTAAAACAATTCTAATAGTGGTTGGCTTTACAACGGGGCTAAAAGTATCAATGAAGTCAGCACCAGGTCTTTGGTGAAAACCTTTAGCAACAAGACGAGTTTTGTATCTAATTATGGGCCCATCTAGATTCCACTTAATTCAATAAATCCACTTATAACCAAAACCATTTTGTGAGAGTTTGGCAAGGACAAGTTTCCAGGTAGAGTTGTACATCAAGGTATCAAATTCTTCACACATCGCTTTGCGTCAATGAGGAAGTTTTTGAGCTTGAGAAGCATTTGTGGGTTCGGATGAATTAGGTGTAGAGGGGTTGGTGGCAACATACAGGGTCTTGGGTTTGAAAATATTATTTTTGGACCTAGTGATCATGTGATGACCATGACTAGTGGTTGAAGGTAAAGAAGGTGCAGTGTGTGTATCATTGATTTGAGAGAGAGTAGGACTATGTACCTGGGATGATCTTTGCTCGTTGGCATCATTGTTTCGAGGTGCGGTTGGTATGTCCGAGTGAGCCGATAAATTGGATGAATAATGACGATTATTTGAGAAGGATTCTGTGATACTGTGTAGGTGAATGTGGTGAGATATTGGAGTAAGTGTTGACTAATGGAATTGTGTAATGAGCAGATTAATCAAGGAGGATCCATTTATTTATGGTACCTTATGTGATCTTGGCATCAGACGAGTTATTATTTTTAAATGAAAATTCAGTCTCAGTAAATACCACATAACGGGAAACAAAAATCTTTTGAGATATGGGATCAAGACAACGATATACATTGTGCTCAATGGAATATCTAATGGAAACAAGGGCGAGATCGTGATTCAATTTTATTAGAATTGTAAAAGGGCAGCCATGGATAACACAAGTATCCAAATATACTTAGGGGTCGTTTGTTTTTTTCACTTAAAACTTAATGGGTCTGAATTGAACTCATTAAGTTGTTTTATTTGTTTTTTTAAGTGGTCAAACAACTTAAAAATATCAAAAAACAACTTAAAATAAAAAGTAAGAAATCTTGACTTTTAACTTAATTCCAAATCACTGAATTACAATTAAAATATTCTCTTCCAAGTCTATCCTCTAAAAAAAGATATATTTCCAAATTTATCTTAATTTAATATGGTGTAAAAAATTTTCTTTTAATATATTTCTTATTTTAAACATGTTTTAGAAAAGAAAAAAAAACCCTAATTACTTCTCATAATGAAATTTTTCAAAGAGTGAACAATTGAATTTCTCTCCTGCCAAATCCCGGTAAGAACTCTTTATTTATTTATTTTTATCTAACTATTCGTATATTACTCAATAAATTTGTCTATTATATTAAGTAGATTTCGTAGCTCGAAAAAGTTATAGAATTATTATATATAAAAAATTCAAGAACCTTTCTTTTATTTAGTGTCCGGTGCATATAATCTAAGAAACCAAAAAAACAAAAATGGTTTCAGGAATTATATTCACCGGAAACGTGGACAACATATAAAATTGAACTTAAACTTGAACTTTTTTTTGACAATAAATTTAACTTAAACTTTGTTTGCAGAATATGCAAAATTATATTCTTTGATTGATTTTTTATTTTGTTAAATTGAACTTTGTTTGTAAAAAAAAAAACATACAAAATGTTATAAAGAATGGTGCATGTTAAATTATCTCTTTTAATTAGTATAGGTATAAATGTAAAATTACTTATTTTCAGGCAGTTTTATTTTTAAAAAACAAACATGTTGACAGTATATTCAGATGTGAGGAAAAAAAAAAAACATATCATTCAGATTCAGATTTCAGTCCCTATTCAGTCTTCAGAAAAATTCAGGACTGTTCAGTGTTCAGACAAAAAAACAAACAACCCCTTAATTTACTATAATTTGGGACGGTGTTGAATAATTTTTCGAAAGGAGACCAGAAATTTAAAATAGGTGTTGTCATTCGATTTATCAAATAAAGAGCTGTTTTGAATGCCACTGACCAATAACGAAGTGGTAGAAATGTTTGGTGGAGTAAAGTGAGGCCAATTTTGACAATATGTCGAGGTCGGCGTTCAGCTGTTCCAACGAGTTGAGGTGTATGAGGAGGTGAGTTGAGGTGTTGAATGCCAAATTTAAAAGTGTAGGATTAAAACCTTGATATTCACCACCACCGTCTGAAAAAATTGTAATGATTGAAGTTTTGAAATTTTTGTCAACAATAGCTTTAAATTGCTCAAAAATTTTAGTGACTTTTATTTTTGTTTTAAAGGCTATAACCAAATATATTTTGTAAAATAATCAACAAAAATCACATAATAACGAAATTTATCAAATGAATTTATTGGAGAAGGACCCCAAACATCGGTATAAATTAATTCTTGGGTTTGGTGCAAGAAACATATGAAATACCAAATAGAAGTCGGTGACTTTTATTACCGAGACAATAATTACAATAAGAAGAAATGGTGCCAAACATAGGGAGAGACTGACTAGATATAAGTTTTGTGAGGATAGGAACATACGGGTGACCAAGACAACGATGCAGGGATTCCAAGGTGGCTTTGGTTGATAGAAGAGCGGAAGGTTTGTTGGCTGTAGTGGAAGATGACATCTGCCACTCGTAAATGTCTCTTTTATTCCGGCCTCGAATCAAGGATGCCCCCATGCTTAAATCCTTCACAAAAAAGAAATCACAAAAAAATTCAATTGAGGTGTTATTTTGATTACAAAATTGAAAGACAGACAACAATTTTTTCTTAATCGAGGGTGCACACAAAACATTATCAAGTTGAAAAGTGACAGTAGGTGAATTAAGTTTGATAGATCCAATGTGGGTAATAGGAATCCCTTTACCATCACCGATGACGATATCATCGTTACCACCATATTATGAATGCATCGACAGATTCTGGAGATCGGAGGTGATATGACGAGAAGCACCCGAATCTACCATCCAGTTGCCATTATTGCCATTATGTTCAGTTGCCATGGAATTGGTTTGAGGAGTGAAGAAATGTTGTGGATGTGAATGACACACCTTAGCACTCTGCCTATATTTGTCACATAATCGGCATACATGTTTTTGAGCATTGTTTCCATGATTTGGATGCCAAAACTGCTGCTACATATTTGGATTGCCTTGTTAAGGAAAAGCTTTGGTTGCTTTGAAAATTCTGATCGCTTTGATTGGGTTGATTGCCTTGACAGCTTCTGATGCCATAGTCGGAAATTTGTCCTTTGTTGTAGGTATTGCCACCAAAGTTTCCACTGAAATTTCCTTGCTTCCCCTTGTTATTAGTAGACTTGTGAGTGTATTGAGCAGTGATGGGAGTTGTGACTTTCTTGGATTCTGCACGCTTCATAGAAGTTTCATGGTTTAGAAGTTTGTCATGCAATTCTTTGAATGATATTGGTGAGCCCCGAGCACAAACAACGGCACTTATCTCCTTAAAATCGGGCCCGAGTCTATTAAGAATGTGAACAATCAACTCATCATCATTTAAAGGGTAGCAGATAAGAGCAAGGTCATCATCGATTCCTTTGATAGTCTGCATATAGTCACCAACAGATTGAGAGTCTTTTTAGTTTTCACCAACATTTCTCGTAGACCAACATTTCTCTTTGTTAGTCTTTGTTCGTTTTCACCAACATTTTGCATATGTTTTCTCCAACTTCATCTATGCCTCAGCTACAATTTTCGAAGAAGCAACAATAAGGGCAACATTGCCAGTTACAGAAGCAAGAATGACATAGAATAAAGCTGTCTTGGCGCTTCCATAATTTGCAATCAAGATTGGAAACAGGCGTTGAGGCACCACAATCTATAACGGTTTCAGGTGGGCATGGTAATGTGCCATCAAGAAATCCAAGCAGATTATAACCATAGAGTAGATTGGTGAATTGAACCCTTTCGGAAACATAGTTCCCTTTAAAGAGTTTGAAGAGCATTTGACGACGTTAATGGAAATGTGGGTGTTGGGTTGTAAGGGGACTGTGTTTCTTGTTGTGAGAACCACTTGGGTCTGAGAAGATGAAACTTCCTCGGCCACGGTCGACAAGTGAAGAGAAAGGGGTAAAGGTTAGAGAAGAAATTTTTTTTTGGAGGGTTTTGGGATCGGCTGGTGCTTGCTTAGAGTGAGTAGTGCTCTGATACCATAAAGATTCTGTAGACTGATTTGGGTGAAATAAAAGCACACTTTAATATGTATATTGTGTGAGTATATATATAAGCTTGAGTCAATTATGTGAGCTGCAAATCTCAATATTACAGCCTAACATCAATTAATGAGAATAAACAATAATTACAAAGATTCTGGTTTCTGAAAACATGGGTTGACCAAATCACTCCAACGAATGTTTCCTAACGGAGGGACTAAAGTTAGTTTTATATATATATGTATATGTATATATATATATATATATATATATATAGACTTTCTATTGTCAGTTCGTCCTGATCTAAAATATATCAGGACGAAGAATGAATGTGGATCACAGATTATGGAGAAATTTTGACAAGTACGTACACTTTGAGTTAAAATATGTAAATCTATAGTACGAACTGACAATAGAAAAATTATATATATATATATATATATATACACACACCACATGCTCTAGCGGCAATTTGAATCTAAAATATTATCAAGTTGAATGAACGCTATTATCACCGAGTTATTGGATCCTGATTCCAACATTAATTCCTTGAAGGTACTAATATGAATATATCAGTTAATAATCCTCACTTCGATATATAGTTGATGAATTTAAATTACTGTTAACGTAAAATAAATGATATTAATGTTTAAATGAATATATGAAGATAAACATCAAATTTATTGAGATCCCCTGCTTATCTTATTTTTGCTTAGCTTTTAATAATCTGCGGACATATGGCATACAAACAAAATAAGGGTTGAGATTAGTTTTCTTTATTTCTTATTTTTCATTATATTTTTCTCCCTCTTTCTACTGTTACTTTTCTAAATATTTTTCTCTCTCCCTCTTCTCACATGACTAACACGTTTACAATCCTCAGTCTCTAACTACTTATAACTTATTCATTTTCCCGCTTTCTCTCTTTCTTTTATCATCTCTGTCGTTCTAGGATTTTAGTTTCTCAAATAATAAAATTCTCTCTTGCATTTCCAACGCTTCTTGTTTGCAAAGATGTAAGATCTGGGTTTTTGACTAATTTAATGCTCTCTTTTTTTCTTCCTCCGTTCTCCTCAGATTTCCATACAAATCATCGATGATATACTACATCTTTTTCAATTATTATGTTTAATTTTTTTTTTTAAATTTCTTTGATTTCCTTAATTGACAAAAATGATTGAAAAGACAAAAGTGTTGATGATGATTGAGAAAAATGCATTAGAAAATCTGAGTTTCCGGATCTTCTAAAAAGAAGTTAATTTAATTTTTTTCTTTAAGTGATGTTATTAATGATTAAAGAACTTTATTATTTTCATGTTTTTCTTTGATTTTTTTTCTCTTAAATAAGGAAAAGTAGATCTGGGTTCTCAATCTCTTTAAAAAAATGGGATTATAATTGAGAAAGAAAAATACGAAGATTTAAGTATAGTCATATATGGCCACGTCATTTTCTTTGTACTTTATCGCCAAATATTCAATACAACTCTACAAGAAAAATCTGAAAAATGGTGGATTTTTGGGTTTGCTCCACCATTGTCCAAATTTTTTTTAATATGAAGTAGAAGTGTATTTGTATTTGACTAGATGAATTTAAGAAAAAAAAAATTAGATTGATGATGAATGGATTTCCATTCGGAAACAAATCAGCAGAGAGAGAGAGAGAAAAGAATAAAGAGAACTGATTAAAGAAAAGTAACCAATCGGTAGAAAGAGGGAGGAAAAAATAATGAAAAATAAGCAATCAGTGGAAAGAGTGAGAAAACAAAATAAAGGAAACTGATTTCAGCCCTTGTTTTGTTTGTATGCCATGTGTCAACAGATTATTGAATGTTTAGCAAAATTATATGGGTATGGAATCTCAATCCCAAATGTAATCATTCAATTAAAGTTGGAATTAGATAAACACAAGCAAAATCAAATACAAATGAAATGAAATTCTAGAATACATTAAGAAACAAAACTGAAGTCATAAAATTACAGTTATACAACATAAATAGAAGCAACAAGAAGGTTAGTTCAAACACAGGTCACAGAGAAATAGAATTCAATATCAAGTTATGATCAACATTTGCCATAGAAAATCTTTGTTAAGAGCATACACACTTTTCTTAGTAAATCAAAAAAACATCAAGGCTATATAGGTCTTTTTCTCATACACAACAAATTCAATGGAGCTATAATTCCAAAAGATAGACCACATTTTACAAGGAGGTAATAACAATGATTTCATTTACATTCATTCTCTTCTATAATTCATCAATTTCAACCACCCATATTTTTTATTATCTTCCTCTTCCTCACTTAATGTCAAAATACTTTTAACAATTGCAAAAAATTCGTTATGTCCTAAATCTTGATTTGCAAACTTTTGTGATTGTTTTTTTTTAAAGTATTACACGTTATAATTATTAAGATAGTACTGTCAAGACCTATCAAAATAATATAATATAAGTGCGGGTCCGGATAACTATTCTTACAAATCGGGAGAAAACTCCCCTCGTATGCTTGTAAAATGTGTATGGTGGGACTCGAACCCCGCACCACAACCGTGGAAGAGAGGTGTACTACCACTTTTGCTAAGAGATGATATGCTACTTTTGTGATTGTTAAAAATCACTAAATGACAAAAAAGAGAAGTGGAAATTGTAAAATATAGCCATATAAATTATGGCAAAATTAATTTTAACCTTGTTTGAAATTTTAACTATTTATAACTATTTTTCAATAAATCTTTTCATTCCTTAGCCAAAATTACCAAAATCACCCTCAATAAATTAATTTTTTAATTTTCTTCATTTCTTCTTCTCTCCTCCAAACATGTTTCTTCTTCTTTCTTCATCTTCTTCCTCCATTAGCTAACATAAACCAAAGATTAAATCATATGAAAAACACTAATTTTGTCGCAAAATACCGATCAAAACTTAATAAATTGGGTTACTGAATTGAAGTAAAAGATTTTAGGGAAGTTGTTGGAGAAAAGTTTTGAAAAAAAAATAAAAAACTCTTGAACTCTCCTGCAGACATGTTCCTTCTTCCTTCTTCATCTTCTTCTTCCATTAGCCAACATAAACCAAATATTAAATAATATGAAAAACACTAATTTCGTCGCAAAATACCGATCAAAACTTAATAAATTGGGTTACCGAATTGGAGTAAAAGATTTTAGGGAAGTTGTCAGAGAAAAGTTTTGAAAAATAAAAAATAAAACTCTTGGATTGGATCTCAAAGGGGTTAATGTGTGTAAATATCTTTCATTTATTGTTATTTAAGTTCAAAACAATTAATGTAAGAGAGAATATAGGGAAATGTGTAATGCTACTCTGCTCATATTTGGTGTCCAAATCTGGTGCTCAAATGATGTGACAACACTCCAATCCATTCATTTAAATCATACAAATCTAATACAATTTAAATGAATGGATTTTAGTGTTACAACATCATTTGGGCACTAAATTTGGGTAACGTAGCATTATTGATGGGGAAATATCACCAAATGATGTTGACTTTGTGGGGATAACACCAAGTTAATAAATCTTGTAAAAATAATACCAAAGTATGTTATGAGACCAAAATACCTAAATTTATTCTTTTACTTCATTTTTTTTTACTTTTTTTCTCTTTTTACGCTCTCCTTCTGTTTTTTTTTTCAAGAACATCGATTGATGGAGGTCACTTCCATTAACGGAGATTGAAAAGACATCCATTGGACGTCGAAAGAAACTCGACCTCCATTGAAGGTCGATGAAGAAGAAGATACAAAAAATTTAGATATGAAAATAAGTCTCGGGTAGTCTCGGGTAGGGTACCCGAGACTTATTTCCACCCTACCCTAGACTTATTTCCTGATAAAAAAATATATTTAGATATATAAATAAGTCTCGGGTAGGGTGGAAATAAGTCTCGGATACCCTACCCGAGACTTATTGCTTTGTAAATAAGTCTCGAATAGGTTACCCAAGACTTATTTCTATGCTTAAAAAAAATTGTCATCTTCTTTTTTGACCTCCATTGGAGGTAAGAATAGACCTCCAATGAAGGTCGTTTCGACGACCTCCAATGTAGGTCGAAACCAACTTCCATTGGAGGTCTGTTCTACCTCTATTGATTGACCTCTATCAATGAAGGTTTTTAGAATAAAAAAATGATACATAAAATAATAAAAGTAAAAATAGGGATATTTTTGTCCATCACCATACTTAATTTGGTGCCATTTAAACTCAAATTATTAAGTTGATGATAGTTCAAAAAATGCATCTCCAAAGTTATATAAATTTAAAGGACCCTTAATGTAAAATGGTTTTGAGTTATTGCATGACTTTGTTTTGAGTTTTGGAAAGATCTATTGGATTTTTTTAATTTTCGAAATTCCCTTATTTTTGGTAAAAACGTGAAACTATGGTTAACTGGCGAAAACGTGAAACCTTGAAAAAAGTTATAATTAATTGGTTTTATTATAAATTGTTATAAACAAATTGAAGAACTGATGAAATCAGACGAAGAAATGAAGAACAATGAATGAATAATAAACTGATAGAGAAACAAGAGAGGGAGACGAGAGAGAGAGAGAGAAAAGATAGTAGAGAATATATCATTGTTTTATTATTCTGAGAACCCCTTCTTTAAAGAGAGAGTACATATATTTATATACATGGCTATAGATGAAGCAAAACCAATGGTACAAACATGATACACTTGTGCTGTGTGTAGTCAAGTGGGAGTTATACTTGAGTGTTAGGATGTGGTGGGAATCCACACTAGATTTATAACACTCCCTCTTGGATTTCCACCACTTGTATTTTAATTTTTTAAGAAAAACTTAGTGGGACAAAATCAGAGAAAAAATGTATACAATGATCTCTCTGAATCTAGTGGTGCTGGACGTTCTTAAAACTATCTCGTTAAAAACCTTGTCAGAAAAACCCAGTGGGAAAAAACCTAATCGAAGGGAAAAAGAGTATAGTGTACATATGTCCAGATTTATTGTTTTCATCATATCTCACATTTATACTTAGCTAGGGAAAACCCAATGGGATAAAAACCTGAGCAAAGATATTCATTGATCTGTCGGATCAAAGTAATATTTATGATGATCTTCTAGATCAAGGTAACATATATACGATGATTAGCAAGATCAAAGTAATATTTACAATGATCTTTTTGATCAAGTCAACAAATATAGGATGATCGACTGGATAAATGTAATATTTGTGATCTTTATGGATCAAATAATTGTTGGGTATGTTTATAGAATTGCCTCATTAAAACCTTTATCAGGAAAACCCAGTGGGATAAAAACCTGATTGAAAGGAAAAAGAGTACAATACATATATACCAAAAATGATTAATATACTTTATCTGATATGATCCCCCTGATGGGACGCTCCCCCTGATAAAAGTTCTTTTGAAGCAATCTTTTAGATTGTTGAACTGAAGCACACTGATGTTTATTTCACAAAATGAAATAACAACATAAATGATTGGAAGGAGTATCAGCAAAGATTTGCTTTATGGAGTAATATCCATATGGAATCTCTTTAGAATCCTTTCAACATATTCTGATTGATGGACAAACATTCCATTTAATCTATGCTTGACCTTCAGGTCGAGACAATGTTTATTTTCTCATTTCTTTATGAGGACACATGAGTATATAATTTATTATATCCATATTTTTATCAGATATTAACTGAGACGGCTATACCACATCCGTTCAAATTGTTTTAATCCATATAAGGATTTTTGTATGTTCATCAAATACAGATTACGAGATCTCGATTTACATGCTTCTAGTATTTTAGAATCCTTCAGGATTTATAAATATCTGCATTGAGTGAATCATATAGATAAATGATTAATACGTCTAAGAGACGTATTTCAAGCCATTTAAAGGCAGCCAAATTTATCAACAACGTAATCGTATTCATCAATTGTAAATACCAAGTTTCTGTAAGAAACCTCGCACTACGAGTCGTGCCTCATATCTCACGATCTCGTTTTTCTCATTACGTTCCGTATAAAGACCCATTAGTATCCAACTAGTTTGACATCTCTAGGTGTCTGGAGTACTATTGGTTTAAATACTTTATGTCTGGCTTATGAAGTCAATTATTCTTGAATTGCTTCTTCCATCTAGGCCAATCATGTCTTTTAACTGTAATCATTGATATTATGAATATCATAATTATCATTTTATAATTTCAGTAGCGCTACTGTGTACAAAAATACATCATCAATGATTGTTTCCTTATGATTCCACATTTCTCTTATATGACTTATAGAAATTTTCTCAATTTCTATACTTTTGTATCTCTGTTGAGATTTCTTCCATTTCAATGGATTTAGTCATTTCATAAACTCCGTATGATTTAGAGATTTCTTCCATTTAAATGGATTTAGTCATTTCATAAACTCCGTATGATTTATAGAATTTCTCTCAATTTTTATACCCTTGTATCTCTGTTGATATATCAGACTCTTATAGAGTTGATTTAGAGAAAATTGATTTATTTATAACTCAAGTGTTGTTTACTCTTGGGATCCTAGTAACTAATACATTTGAAAAGGTTTATAAGTTTATGATATGCATCAGATTATTTATTTGTTGCATTTTTCTCTGATCATTCTTCAAGAACAATCACCCGGCCGAGGTTTATGAGATGACAACTTATAAAATCATGAGACACACACACACACACACATATATATATATATATATATATATATATATATAGAACCGAACCAGTATCTCTATTTTGTATATAAGTAACTTTCCGTTTACTTTTCTCTTCTAGAGAAACCTTTCCATGAGTAAGTTAGTAACTATATCGAAATAAGAAAGTTCTCGTAATTTACCTGGAGACACTTTGATAAGTGATTCCCCTGATCCATTTTGATTATGAGTATATCTGAAAAACCGATAATCAGTACAAGTAATATGAATATGTTTGATAATAAACAAACATGTGATCATCTCGTAGATGCATCAATTAGAACCATATAATAATGAAATGGATCATTTGGTGGATGAATATGTCCACATATATCTCCTTGAATTCTTTGTGAGAATGATGAGAATTCAAAACCAACTTTTAGAATAAAATGGTTTTACTATTAGTTTCCCCTGTGAACATGTAGTACATAAGTACTCATTGGATAAAGAATCTTCTGGTTCTTTACTGGATATCCATGAGAATTTTCAATGATTATACGCATCATTGTAGATCTAGGGTGACCGATACGGTCACGCCAAAACACAAACATTTTCGGATCTGAGAACTTTTAATTCATGATTCATAACTGCATAAACATCTACACTCTTTATAATAGTGTTTTATAATCCAAATGATAAAGCACACAGCCTTTCTATAATAAGTTTCTGGCCTGAATCATGAGGAGTAATGCATATATATTGAACATTCTCATTACTCATAGTTTCAATATGATATCCATTCCTCCGTATATCTTTGAAACTAAGCAGATTCTCTTATATTCTGCTTGAATGATATAAAGTATCATCGATACACAATTTAATACCATCTGGTAATAATATCGTGGCTCTTTTACAGTCTTTGATCAGATCTGCTGGATCTGATCTGGAATTAACTTTATATATTTTTGAACTTAGCATATTCTTTTATGTTCTGCTTGAATAATATCAAGTATCACTGATACATGATTTAGTATTGTTTGATAACAATATCATGGTTCTTCCAGAGCTTTCTATCATGGCTCTGCCAGAGCTTTCTATCAGATCTGTTGGACATGATACAATATTAATATTTGTTCAGATCAAAATCAAATTCATAAGATATATCTGACTCCGCAGACTTGTATGAGTCCTTGCACTCTAGGCAAGACATATATTTTCCTTCTGGAAATTTTATGGACATTATGTATAATGCCATTTTATATCTCATCTGAAATGATAATAATCCTTTTAATAGGTTTATTCTATAAACCTTGCCTCTTGTCATTCACAAACATCCACTCCTGGGTATGTTTTGATATCTCATGAATATAAATATATCCAAATTTACTCTCTTGATACTGCTCCTCTAAAATGGATAAAATATCCTTTACAATCTCATTACACGTTATATAGGATCTTCAATCCTTTTATGCTACTCACAACATCCTACTGGATGTGTAGACCTTTTTTTTCTCAATTGAATGATACGTTAGGATCTTAAATCTCTTTTATGATACTCACAGCATCCTGTCGGATGTGTAGATCATTCTTTCGAATACGTGACACATAAACGTATCACTTCACATATATATATATATATATATATATATATATATAAATAAGATCTCTTCATATTCTGAATGTGTTTGAAACCTCAAGTTCCAAACAATGAAGTATGACATTCATATAATAACACTGGATCCAGAACTCCATGTTCTTATCGGTTTTCAAAACCGTACCAACTTAAATATCATAATTCCAGGAACTTTAAGTTCTGGTTAGTCGGTCTAGCCGATCTCATATATTACGTATAAATAATACGAATATTAAACAATTTATTTGGAGACACAACATAAGCCAGTCATGAGACACGGCATAAGCCAGTCCCGAGACATGGCATAAGCCAGTCTCATACATTGCATAAAAATAAATGCTGAATATTTAAACAATTTATTTGGAGACACAACATAAGCCAGTCCTGAGACACTGCATAAGCCAGTCCCGAGACAAGACATAAGCCAGTCTCATATATTGCATAAAAATAACAGTTTCAGGGTCATAAGATCACCTTAGACACAGCATAAGCCAGTCCAGAGACACAACATAAGCCAGTCTCATATATTGCATAAAAATAAATGTCAGAGTCAGAGTCAGAGTTATAGTCAGAGTTATAATTATAGTATATATATATATATATATATATATATATATAGGTTCCGTTGATGGCATAGTCATCTTGTACGTTAGGATTTTTAACCCTTTTTATGATATTCAGAGCATCCTTCTGGATGTGTATGAAATGGATAAAATATTATTCCCATTTCATTATACATTAGGATCTTAAATTATTTTTATGATGCTTACAACATCCGACTGGATATGTATATTTCTCTGAATATTTCATCAACCATGTATATAATACTGGATCCAGATCTTCAGGTTCTGGATATTCCATCGTGCTCGAAAACAGAGTTAATAAAGCTTAAATAAGTTAAAATAATACTTACAAGCCGAATTAGCTGAAACGGATGGCACGGTTGCGTCCAGAACGGTCGAAATAGCTGGAAACAAGTCCGAATCGGCCGAAAACGGACGAAAATAGCATGCTGATGTGGCACTGACGTCACTGCTGACGTTGCGCAACCATGGCTGACGGGCTGACGTGCTGATGTGGCACGCACAGTTCGCTGACATGGCGCTGCCGTGGCAGCCTGATGGTGATGTGGCACTGACACGTGCTGACGTGGTGCTACAGTATTGTCTTCAACCTTGGAAACCTGCAGAAAATTTCTCCAGATTTGACCAGAGTTTCACCGGGGCTAGAGGGTTCGTTAGAGCTCCGTTTGAGACGCGGTCAGCGGCATCAGAATCGTATTTTCGAGAGGAACACAACGTTATCCTCCGAAAAGCGATTCGAGCACTTTGATTTTTCTGGACTCGATCGAAAATTCAAAAAACAAAGCTAAAAACGTTCAAGAACTTTATCTGGAAGTTCTAATCTATATTCGTACTGATAACGTATTATAAACAAATTGAAGAACTGATGAAATCAGGCGAAGAAATGAAGAACAATGAATGCATAATAAACTGATAGAGAAACAAGAGAGGGAGACGAGAGAGAGAGAGAGAGAAAAGATAGTAGAGAATATATCATTCTTTTATTATTATGAGAACCCCTTCTTTAAAGAGAGAGTACATATATTTGTACATATATTTATATACATGGCTATAGATGAAGCAAAACCAATGGTACAAATATGATACACGTGTGCTGTGTGTAATCAAGTGGGAGTTATACTTGAGTGTTAGGATGTGGTGGGAATCCACACTAGATTTATAACATAAATATTATTGTTGTAAAAATATAGCAAATAATTGGAATTAAGGCTGCTGGTTAAGAACTTCAATTCTCCGCGACGTTTGAGGAAACAATTAGTACTCTATCCAATTGAACAAACAAGATTTCATGTTTATAAGGTTTCACGTTTTTTCATTTATTTATTCAAGCATAATTTCATGAAAAACGTATAACCTAAAAACGTGAAACGTTATAATTTCAAGATTAGGGTTTTAAATGTTTTTTTCTCTCGAAATCGACAGGCCGTCGGGATGGGCCAACCCGGCGGCACTGTTGTCGTGCATGGGCCTGTACTGCCCAGTCGTGGCAACGCCGAGACCACCGCTACCCAGGCGCAACGTCGCCTAGGCAGCGGGTGATTCCTTGCACAATAGCCATGCATCTCGCACGATGGTCCCAGCGGCTCCTTCGACGGTCGACGTACACCCAAGCGATGGTCCCGACGGGTCCTTCGACAATCGGCGCACACCCATACGGCCATACCAGAGACGGCGTCCATGTGAATTGAGAGAGACCTGAGAGAGAAGATAGGAGAGAGAAGAGAAGAGTTAAAAGATGGAAGAGATGGTTTGAGGATTGTTTTTATATGTGGGTATTACAGTAAATACGCAAAAACAAGGTTATAAACAATTAGATTTTCAAATATGGTTCAAAATAATTTTGTACTGTTTCTAATGGTTTGTTTTGAATTTTTTCCAAAAAAGAATTACTAAACGACAAAATCAATAAATCAAGATGGTGCAATTATCATGTGAAGCTATCAAACCTAAAAATCATTAAGTTAGTACAAACAAACAATATATAATGAATAAATAAATAAATAATCCATCAAAAGAAATGAAATCCCTTAAAGGGGAATAAAGCAGAAGAACAAAGTGGGCATTGGGACCAAAACATATATGACTGACATGGATACAGGTTGTATAATCTTAATATCAATTGGAATATCCAAGGAATAAAACTTCTATTTTTTTTTTTTACAATAAAAAAGATAATTTTTTATTTATAAGAATTCACCATATCAACATACTGGAATTTTTTTTTTGTTTAATTTAGTATGCATGAGAGAGCAAGGCTTGGATGAAGAAGCACTCCTTTAATGGGCACATTTTGCACTTGTCTGTCTCCATTTACCCAAACCCACTCCCATTTTGATTTACTCTTAATAATTAAATCATCATCGCCATTTTCAACTTCTACTTGTCGCCTCCACACTATCATTCCTGACCCAATCTCTCTATACAAGCATATTGCTTCATCACTCCCTACACATTTTGTACTTTCCCATTTTGCCCTTCCCCCTAAAAGTCTCAATCCCAATTCAATTGGTACCTTCTCTATCAACCACCAATCCTCCTCCTCATTAAGCTCCCACACACATGTACCCTCCACACACATGCCACCACCTACAAGTGTCAACTTCCCGTTTCGCCGCGTTAGTGCAGCGAATTCCAGCCTGTCAGCCATCGGCACGCTCAATTCCCGCCATGTGTTCGACTCGATGTCCAAGCCCATTCAAACTATAGGCTCGGGCTGAGGTCATCCAATATAGCACCCCATTAGTGTATACACTCTCGTTTGGGGTCCAAACCGTTAGCCTTACAGCGAATTCGACCGGCATGGGGCCCACTATCTGCCATGTGTCATGTCTTGAGTCGTACATTTCCAATGTGGGTTCATATGTGGCACCGCCACATGGAACCTCCGACATCCCACCTGCCACGTAGACTTTAAAATTAGAAATCAAACCGTATTGGGCTGGGCCGACCACAAGGCCCACCGCCGGGTTTGTCCGAGCGATATTCAACATGGGTAGGTACTTGAATTGCCGGGTAAACGGGTTACACAAACCCAACCGGAGAAGTGTACGATTAGTGGGCCGCAAAAGGAGAAGACTACCGATGGAGGTAACGGGTCGGGCTGGGTCGGGTAGGAAGTCGAGAGAGACAACCTGCCAGTTTTCAGTGACCGGGTTCTGAACATAACAATACAAGCTACGGTTACGTGTGGGGAAAGCAAGAAACCATGGAAGGTGGTGGTGGGAGGTTGAATATGGGAGGCTGTGGAGGTGGACACATATGTGCCAGTGGTGGCAAACAGAGCTGGCACGTGCAAGGGAGTCTGGAGAGAGGAAGGAGAAGATGTTTGATAGGACATCAATGGAGAGGTTGATCCACATTTTTGAGTTGTATTAACAGAGAAGAAATAAAGGAGATGAAGAAGAAGAAGAAGAAGGAGGAGATTGAAGATTAGGGTGTGAAGGAATATTTATGGAGACAAGTGCAATTATTGGTGTGTGTATTGGGATGTGTGAGCCACATGTGAGTCTTCTTGTTTGTACTTTTGTTTTTGTAAATGATGGATGGTATTTGGAAGAGCCCAAGGGGCATGAAATTCACCGACTTAAAATGAAAAAAAAGTCGGCGGTACTAGACTTTGTATATAAAAAAATTGATAAAAATACTTTATGCTATTTTGATTTTTTGTCATAAAAGTATTTTCTTATTAGTATTTGATTCTGGTGATGACTTTTGAGTTCCTAATCAAACTATACAGGATAAGACGAGGTTGATCCAATGATAAAACCCCTCATACTCATAAGGTCGTGGGTTTGAGTCTATCACCCTCCAACAAAATCAAGAATTATTGTAATATTAAAAAAGAAAAAGAAAAATCATATAATGCTTACTCATGATGGTTTGTTAACAAATTGTAATAAAATATTTAAATGTTAATTATGGCAAACCTTTTTTTTTGACTTTTCAAATAATATATATACTTATTTAAAAAAAAAATTATATTACACTTTTACATAAATCAGTTTTTTTAGGGAAGAAGGAAGACTCGAATCTGACAATCTCACGGTACAAGTGTGAGAGGTTTTATCACCGGACTAACTTTATCTCGTCAATATATATTTAATCCAGTTTTGATTCTATGGACGATAAGATAAATACAAATAATATTGAGGTAATAACTAAAAGGATGTGCAAGATATACATCATCTCTTAGCACATGGTAGTGCACCTCATTTTCACACTGTGTGGTTAGGGATTCAAGTCTCACGGTTTGCATTTTACAAATATATATGAGGAGCCTTCTCCCGATAAGTGTGAGTAGTTATCCAGGTATGATATTGATAGGTTCCGGCAGCCCTATTATAAATTCAGAGTATTTTTTTTAGAAATGGGAGGAATCGAACCCATAACCTCGTTGTGCAGGTGTGAAAGGTTTCACCACCAGACCAACCTCATCTCGTCCCCTATTATAATAGTTGTAAATGTAATACTTTAAGAAAAAAAAGTGTGCAAGATCCAATATAATAGTAATCCGATCTAATCTGATCGATCCACGAAAATATAAGACTTAATTTATATTGGACTAATTTATTTTGTGTTATACAAATGAAAATTAAACAAATTTTGAGTTCTATTTATTTTATTATGATAAATGGTTATGTATTTATTTCAAACTTTTGTATGATTTTATTTGTGTTTGTCTTCAAACTTTAAAAACTTATGTTTTAAAGTGTTCAATTATGTATTGTTTTTATGTTAATTTTATTTGAAGTACCGTATGAATTAATTATTTATTAATTATTAGGAATGTTTTAACTTTTTAAATTAAGAATTGCTTTATATGAATTCTACCAATTGGATTGGATCAGATCGAATTTAAGTATTTTGCAATCGGATCAAATCATATTCCGTTCTAAGATTAGATTGGATCAGATTAGATCAGATAGTAATTTCTTCGATCCAATCGGATCAAATTGGATCTTGGATAATGGATCATGGATCATGACAAATCCAATGGATCCGATCGCCGCACACCCCTAAACGGCTAAACTAACCTAACTACATTGTTAGACTGAATAGACTTCCTTCTTCGGTGAGTCATATTGTGTTGTGGTTGAAATTAATTATATGAAAGTGTAATATATATATATATATATATATATATATCAATCATAGTTTAGATTTAACGAAAGAAAATGAAGGATGTCATGGAGGAGACGGAATTTAGAATTAGAAGTTTAGAACTTACGTGGAAGGATGAGAGTAGCACTCGATAAAGAAATGTTGGGATGATTGGTTTTGACAAACAAGCTTGAATTAAATTATGATGTCGATTGCATCCTTATCGTTAAAATTTCATACAGCACTCATACTTGACTATTGTTAATCTTAAAAGTTAAATGGACACCACCAAAATTTTATTAAGCAAAAAATTAATTACTCTGTGCTTTCACTTTTCAAGAAAACTTTACAAAAATCTAAAAATTGCTTACTAATATATATATTTACCAGAAGTCCTTGAAGGTTTTTGAAAAATATTAAAAACGGGTTATTAAATTTTTTTATTAGAGATTATTAACAATTTTAAGGAGGCTTATAATAAGTCAAAAATAAATATTCTAAGGTTTTTTATAATTCCTTATTTACACATTAAATCGTAAATTTTGGGGGATAACTTCTCCTTAATTGGGGGAGGTGCATTCTACAAGTTGATCTACCTAAGTTCCGATCGACCCTAACTTAATTGATGTTTGATTTCAAAATATATTGAATAAATTTTAAGACAACCATGTGTATTTTAAACTTTATATTATATGGTTACTTTTTAATAATCATGAAGATATGAAATTTAATCAGTTTTGTAGAATTTTTACTTATTTTCATACGAGATAATCTGTAGATCTGTACGGAAAAAAAAATATCGGTTCTCACAATCTCATTAGAGACATACAGGAATAAACATTTGTGTCACATGTAGGGGTGGCAAAATTCCCCGACCGCCCCGAACCCGCGGGGCCCTGATCCAGTTTGGAGCTGGTTTGGGGCAATAAAAACGGATATCGGGGCGGGTTTGGAGCAAAGTTCTTGACCCGGCCGGGTTACCGGGTCGGGTATGGGGCGGTCTCTTTTGCCCCCGACCCGCTCCGTTTGACCCGTAATATATATATATATATATAAACAAATATATATTTTAAATATAAATAGGATAGAAAACCCTAATCTTTAGATTCTCTCTCTATCTTCTTCTCTCACTGATCAACAAAATATCTCTCTCTCGCTGACCGACTCTCTATCTTCGTCTCTCACTGATCAACAAAAAAAAAATATATATATATATATATATATATATCTCTCGCTGACCAATCGTCGCCCATCATCGCCAGAAGCAGATCGTCGCACGTCGTCCCCAGACGCTGATCGTCCCATGTCGTCGCCAGCAGATCGTCGCACGTCGTCGCTAGCCGATCGTCTTCGCCTCCCGTCATCGATCGTCATCGGTCGTCGTCTGTCCCGCTCGTCGCTATCCTTCAGATTTGTGTGAAGGTGAAGAGAGAACTGAGACTGATGGTGAAGGTGAAGAGATAAGTAGATGTCAATTAATTAATTTTTCTATATTTTTTTTTGCTACAAATTTGTGTAATTGTGATTGAAAATATTATGATTGTGATTTGTGAAGATATTGAATGGATGTTGTTAACGAATATGTTGTATGTATTTTTTATTTTTGTTCAGTTTATGATTTGTATTTAAACGGGTTAAATGGAGCGGGTTTGGGACACCATTACCCCGTTCGAATCGGATTTAGGATAGAGATGTTTAACCCGACCAGGTCACTGGTCGAGTTTGGGACAATCTGTAAAAACCGGGTTTCAGGTTTGGGTCGGCTCTGACCCGCCCCGACCCGTCCTCGTTGCCACCCCTAGTCACATGCTTAGGATTCCCATTTCTTTTGATTTTATTAAACAAGAGATATTGGGGGATAAAACCGACAAGGATTGCTTACACAGTTTCACATTCAATTATTAAAATCTGAGTATTTGTTTTCATCCTCAGCACAATTTGGAACTTTGGATGCAGACAAAAAGATAGCAAAAGCATGTGTCAGAATAACCGGGCCAACCCATGCCCTTTAAAAGCTTCACCCGTTATCGTACAAACCCGTTCGACCCGACATGTTGAGAGCCCAATATTTTTGGACATATATTTTAGCAATAATGTTAGATATCATAACTTTTTTATCACAACCCATGTGATAGATGAGATATCAATCGATGGATAGATACATACATATTAATAATGATTTACTATATATTTATTCACCGAATTGACACATCATCAATTGTAATAGTAGTTGCGATGTCTAGCATTATTCATATTTTAAACACACAGACTCTGAGGGGAAGACACGAGGGTCGGCTTGGACTTATTGTTTGAAGCCTGTTAGGCCAGTTGAACAATTAAGTTAATAAATTATCAAGTAACAATATTTACACCCATTTTAAACCGTATACACTCTAAATTAGTATTTTTTTCCTCAAAATTCTAATAATACCCTTAAATAAAACTATCAAGAAGACTATAAAACTATAAAATCTTTATATTGTACTGTACAATAAACAGATTTTTCTAGCCAAGTAAAATAAAATATAATACAGGCAGCTTCTATGGGTTACTTTTAGAATTTCTGAAGTAAAATAAAACACACCTAGTCTGTTTTTGCTCTATAAAAACCCACCTCATAAGGGTTTTTTGATTAATGTGTTTATATTACAGAATTGTGTTAGTTATTAGGATCTCAAATATATATTATTTTTTGCTTTAAAAAAAATCAGATAATAAGTCGGGTTATAGTTATCCGATTTTCTTCAATTTCCTATAGTCACAACCCCCGACCGGGCGGGTTGTTCGAGTATAATAATGCACATCCCCATTAAGACTTTGTTAACAATAATATCAATCGCTACGCTACGCTACGTTGAAGCGTTACGAGGTAGACCACAAACAAAAACAATAATGTCAACGAAAGAAAAAAAAAGATGAGGTGGAAGAAATAAACAAATCCAATCACACACACAACACAATGATTTTTATGTGAAAACCCAAGAATAGGAAAAAAAACCGCGGTCATTAGGACCACTAGAGAAAATTCCACTATATAGTAAATTGTTACAACCACATACTTAGGATTCTCTCTCTAAAACCCCAAACCCAATTATAATCCAATGCCTACTCATTGAGATCTCTCAGGTGTTTGCTCAACTTAACACACATAATAACCTAGCTATTATGATCTATTTATTCTGGTTACAAGGAGTTTAAGTCATATATGGAAACTCTTTTCTTTTATACATAATACTTCATTTTTTGCATAAAATCCTACTCTTTTACGCACAAGAACTTCATATTCCATGAAAAGTCTATTTTCCTTTATGCACAAGAACTTCCCAAAAGAAAACCTTTCATTTTTCACGCAACATTCCCAATCTGAACAAAAATACGACGTCACTGCGGTTTGGATTGCGGTTTGCAACCCGCGCCCGTATCGCAGAATAAATTTGGAAACGACCCCTCAGAATACCGCGGTTTGTATTTCTTGCCTCTGCTGCAATCAAACCGTGTTGATCTCAATGGAATTGACTGCGGTCCTCAATGCGGTTGGTGCGTTGCGGTCCATGCCGTGGCTCCTTCCAGAATCCGATTCTTCAATTCTTCTTCGTTCTTGAAGCCTCCCTTAAACACAATCTCCTACTTCCGAACGTTTCCCATGTCTCTAGGAAGTTTCCGTATTGGTTGAATCTTGTTTGGTAACATGGAATAAAAGCCATATCCAACAGACTTAAGGGCTCGTTTGACGATTCAGATTGTACTGGACTGTATTATTATTAATACAATCTGTGTTTGGTGATATACTGTGTTATATCATATTAAGTTATTCCTATATGATTTTATTATATTATAAAAATATAATTTTAAAAAAATAGTTAATATTTAATTTTAAATATTCTTACCATGAATAAATCAATATATATATAAAATCAATAAATATTTATTTTAATTGAAACAAAAAAATTAAATAAATAATATTTTTATAAATAAAATAAATATTTCCTATATAATTTTGAAATTATAAAAACATATTAACAACATAACACATATTTCATCAATATTCCGTATTTGTTGAAAAAAGAAAAATAAAGGAAAAATGTTTTTTCTAATACAATGGAACCTAATACCATCAAATATAATATATTACCTAAAACAGTATTTGCTGTATTAGACAATTAAAATGTACTAAAATAATATAATACAGTGTTTGCACCAAACAAACGTTGTATTGTATTATTTTTAATTCAATACAGGGTAACAAATAACAAATATGGCCAAGAGCTTAGGACGGGTGTAACCAAACGACGTCATTTGGCAATTAATTGCTTAAAGAGTGGTGATATTTGCATCCCTAAAATATTGTATGTGCACCCATTTTGTATGTACATCCCACTATATTTTTTTAAAAGATATATATTGTAAGTACACCCCAAACATTACCAAAAATGACCTTTCGTTTATATTTGGAAAAATGTCCTTTCTTCTATATTTGAATAAAATATTATAAATAAATAAATTATTAAATATTTAAAATAATAAATGACTGAGGCAATAATTAACCTCCATCCTTGAATTTTTAGGAATTAAAATTTCTAAATTCAAAGAAGGAGCCACCTCCTCCCAGATTTGGGAATTTCTGGATTCTAGTTACTTCCTGCCTCCATCCTATTCATCCAAATGAATGAGGCAGTAACCTCCTCTATTTTTTCAGGTTTGCTCACTTTTGGATTTAGGTTTTTATTTTTCTATATTAATTTTTAATATAGTTTAGTTAATAAGAAATTCGAAAAATAAAATATTTTTAATAAATAACCTCTTTTAATTAAAATATTAATAATTTAGTTTAAGGGTAATGTTGAAATTTTAAAAATATATAATTTGAGGGTGTACAAATAGTTTTTGAGGGGGTGCAAATATTGACACACTTGCTTAAATCTTCATGAACCAAAAAAGCACGCAAAAGCCCAAAAATCAAATGCTACTCGAAAATCGGCTGTTGACTCTCTTATCACCTCCGTCACCATCTTCAAAGCCATGCCCGTTGCCGCTCTCCTTCAAAATCAACCCGAAGACGGAAGATCCATGAGGGCTCAACCTGAGCCGGCCCTAGGCTCTGGCTCCAGGGGCGCCAGCCAAGAGCCCATCATTTCCAGGTGCCTCCAAATATATATGATGAGTTAATATATATGGGCTGAATTCTAGAATAAAAAAATGGCCTAATAGAAATATTCTACTTAAGAAAAAAAGGGCCCTTGTTTTTACAAACGCCCAAACATTACAAATGCCCCATTTTAAAATAATGCTCAATTCGTGTAATTGTTTTTTTTTAAATATCATTTTATTTAATTTTTTTTTTCAAACAATGCCCAATTCTTTTAGGGTTTCAATATTTCATCACTTTTTGTTCTTGTTCTTCTCGACCCACCACTGACACAAGAGACAAAAAAACGGCTAACCTTTAGTCATTACTCATCTTTTTCTCTCTCAGTCTCAAGTCTCAAACAATCAGACTCTCAGCTTAATCTCTCTCTCTCTCTCTCTCTCTCTCTCTCTAGTCTCTGGTCTTAGCCCTCTCAAGTCTCAAGTCTCCATTATTTTTCTCGTTTTTTGCATAACCACATTCTCTCAATCTCTCATCTCAGACTCTCTGGTCTCACACTCTCAGTCTCAGTCTCTCACTGCCCCAGGTAATTTCTAATTTCGTTTTTGTTTGTTATTTTTATTTTAATGTTCTATTGTTCTATTTAATGTTCATAAAACATCTATGTTTATTAAATTTTTGTTCGTTGCATATTCAATTTGTTGGACTTACTTGTGTTTGAGTTAATTGAGATATTATGGAACTTCAGTTTCTAGTTTAATTTAAAGATATGGTATTTTTGAATATTTTAATATGTACTTTGTTATTTTAGCTTTTATAATGTGGAGAATGGTTAGAATATGTCAATTCCTAGTTTATAGTTTATTTTATTCTGTTTCCTAAATTAGAGGGATCTCATCTATTTATAAGTTTCCTATCTAAGATAGGAAAGTGATTATCTAATTAAGTTAGAGTCAACTCCTTGATTATAGGGATTCTCTAATTAAATTATGAGTCAATTCCTTGATTGTAGGATATTCAGGTGGGTGAAATTAGGTGTATATATTGCTTATTATGTACAGAACGTGAATAAGGATGAAAAACAATTTCTTCTTCACAATTTCTTTATGGTACCAGAGCACCTCTGGTCCTAATCTCTATTGCTTTTCCTGCAATATCTTCTCCTATTTTTTACCAGCAAAACTCATATTCCTCGTTCACTACCCTTCAACTATGTCGAGATTCGGGATTGCATCCAATGTTAATTATGAAGGCTCATCTTCTAGTAGTGGTACTGTCGATCCAACCCAAAATTCTCAAATCATCACAAACCACAAATTGAATGGGCATAATTACTTGCCCTGGTCACAATCTATTATGCTTTACATCAAAGGGAAAGGTAAAGCTGAGTTTGTCATAAGAGATGTGGAGACTCCAGAAAAGAAAGACAAGGGTTATACGCTTTGAGAATCAGAAAATAGCAAAGTCATGTCTTGGCTTATAAACTCAATGACACTAGAGGTTGGAGAAAACTTTCTGTTATATGAAACAACCAATGAAGTGTGGGAGGCTGTTAAAGAAACCTACTCAAATAAAGACAATATCTTTGAGAGGTTTATATTTGAAGGAGTCCTACATGAAGTGAAGCAGAGGGTTTTAAAGGTGATAAAACATTTCAATAAACTATCTCGCCTTTGGCAGCAGGTGGACATGCTCAACTCGTTAGACTGGAAGTATTCAGATGATGGAGCTATTTTCAGAACGTACATGGAAGTGATGCGGATCTTTAAATTCCTCATTGGACTGAGTGATAGTTTAGATGAAGTTCGTGGCCAAATTCTTAGTGTTAAGCCACTGCCGTCTATCCGAGAAGTAGTTTCAGAAGTATGCAAAGAAGAAAGCCGCAAGAAAGTGATTCTCAGATCTAATTCAGTGCTTACCAGTGGAGAAGTATCTCTTGCAACCAGAGGAAATCCAAACAATCCTCTTAATGGTGAAACCAGAAAAGGCAGACCTTGGTGCGATCACTGTCGACGTCCATGCCATTACAAGGAAACTTGCTAGAAACTCCATGGGAAACCAACATATTGGAAGCCTCATAGTCAAGTCAAGAAGGGATATGCTGCAAGTGGAAGTAATACAGGTGACTGTGAGGGAATTCTCTTCAGCAAAGAACAACTTGATAAACTGCAGAAGTTATTTGGCCGCCCTTTATCAACACCTGTTGGAACAGGTTCCATGGTACAATTAGGTATATTTCCAAGTGCTTTGAGTGTCAAACATGAAGCACAAGGTTCTTGGATTATAGACTCGGGGGCAACTGACCACATGACAGGAGATCCTAGAGTGTTCAATACATTTGAGCCATGTAAAGGTAACTTTACTGCTAAGGTAACAGATGGAAAATTGTCAAAAGTGACAGGTTGTGGGACTGTTATTCTCTCCAAAACCTTAACATTAAAGTCAGTTTTATTTGTTTCTAATTTGGACTGCAATTTATTATCTATTTCTAAACTCACCTATGACAAAAATTGTCTCACTAAATTCTACCCTACTTATTGTGTTTTCCAGGACTTGATCTCGGAGAGGATGATTGGAACAGCTGAATTGTGATATGGTTTATACATTCTAGATGTTGACTCTTTCTTGAATGTGCAATATCATTCTACAAAGCAGTTAGCCTCCCAAAAATAATTCTAGGACTAGTTTAAATAAAGAGAGTACTATGATGTTGTGGCATTACAGGTTAGGCCACCCCAACTTCTTGTACTTGGAAAAACTTTTCCCTAATTTGTTTATCAATAAAAGTCCTAGAGAATTTTCTTGTGAAATCTGTGAGTTGTCCAAACATACACGTTCTTCACTGTCTCCTAGCATTTATCATGTTTCCAAACCTTTTGCTCTCATTCATAGTGATGTATGGGGTCCATCTAGGATTCCTAATATTACAGGTGCTAAGTGGTTCATTTCATTCATTGATGATCATACTCGAGTTACTTGGGTATTTCTAATGAAAGAAAAATCAGAAGTTGCCACTATTGTCAAAAATTTCAACTCAATGGTAAAAAATCAATTTCAAACAAAGGTGCAAGTCTTAAGAACTGATAATGGGAAAGAATTTGTCAATAAAACCTTAATAGACTACTGTCTAAGTGAGGGAATCATACATCAAACTTCATGTGTTTATACCCCACAGCAGAATGGTGTATCTGAGAGAAAAAATAGATATCTTTTAAAGGTTGCTAGATCCTTATTATTTACCATGCATGTGCCTAAACGGTTTTGGGGGGATGCTGTTTTTACAACAGTTCATTTAATCAATAGGCAACCATCTGGAGTCTTAAATTTTCAAAATCTACTCAAGTTCTACTTACTGCATACCTAATAACCATATATTATCAAATATTCCTCTTAGAGTTTTTGGGTCTACTGTATTTGTACATGATAATTCTCCTCATCGCCGCAGTAAGTTAGATTCTAGATCCTTTAAATGCTTGTTTCTTGGTTATTCCCCAAAACAAAAAGGTTATAGATGTTATCACCTAACTTCTAGGAAAATGTTTGTAAGAACCTCTTTTTTATGATTGGCTTGTTTCATGACAAATCATATTGGGGATGTTTGTGTAACGGGTATCATAGGTTCTCGAAGACATGCTTCCAGTCATCTCATGAGCTTCAAGAGGTAGTTCACTTGTGCTTAATTCTCCTTGAAGAGGTTTTAGTTGCACACACTCACATCTTATGCATTTGTATTGACATGCATGTATTATTGCACACACACACACACACACACACACACACACACACACACACACACACACACACACACACACACACACACACACACACACACACACACACACACACACACACCCACACTGCTTGCATTTTGGAGTTGATGGGTTGAATAGTGGGTAAGGCGACATGCAAGGCCACTTGTGCATGTCGCCTGACAAGTCGCCTTAGACTTGAATTTTTCCCACAGTGTGTTAGGCGACTTGTGCATGTCGCCTTACATGTCGCCTCTGACATCGTGTTTTTTCTCTAGTGTGTTAGGCGACTTCATAGGCGACTTGTGCATGTTGCCTAACATGTCTCCTCAGGGACAATGTTTTCTTTCCAGTGTGTTAGGCGACTTGGTCATGTCGCCTTGCATATCGCCTCTGTCACCCGAACTGTGCATTTCGGGTATTTCACACCAGCTCATTTTTGGTCTCTATAAATACATCATCTTCTCCACCATTTAACCCCAGAGCTCAGAAATTTACATCCTTAGTGAGAGAAAGTGACTCCAAGAGAGAGAAATCTTCAAGCTTTGTTACTTGACTCTCCAAACCCCAAAAATCTATCATCATCTTGCATATAGAGCATCATTCAAGTATGAGTCTTCATTAATGTCTTTACTTGGTAAGTAGAACTCACATCCTTGCTCATTTATTGTTCTAGCTTATCAAGACATGTCATTTATTGCTTAAGTTAGAAAATCTTCATATTTATTGTATATCAATTGAAGTTATGACATGTTTGGGGTTTGTATTGTGATAGCTAATATTTAGGACATGTTTTCCCTCTAGCTAATTAGGACTCATTGATTGCATTTGTTAATTGCATTTATTGTCCTTGCCATTTTATGTGACAACATGTGTTGATATGGATTTGTTTGATGACTAGATTTTAGACTTGCATATCTATATCTAGTTAGGTCTTTATAAGCATTCATATAGACATTGATATCTAGGATTTGTACTTAGTGCCATCTTTAATCCCTAGATAAGCATTTAGTATTGCCTACCATTATTTGCATTTTGAATATTCATATATTCACTTAGGTTGTTAATCTCTTCTTTGAGAGTTAAGTCTTGTGACTACAATGTGTAGTGTACAAGCAAGTGAAGTCTTGCAACCAAGGTGTGGTTGGCAAGCAAAGTGATCAAGGATTCACTATAAAGGCCCGTTGGGTAGTAGCAGTGGGTTAGTGACCGAGAATGGTGTGACTAGAGGTCAACTTAGGTTGTAAACATCATTACAATAGTGGATTTGAGGATTGTATGTTGCTAAAAGGATAGCCCGTGGTTTTTCCCTTGTTCGAAGGGTTTCCACGTATATATCTAGTGTTATTTATATTTCCGCACTTTACACTTGATTTTGTATGTTTGTTTATGGGGTAAATTTTTAATATTGATGAATCAAGAAAAGTTGGTAATTAACTTGATTAAAACCTAAAACCTATTCACCCCCCCCCCCCCCCCCCCCCCCCTCCAGGTTGTAGACATACGCTTGAGTAGTATTTTCAATGTTTACCTCAATTGATGTCACTTTTCTAGAAACACAGTATTTTTTCAGTAAAATTGTAGTTCAAAGGGGGAAAAGAGTTGAGCGAATTTGAGTTTCTTGATGACTATGCACCTATTTCCATCTCTAATGATAATGTACCAGTGTCCAGTCCATTTCCAGCACCTGTTCCCAGTCCAGCACCAGTCTCCAGTCCATGTCCATCTCAAACACACTATCCTAGTCAAATCCTCACAGATTTCAACATTTATTTTCTTGAAACATATCAGCTGCCCAATCCATCTCAAACACCTGTTCAGGAAAGTCCACCAAAAACACCTACCCGAGAAAAACCAGTTGTGTATTCAAGGTAGCCGAAGCATGCTAGAGTTGTGCTTAAACCAGAAGTTATTCAAGAGGTTTGTGATTTCTCACCAGGATCAGACGTCAAACAACATTCAAACACTTCTCCTTCCAATTCAAATGAACCACTACTTGAGTCAGGTGAGGACGAAAACATAAGTGACAATGGTTCAGTCAGTGACAGTAATGATATTCAGCCTGAAAATGATTTGCCAATTGCTCAAAGAAGACTTATAAGGAAGTGTGGGGAGAGACTTTTGTATCCTCTTAGCAAATATGTGTCTTATGAATGGTTGTCACCTAGTTACAAATTATTTGCTATGAATGTGCCTAACGTTTCTGTTCCAGCAACAATTCAGGAGGCTTTGGCTATACCTGAGTGGAGAAAGGCTATCCAAGAAGAACTCACTGCATTACAAAAGAACAAATCAAGGGAAGTAACAGTGCTACTTGAAGGAAAAAGGGCAGTAGGATGCAAATGGGTCTTGGTAGTGAAATATAGAGCAGATGGAAGTGTTAAACGCTATAGGGCGAGACCTATAGCCAAGGGTTTCACACAATCATATGGGATAGACTATGAAGAGACGTTTGCACCAGTGGCAAAGTTGAATACAGTCAGGGTCCTTTTGTCCATGGCAGTGAATCTAGATTGGCAACTACATCAAATGGATGTGAAAAATGCATTCTTGATTGATGATTTGTTAGAAGAAGTTTATATGGATAGTCCACCTGGTTTAGGAAGAAGAGTTTGGGAATAGAGTTTGCAGACTAAGGAAATCTCTGTATGGATTAAAGCAGTCGCTAAAAGCTTGGTTCGAGAGGTTTACAAAGTCTGTAAAAGATTTTGGCTATCATCTATGCCAAACTGATCATACATTGTTCGTAAATCATGCTACAGATGATATTATCGCAGTCCTCATAGTGTATGTGGATGATATCATCATTACGGGCAATAGTGAAGGTGAAATTCAGAAATTGAAAGGGTTTCTTGGTAACCTAAAGTATTTTCTAGGCATGGAAGTAGCAAGATCCGAGAAGGGTATTTGTATTAATCAACGCAAGTATGTCTTAGATCTACTTAATGAGACAAAAATGACTGATTATAAGCTAGTAGAAACACATATGGATTCATCAACAAAGTTGGGGCTACTGGAGGGGAGCCCTCTTATGGATAAAGTGAGATATCAAAGGTTGGTTGGGAAACTCATTTATCTCTCCCATACCAAACCTGACATTGGCTTTCTTGTCAGCACTATGAGCCAGTTTATGAATAATCCAAATGAGGAGCATATGGGAGCTGTTTATAGAATACTCAGGTATCTCAAGATGACTCATGGTCAAGGTATTTGTTTCAAAAAGAGCGAGTGTAGAAAAGTCAGTATCTACATTGATGCAGATTGGGCTGGTTCAACTATTGATAGGAGATCCACATCGGGTTATTGTTCATTTGTGTGGGGGAACCTAGTAACTTGGCTCATCAAGAAACAATCAGTGGTCTCTCGTTGTAGTGCAGAAGTTGAATTCAGAGCCTTAGCCCAAGGTATTTGTAAAGGGATATGGTTGAAAAAGCTGTTAGAAGAATTAAAGGTTCCTAATGCTACACCTATAGAGTTGTTATGTGATAATCAAGCAACTATCAGTATAGCCAAGAATCCAGTTCATCATGATCGGACTAAGCATGTGGAGATAGACAAGCAGTTCATCAAAGAGAAGATCGAAATGGAGGTTATCAAGTTGAATTATGTTCCTACCAACTCTCAAATTGCAGACATTTTCACCAAGGCTTTACATTGCAGACATTTTCACCAAGGCTTTACCTAGAACTCAATTTGAAGCTTTATGTTCCAAGCTTGGCATGATCAATATTTACTGCCTAGCTTGGGGGGGGGGGGGGGGGGGGGGGGGGGTGGTTGGGGGGGATGGGGGTGTTGGAATATGTCAAATTCCTAGCTTATAGCTTATTTTATTCTGTTTCCTAAATTAGAGGGATATCATCTATTTATAAGTTTCCTATCTAAGATAGGAAAGTGATTCTCTAATTAAGTTAGGAGTCAACTCCTTGATTGTAGTGATTCTCTAATTAAATTAGGAGTCAATTCCTTGATTGTAGGATATTCTGGTAGGTGACATTAGGTGTATATATTGCTTATTATGTACAGAACGTGAATAAGAATGAAAAACAATTTCATCTTCACAATTTCTTTAAGAATTAAAATCTAATAACTTGTTATCTTATGAATTTTAATTTCCGTTTGCCCAAAACAGATACCATTTTATATCCATTTCTCTTTTTTGTCTTTTCTTTTTAGTCATTACATCTAATGTCAGCAACCGAACCCATTGCAAGAGCTCATGATTTTATATTCTCTTTTGAAATTTTAGGTTGGTTGTAGACTTGTAGTCCTATACCATTAAATCTTGTTTTGTATTTCAGCCCAAATAAGTAAATGTCGTTTACAGACATCGATTTTGTTTATATGCTTCTTGGCCTATTGTTCTATTTAGTTGTTTGTTAACTTTTATAGTTGTATTTTCCAGCAAAAAAAAAATCAATCTTGCGGCATATGCATAGCTGGACCGGTGCGACTTGCTGAATGCAATTGCTTGAATGCTTGACAGGTTTTATTGTTCCGTTTCAGTTTTTCACTTTGATTGTTAGTTTATTTATTATTTTAGTTATTAGTGTTTTATTTTTATTTGTTTGTTATTTTAGTTATTAGTAACATGTTTCCTAAAAAACAACCATTTGGATTTGAAAAAAAGAAAAAAAAAAGACGAAGATTAGAACAATTAGCTTAGTCTCATAAGGGAGCTTTAGAAAAATTCCTTGCTACAAAAGTAGAGTTAGGTTGTTCACTTGAATCACAACACCCAACTCCTCATTTGACATGTCAACTCAATGATCACGATGTGAATGATATTAACGATAATGAAAATTTGGGCAATGAAATTGAAAATGATGAAAATCAACTCAATGGTCATGATGCGATTGACATGAAAAATGAGAATTTGGGCAATCAAATAGAACAACCAACTCCTCATTTGGATATTTATGATCCTAGAATTTGGGCAAACCTTGATAATAAAATGATTGATATATTAGTGGAAAAAGGTCATATTAGAGAACCCAATCTCAACTTTCTTTCAGATGGTAATGCCATACATTTTTTGTATTCATATTATACTAGAAAATTACCGAATGGAGAGACTCAAGATAGAAAATGGTTAGTGTACTCAAAGCATGTAGACAAAGTATATTGTTTTTATTGTAAGTTGTTAAGTCAATGTATATGAAGAGTCTTTTAGCACATGACGGACTTAATGATTGGAAGCATCTTAGTGAGAAGCTTAGATGAACATGAGAATAGTATTGAGCATATCACTAATATGAGCACTTGGATTGATTTACAAATTAGATTAAAAAAGAATGAAACAATTGATGAAAATGTACAAGAGAAAATTACAAAAGAAAAAAAATCGTTGGAAAGAAGTTCTTGTAAGAATCATTGCTATTGTGAAATATCTTGCTAAGCATAATTTGGCATTTCGTGGAACCAATGAGAAAATTTACGAAGATAATAATGGTAACTTTTTGGGTTTAATTGAAATGTTAGCAGAATTTGATCCAGAAATGCAAGATCATATTCGGCGCATTAATGATAATGAGATTCATTATCACTATGTTGGTCATAAAATTCAAAATGAGTTGATTTCTAGATTGGCCTATGATATCAAAAGTGCAATCATCAAGACAATCAAAGAGACAAAATATTTTTCATTGAAACTTGATTGTACTCCCGATATAAGTCACCAAGAACAAATGACTTTGATAATACGATGTGTCGACATGTCCACTAGTACCATAAAAGTAGAAGAATACTTTCTACAGTTTTTAATAGTGGATGATACATCTGGGATTAGGTTTTTTAATTAATTACAAGTTGTATTAAACTCTCTTGGTCTTGATATTAATGATGTGAGGGGACAAGGTTATGATAATGGATCTAACATGAAAGGGAAACACCAAGGTGTGCAAAAAAGATTACTTGAAATAAATCTTAGAGCGTTGTACATGCCATGTGTTTCTCATAGTCTTAATCTAACTGTATGTGATATGGCTAACTCATGTGTTAAAGCGGTATCTTTTTTCGGAGTTGTTCAATAAATATATTTATTATTTTCTAGTTTTACAAAAAAAGATGGAATTTTTTTCAAAATTATGTCGATGACTTAACTCTCAAAACATTGTCCACAACACTTTGGGAAAGTCGTATTAATAGTGTTAAAGCCATAAGATATCAAGCTTCTAAAATAAAAGAAGCTTTGTTAGTATTATTTGAAAACAGTGATGATGCCAAAACAAAGAGTGAAGCTGAAAGTTTAGCAAATGAACTTGAAAATTTTGAGTTTTTATTATGCATGACTATTTGGCATGATATATTGTTGAATATAAACATGGCTAGCAAAATTTTACAATCTAAAGATATGCGTATTGATGTTGCTATAGAACATTTGAAGGAGGTCATTTCTTTTTTTAAAAATTATAGAGAAAATAGGTTTACATTTGTCGTGATTTCTGCCAAAAGTATTGCATCTGATATGGAAATTGAACCAATTTTTGTTAAAAAAATGTCAAATTCGTAGAAAGAAACAGTTTGATGGGAATGTAAATTAGGATATAACGCAATCAGCCGAAGAATCTTTTAGAGTGAATTATTTTATTATTGTAGTTGATATTGCTATTGCTTCCTTGAAGAGTAGATTTGAACAATTGCAAATATTTGAAGGTATTTTTGGATTCTTATATGATTTGAAGAAGTTACTTTCATTAGATGATAATAAATTGAAAGAATGTTGTGTAAATCTTGAATGTGCTCTAAAACATGATACATCTTTAGATGTTAATTCAAATGATTTATTTTTCTGAACTGAGAGTGTTACAAGTTGTTTTACCAAGAGAAAAAAAGACTCCCATTGAAATACTAGGGTTTGAAAAAGCTTCGGATTGATATCCGAACGTATCAATTACTTATAGAATATTGTTGACTATACCTGTAACCGTGGCATCCGCATAAAGAAGTTTTTCTAAATTAAAAATGTTGAAATCTTATTTGCGGTCAACTATATCACAAGAAATGGTAAATGAGTTGGCAATATTGTGTATTGAAAAGGAAATGTTAGAAAAGATTGAATTTGAAAATGTTATTAATAAATTTGCTTCTCAAAATGCTAGAAGAATACATTTCCAATGATGGTTTGATACTCTTTACCTTGTTGTGATTTTATTTTATCTTTAATGAAATTATCATTTTCGGGTTAAATATATGAAAACAGGTTTTATATAGTATATATATTGAAAAAACTATGAATATGAACAATGGGCTCATTTTTTAGATTTTCGCCCCAGGCTCTTAAAAAGTCAGGACTGACTCTGTGACTGCCTCCAAAACCACCGGACACTCTCAACCCTTATCTGTCCAATGTTTTGCAAGTCTTAGCTGATTAATTCTCCGGTTCGCAAAAAGGAAGTTGCTCTCACATCAAAGAAGCCAGGTTGATATTCATTTTGTTGTTCTTGTTTCGGTTTGTTTAATTGAAGTTACTTTTTCAGCTCTGATAAAATTCAACTATGGTTTTTGCAGGGACGACTCAATAAATCATTTCTTGGTAAACAAAAGTTGGTACATTGTGGATTTGCCTGGTTATGGGTAAGCTCTGTTCTTTTGTGCATAGAATTTAAACATTTGATTGGACCATTATACATAGCATGTTGGACTAATAATCCTATTGTAAAATTCTGCTAAGGACAGTCACTGCCTTGGCCATTTTGAGACTTGTATTTTCTTTTTCATGTGTATATCACTATGGTAGTTTAGTAACTAAATGATAAATCATGCTTTTTATTTATTATAATGGGTACCTAAATTAAAAAAGTAAGTCAAAGAGTGATTTTCATGGGTTGTGAAAAGTTAGAGACAAGAAACAGAAATAGGCCGCCAAAATATTGGCATTAGTTAAAGTTAAGACATCATCCATTTGAAATTTAAAAGACTCGGTTTGGTTTGTTATCACTTGAATGATTTGTATTTACAACATCATTATCTATTGACTCAATCTTATCTGATGATGTAATATTTGAAGATTTATTATCTTCAACAGCTTCTCACGGCCAAAGATTCTTGGGGCCAATGGCAAAGTCTCAGCAAGTTTTTAATTCGATTTCTCTAGCAGGTTTTTTGAACTCCATTTCTCTACTAAGTTTTTGAACTCAATTTTTGTCTCCTCATAGAAACTTCCTTCATGTTCTCAATGATGGCGGCCAAGGAGATGTCAAGAGATGCCGAGTGTTGTTGTTGGAGACCAAATCCTTTGCAGAGGTTCATGGCAGCACTTCTCATGGGATCAACATGAAGCAATACCTTCTGCGTTTTTCCTGTTATGCATTTCTGATATATTGCACATTTCTTTCATTTCTATGTAAAGCTGCCCTAAATTCTTTTTCTTCTTCTTCAAATTCTTCATCAAAGAATATGACAAGGATTCATATTTTTTGAAATCTCTCTCTCCATCCTCACATTTTAGTTTCTCTGCAGGTCGATAAGGACTCCGGCCACTACTCGCCGTGGTTGATGGCTAATGTGTTGCGGCTCTTAGGTCTTATCGATGGATTTCATTAAGGTCCTTATCTTATTTAAAATGCGCCCAATTGTTGCAGCATAGGAAGATTTCACAACAAAAGCGAGTAGTTCTAAGCAGAGTAGTGCATCATTGCTTCCATTACATCAATTTTTGTAGCTGACCGGTTACAATAATTAAACAGAGAATAGAAACAATTTACATTGATTCAACTGGATTAACAACTAGATCAAAACTAATAAAATCCGGACACAATAAAGAAAAGAAAAAAGGAGGCTGAACAACGAATTAAAACTTTAAACAGGCTTTCGGGGGATTAAAATAGATCATACTCCATAGCTTGTATAGAGGAAAATAAAAACAAAAAAGAACCAAGTAGATGATTAGAGATAAAGCTCCCCGCCCCAATACAGAAACCAAGACTGTAATTATAACTAATAGCGACTGAATTTGCCGAAACAAATTAATTCCCTGTTCAAGACGGCGATCAGACCATTTGTTGTCAAAGATCTGCAACCTTAACAACATAGCATAAAAGAATGTGGAGCCCATACCAGTAAGTGCAAGCTCCAACAATAGAAATGCAATGGAAATCAATACAGAAGCGAGATTGTTATCAAGTAATAGCGCCAAAAAGAGAATGAATGCTGCTGTGATGGACAAATTCATAGTTATAACGTTAGACTTTAGGAAGAAACCTAGGTCACTTAGGTCACGAGTATCAACATCATCAGTACCATTTCCACCATCGAAAGGTATTTGGAGAGCACCGGCAAAGGCTGCACCAACAATAAGTGCTGCTACAACAAATAGATTGTTAATGGTATTATTAACATCTTGTTTTGGTGTTGGTAGCTTGCTTTTGATACGTGATGTTTTGGTTGAACTGTGTTGGTGACGTGTAATCCGCTGGAAGAACTCATGATACATGTATAACGTCGAATATGTCATCTTCTATACAATAAACGTATGAATTTTTCAAGATCACATTGGATTTTCTTTTTTATATAGATGCTTAGAAAACTATTTGCACTGCTTAAATTGTCTAACAAGTGGCTATAAGAATTCTCCTTGACATTTCCAGAGGCTCTCAGATTTCTATCATTCACATCAATTTGCTGGTCCTGCACCTGGAGAAAATTTCAAGAAAGAGAAGCTTAAGTACTATATATCCTTAAATGTAATACAGTACCTCTTTGAAGTTGGGTTGAGTATTAGTGAATAATCATACCGTTGAAAGCATATGTGATTTACAAATATCATAAGCTGTCAGGCCTTGACAATTTAAGATATCAGCTTTTGATCGATTGTCAAACAGTAGAGTAGCCACTACCATAGAATGACCATTTAATATAGCCAAATGAAAAGGCTGTTGCCATTTTTGTTCAATTTGTTAACAAGTTTGTGGGTACCATTTTCCTTGAGTATACACCTAACCATGTTTTTTTTTCCACTCTTGGCTGCAACATGTAGAATGCTTTGACCTTTGTTACAGAGCAATTCAGCTGGATCTGGCCACTTTCGAAACAACTCTTTGGTTACTTGGATATGACCATTTTCACATGCTAAATGGAGAGGATAAAATCCATTATTATTCCTCTCAAATGACCAATCACTCTTGATTTCTAAGAGGTAGCGAACTCCCTTAATGTAACCTATGTATGCTGCAAAGTGGAGTGGTGTATTCCCTTCCTCATCTCGCAAGAGTAATAGCTCCTCTTTTTGTTCCTCTATTATTCTTAACATATCTGAAAATTAGATGAAAGAACATCAAAATCAGTGTTGGCCCGGCCTAGAGCAAGTGCACCGAGTGCCACCGCCCCAAGCTCGACATTAAGGGAAAAAAACAATTCATAAACATGTACCTAATTTTCTGTGTTCAATGGCAACATGTACCGGAGACTTTCCTTCTAGTCTTTGTAGTAAACCATTACCTTCTTCAGGTAGAGCATTCAAAATATATTCAAGAATTTCCTTATTACCCGATTCAATTGCCATACACAATGGATACTTACCCGCATTGTTGTGAAGGCAAGAAACATTTGGGTCGTTTAAAACAAGGTAACAAGCTATATCTACTGAAATGTCTACCTTTTTCTTTGATAAATGGACTGCAAACAAAGCTTCATGCAATGCCGTGTTTCCTTCCTCATTCTTTATGGTGAGTAAATTAGTGTCAGTGGATGTGTTTGGATTTTGTTTGGAAAGATCAACAAGTACTCTAACGGTGTTGAATCTCTGAGCTCTAACAGCAACGTGAAGTGCAGTGTCGCCCTCGAAGTTTGTCTTAGTTATCAAGAAGGGAAAGTTACGAGCTATGAGCTGTGTCATGTCTTGGTGATCAGAGCTTGACGCTACATGTAGAAGTGAATTCCCTGAGGAACTTAAGGGGTCGTTTGTTTTTTTGTCTTTAGACTGAACAGTCTTGAATTTTCTAAAAACCGAATAGGGTCTGAAATCTGAACTTGAATGACATGTTTGTTTTTTTTTTTATTCCTCACATCTGAATGTATTGTCAACACGTTTGTTTTTTAAAAGCAAAATTGTCAGAAACTAGTCCGTCCTGTAAGCGTTTTTCGTTGACTGTTTTTTGAAAAGAAAAATGAAAAATGAAAAATGAAAACAATGTTTTTGGTTTCAATTTCGAAATCCAAAAACGCGTCTGGTAGCATATAGTAAAAGCTGGATTCTGAAAATGAAAACGGAAAAAACCCGTCTGGTAGGTTAACTGAAAAATTTCAAAAATTATCAAAAATTCATCTCAAATAATTATCAACTGAGTCATATTATTTATTAAATAAAAATAAAAATATTAAACATTTTAAAAAAAAAAACATTTTTGCATCAAATGACAATGAATATCTCAGATCAAATGTTGCTTTTTAAAGACCAATTGGAATCCTAAATCTTCGTTTTTATGAGCATCACAAGTCTCTCCACTTAATTTTGCTACATAGTTGGCCAAAATAGAGCCAACAGCTCTCTCTGCTTCTCTATTCTCTATATCAATCTCTACCTCCATGGACGACAACAACAGAGTAAGAAATTACATACTCTAAAATCAAGAGAAACTCCATCAAAAAATTTCCATTTCAAATATTTAATTAATTATAATATAATTCTCAATTGAAAATAAGATTGTTATTAATTGAATTTTCACAACAACAAGAGCATTGAAATTCATAGTTATATTTTTTTTGAAATGCCATTTATTAAAAGCTGGGAACTAGCAACAAACAAGCAAACACCAACCAAAACAACACAATACAAAAGCAAAATCAGTGAAGAAGACGATGATGACCAGCCGGCGAAGACGACGACGACGACCAGCTAGCGAAGAAGACGATGATGACCAGCTGAAAAAGAGCATATCAGCGGCAAGTTGAGGAAGAAGAAGACCAGATCGGAGGAAGCGAGCTGGAGCTGATCAGCGGAGGCGGTGAGCAGAAGAAGAAGACCAGATCGTGAAGGGAGAAGATGATGCACGGTGAGGAAGAAAGAAGATGGTGATGAGGAAGAAAGAAGATATCTGGTGGACGAGAAAAAAAAATATTGTATAATTTTTTTGAAAAACAAAAAAAAAACAAAACAAAAAACAAAAAACAACTTTCAAATGTTTTTCAAAATTTTCACTTTTAACACTAGTTTTGTTTTTGTTTTTTGAAAATAAAATGAAAAACGGTTAACGAACACGAATTCGAAATCGTTTTAGGAGAACAAAAACGAAAACAAAAAAAAACAGCTGCAGGACGGGGCCTGAGTAATTTTACATTTATACCCATGTTAAACAATTATACATATAATAAGGAATAAAAACAATCTAAAAATAATAATTATATATAAACACATATGATCATGATTTTCTTCGATTACAAATAAACTTCATTTTTACTAAGAAAATAAATGGCTTTTTTTTTTCAAAAAGTAAAAGGGGCTGCAAGAAAACTCACACAAAACACTCTAAAAAAATAATATATAAATACATCACCATAATATCATAATAAAGTATTGATATTAAATACCAATATGAGAAGTGATTAGAGTTCTTTTTTATTTTTAAAGCTACTTAAAATAAGCAATATATTAAAATAAATATTTCTATACCATATATAATTATGACGAAGTTGGAAATATGTTATATATGAGGGATATTATGGGAAGAAAAAATTTTGGATTACATTTAATGCATTTCAGTGATTTGTAATTAAGTGAAAAGTCAGAATTTTTTACTTTTTATTTTCAGTTATTTTTTGGTATTTTTAAGTTGTTTGACCACTTAAAAAAACAAACGAAACAACTTAATAATTATAATTTAGACTCATTAAGTTTTAAGTGGAAAAAACAAACGATCCCTTACTTTATTGAAAATTGCAGACAAATCCTCTCTGGAAATATCACAGAATGGAAACTTATTGACGTCGCCATTCATTGCTGCTTCAAAATGGGCAGGTTCCATCCTTGATTTCCTCCAAAATCAGGCAAATATTGGTCTTTAATTAATTGTGATGACTGAGAAGACTATATGGTCTTATATTATAAGCTGTTTTAGATAGAAAAGTTCAGCAAAAAATACAAAATAAAATAAATAAATAAAGCCAAGAGACATTTATAAAAGTAGTCAAATTAAGAAATAGGTTATTGTTTTTAATCAAAAAAAATTTAATTATTGTTTTTAACCCGGTATAAGTTGTAATGTCTAAAATACTCTTTTTTTTATTTAACCTGGTGCAAGGCATGAAATATCCTATGTATATCATGTTGTGCATGAAATATCCCATGTATGTCATGTTGGGTATAAGTTGTAAAGTCTAAAATACCATTTTTTTTATTTAACCTGGTGCAAGGCATGAAATATCCTATGTATATCATGTTGTGCGTGAAATATCTCATGTATGTCATGTTGGGCATGAAATATCCTATGTATGTCAAGATGGGTATGAAATATCATATTTATACAGTATTTCATGCAAGACATTAAATATCCTATGTATATCATGTTATGCATGAAATATTTCATGTATGTCATGTTTGGCATGAAATATCCCATGTATGTCGTGTTTGGTATGAAATATCCATTTTATACAGTATTTCATGCAAGACATGAAATATCCTATGTATATCATGTTGTGTGTGAAATATCCAATGTATGTCATGTTGAGAATGAAATATCTTATGTATGTCATGTTAGGTATGAAATATGCATTTATGTAGTATTTCATGATAAGCATGAAATATCTCATGTATGTTATGTAGTGCATGAAATATCTCATGTATGTCATGTTGGGCATGAAATATCCTATATATGTCATGTATGGTGTGAAATATCCCCTTTATGCAGTATTTCATGCAAGGTATGAAATATCTCATGTATATCATGTTGGACATGAAATATCCCATGTATGTCATGTTGTGCATGAAATATCTCATGTATTTCAAAAATACATGATTCCACAATATTAAGCGATGTGTCACGTTAAATATGAAATAACCAACTTGTATCACTTCGTGAAATATAATTTCGAACCGAAATCGAAGTTTCTTCCATTTTCAACAAATAAACTTTAAAATTGAAACAAAATAAGAAAGACTCATCAACAATATAATATAATATATACGATAATGCTATTCAAATTGAAGATTTACAAACCTTGAAGTTTTGAGGAGAGATTCAACCACAAACTCGAAATTTTCAAAAAATCCTTCCCAAATCTTAGTTTCTTTACGATTTCCCTTCAAAATAACTTTAATTTCTTGACAAAAATTAGTTGAAAACTAAGATTTGATAAAGATATGAATGATAAAAAGATGAGTGATAGATATGAATGATAGAGAGAGATAAGTAATGAAGAGAAAAAAATTAAAGGGAAAAAGAGAATAAAAAGATAGTTTTGTAATTTATTGACTAAAAACAATAATGTATTATGATGATTGATTACAAACAATAAAAAATTAGATTTTGGTTAGAAACAATAATCCATTATATGATTAGGCTATTTTTTACAATTTTCACTAAAGCCAATGATTCTAGAGGTTACCAGATTTATTGAGAATCTCAATCAAAATTATTATGGACACCTAACAGATAACACACTGACATATATATATATATATATATATATATATATATATATATGTATATATATATATATATATATGTATATATATATATATATATATATATATACACGCTCTACCTCGCTAACCTTCAAGGTAATTGCAGTATTGGTATAAGAGTAACGATACTGACACCCCTCAAAAACTATATGTACACCCTTTCGTAAATATACTCCTAAAATATTTTAAAAATCTCATGTTCGTAAATAAACCCCACTTAATGCCAAAAATATCATTTCTTTAATTTTATTGTATTATATTTTTATTAGCACACCTCACTATTTTTTTATCTAATCAGATTTATTTAAAATTTTATTATTTTATATCTTTTTATTTAAATAAATAATTTCTCTTTAAAAAAAATTTCTAACTCCTGTAAAAACAGTTGATGTCACTAAAAAATTGTCAGAAAAAATTTCTTTTTATTGCATTAAAACTTTTATTTTAATACTTTTATTTTTTTAAGCTCAAAATTCTCCAATTCCACCGAATTGAAAAACTACTAGCAGTAACTGTAACCGGTGCAGGTGTTGCTTTAGCTCTTTTAGTTTTTTTAATTTATTTGTTTTTTTGAAATTTAAAATCCATTAATATAAAACAGCAATTACACCAACCAAGAAGAATGGGTCATATGTAAAAAGATGCTCTCAGTACACAACAATGTATCTCAATTCCTCTGTTCATAAAAAAGTTTATTGTTGGTATTGATTTTTGTTTCACTCAATTATAGCAGTAAATTGTTGGTCAACTAAATCAATTTGTATTCTTTAAAGAAATTGAAATTAGTATTTAAAATAGAAGTTAGAGTTTGATAAAACAAAAAGGTTTTTATTATCATATCAAACAATTAATAAAAAACTTCTTTTTCCTTTTTACAAAGGATTGATATAAAATCAATTAATAATTATTGGTGTGTACTTACAAACTTTTTAGTTCTTTAAGTAAATTGACCTAAGTGTAACATTGAATTTTTAAAAATATATTAAATTGGAGTGTACATATAATTTTTAAGGGATGTAAATATCATCACCCTTTATATAATTATTGAGAGACAACGGGCCCAAGAAAGCGAATTAGTTAGTGATAATTAACAAAGCGTATACGGTATACGGTATATCTTTCTAATTTTTCAACTTTTATTTTTAAGAGATATCTTAAATTGTGCAGCGACAATTGTCCTTTCCACGGAAATATTAATATAATATTTGGCCGCCTACTATTTTATCATTTTCCATGAAAATCATGTTTGTGGTGCTGCTGCATGAACAAAACATCGATCTGATAAGATAGGGAGACTTGTTTGTTTGTTTTAATCAAAAATCACCTTTCAGACATGTTGGTTGTTTTTTTTGGGATATAATCATAGGATATTATCATTTGAGTTCCTATATTTCTTTGAATTGTCTGTTTTTTATTCACTTATTCATTTTTTACTGAATTTATCCGTATATTTTCAAAAACCACTCAATTTGGTTCCTCTCACCAGAATTTTGACGGTCAACAGTCACAAGAAATGCTAAATGACCAATTTACCCATGGCTTCAGTTTCACTATCTAAAAGTACCATTCTGCCCTTTAAAAATTCAACAATTACAAATAATTTATATAAAAAAAAAATTAGTAAATAGATCTTCACCATCCATCTCAAATATGGGTGGTGATGATCAAATCACAAAAACAAAAAACAGAACAATAGGAAAAAAAATTAACTTTATAAGAAAATAATCTGATATCCTTAGAAAGAAATGAAAATGAAAAGAAAAAAACCAAAAAATCTGATAACTTATTATTTCCGCTAAAATCCAATAATGGTCATCATCTTATATTCATATCACCATTTTTATTTTTTGTCTTCACATTTTATCACATTCACATCGGTTTTATGCTATGAATGCACAATATCTTGAAGCCCCACCTGCAAATCCTCCCAATGAAGCTCCTCAAACTCCACCCTAACACCTCCAACACCGCATCCACCAACCACCTTCAATTCCACCACCAACATCTTCGACGCGATTTCCAGAATTTCAGCCAACAACATCACTCCCCCAAGCTGCCCTAACCCAACAACACTATTACTTCCCTTTCTCAACTACCTATCTTCTCACCAATCTCTCTCACTCTCTGCACCAATCTCTCTACTTTCTCCTTCATCATAAACGTTAAATGATTTATTAAAAAAAATCCATACCCAGTTCATCATCATCACCAACTTAAACCCAAACCTCAAAGACCCAGTTCATCCAAACCTAAACCATATCGAAGATCAACACCAAACCTCAAAAATCCATACCTAGTTCATCATCATCATAAATCAATACCAGAAAAATAAAATAAAATTTAAAAATTAAAAAAGGATTCTGGATCTCCACCAAATTCAAAGAACAAACCCTCACAAACCTCTAGCCCCGCCACCGCCACCGCCACCAGCCACCACCACCACAGCTCGTGCCACTCTCTCGTCTCGTATTCGACTCGCTTAGCTCCGACTCTCACTCGCACTCTCTAGTTTTGATGGTGGGAGGGGTTCTTCGATGACTGCGAGCACGACAGGATTGTCGATTAAGGAGGCAGCACGGTCAGGGGAGGGAGTGGTGGAGAAGCCATGGAAAAAGGTGTCGTATGTGTGGATTATTTGGAGAGGACTTGAAACGAACTCGGAGGTGTACCAGTGGAAGTGAGTTGGGACAGCTTGGATTGAGATTCGATGCAGGTGATGTAGGTTTTGACCGTTTGATCGGTTGAGATCAGTGATTGGGTTGTGAGGAAGGAACCGGAGTGGTGGTGGTGGCTAAGGATTGGGTGTTGGAGAAGATGGTGATGTGAAGAAGAGGCTTGAGAAAGAGAAAGGGATCAGCGGTGGGTTTGGCGTTTGAGTGGTGGTGGTTAACGGTGGGTTTGGATTTTGATCTAGATAAGTTTTAATTTTTTTTTATAATAAAAAAAAATCTTTAAATTTAATTATATCTTTTGTTTTTTACATTTTCTATTTATTTGTTTGTTGACACGTGGCGTATCAATGTTTAAAGACAAAAATACCCTTAGAACCGTTTAATTTGACTAACGGTTGACTCACAGAATGACGAAATTGAATGGTTTTTTAAAATATAGGAACCAATTCAGTGAAAAATGGATAAGTGAGTAAAAAACAGATAATTTAAAAAAACATAAGGACTCAAATGATAATATCCTATAATCATTTTTCCTCCTGTAATTTGTCTTATTAGACAATTTGCCATCTGGTTTTAGCAATGACTATTCTTCCTCTTCAAAACCAAATATTGGACATTTTTCCCATGCTATTACCTTTTCCGTTAAAAAAGTCAATCCTCCCATTAAATGACTGGTTTACCCTTAAATACAGTCTTAAAATAACTATTTAACCCTTAAGATATTAATTGAATAAAATAATATTTAAAAAATATAAAACATAAGACAAAAAAAATAAAAACAAATATAGAAGTTCGGTTCTTCAATTTTCCAGAAAATCAAAATCAACAATCTTCTTCAACGATCTAAACCCAAATCAAAATTCATCACCAGAAATCAAACCTAGATCAACACCAGAATTCATACCCATCCATCTCCAAAACCAAAACCCACCACCATCCATTTCAATCACCAAACCCAAAAACCCCATAGACCACCACCATTTTCCAGAAATCCAGGAACCTCATCACCCATTTCCCATCAGTTCACATAGACCACCAACTAGTGGTGCCCACGGTTCGGTTAAACCATGGGCATCGAACCGAAACCGGCTTTAGAAAATCGAAATTGGAACTGTAACTCTAACCGTCGGTTTTGATCGGTTTTTGACCGTTTATATATTAAAAAAAATTGTAACTAATGACAATACGCCACCTGGATAAAAAAAAACCAAAACCGAAACCGACCCAAACCGAAACCGAAACCGAATCCAAACTGCCTAACCGGCGATTCGAAACCTAAAACCAAACCGGTTTTCTCGGTTTCGGTTACGGTTTGGGTGGCCACGGATCAGAAACCGAAGGTTTCGAAACCGAAACCGCCCTGAAACCGAACCGTGGCCACCATTACCACCAACTCTACATTCACCACCACCACCCCTACATCCAGAAACTGAAACCCGGAAACCACCAACACCACCACCCAGAAAATCGAAAACCACCACGTACCACCCAAAAATCGAAACCCAAAAACTAACTTACCATCAAAAAATTCGAAACCTAGAAGCCAATCGACTCCCCACTAGAAAAACGAAACCGAAACCACCCAACTCCCTACTGAAATCCAACCAGAATCAAAGTAATATTGAAAAAAAAGGGTAAAGTAAAATCAAATTCATAGTAAAATCAATCATATTCAACACGCCAATCCAACCACCACCAACAATCGAAAGCACCCAAATCAAAAATCCAAAATCATTTATAAAAAATAAAAAAAATCTTTTTTATATCCTCTCGTTTGAATCCCTCTCGATCTACAAATATATATATATATATATATATATATATATATATACATATATATATATATACATATATATATATATATATATATATATATATCCCTCTCGATCTCGCCCATCTCCATCGTCTGAATCATTCTCAATCTCATGGAGCAACTGGTAGTCGCTAAATGGGAAGGCTTTACGGTGGCCGTGGGATTTGAGTGGTGATGGGGTTTTTATTTGGTGATTGGATGTGGTTTGGGGTCGGTGGCTGATGGTGGTTAACGACGACGAGGAAGATGAAGTGGTGGTGGGTGTTTGATTGGTGTTTGATTGGTGTGGATTCGCGCAAGAGAGACAGATCGCGATGGTGGTGGGTGTTTGGCTGGTGTTTCCTGCTTTATAGTCATGGCAGCTGTATATTTTGTTGATTTTGAAGTAATTATGATTTTCTTAGGGTACTCAATTTGTTGTGCTTCTGTATGTTACTGAAGCTAACTATGTTATGATGTTTTTCTCTCTGTATTTATTATTACATGAAAGTATGAAACACAAAATAATAATAAAAAAAAAACCTTACATTGGGCTCCATTTGTAAAGTTGCATTGAGACAGGAGACTCGGTTACCCTCAGCACAGAAAGAAACAATAAAAGATGGCCATTGTGTACAAAACTATGAATCTCTGTAAATGCCCTTGCCAAAACTTTTATCGATTTTCACCATTTTCCTTATTATTTTACGTAAGTTTAAATCATTGCCTGGTTTTTCTTAGTTACTTGGAGCAGACCTAAGGTTTCAAATCGTTAACATGATTTTGGCAGGAAACATGTTTTTTTATGGTTAAAATAGCCTAGGTTTTTTTTTATCTTTAAATGAGGACATGATTGGTTGGTTAACCAACAGGCTATAATCCATTCAACCTTTTCTTTTCTTAAAACATTACATAAAAATATATTATTCTCACAGATATGTGTGTCTGCGCATGTGCTCTTCGTGACCAATTCCTCGCACAAATGGAGTTTGGTGTCAGGTTGTAAAAAGTTTTTGGATAGTTGTTTTTTGTAATCACAAGAAACTTTATGGGGGGGGTCTATAATTTACACTTTTTATTATCACTAGCTGATTTAATAAATTTTGCATCTTATACAATATTTTTTTACCATTTCTCTCCTCATTCTGGTTTGCAACTCTTCTGATTGCTTTGTTCAATTAATTAAACCAAGATGGTTAAGTACGTAAAAGAAGTGTTTTCTAACTTTCATGCTTGTGATGGTCTATGCTTAAGAAATAGGAGAAAATCTTGGCTGCACCTCGGACATTTGTATTTATACTATTATTTGAGCCAATTGTATGCACATGCCCCTAAACTATGAGAAAATCTTGGCTGCACCCGGTGCAACACTTAGCATGTGCAGAGTGTTACACCGGGGCCAATAAAATTCGGACATATGTATCTGTACTATTACTTGAGCCAACAACTCATCCAGCTCGGTTTTCATTAATTAGAGTTCATTTTTGCATATTAATCCAAGATTAACAAATTAATTATTATTTATATTATATAATGATTTATGAATTTTACCCATGTCAAGAACTTTCAGATTCAGAACAACTCCTAGATTCAATAAAAAAAACCTAACACATCAAACACGCTATGAACAGGCAACATCACCAAATTCAATTAAAAAAGAAATCTGGGTTCAATCATCTTTCACACCAGATTTAAGGTTTACAACCAACAGAAAATCTCTCTCTCTCTCTCTCTCTCTCTCTCTCTCTCTCTCTCTCTCTATCGTACACCAAACAACATCATCACCAAATTCAATCACAAAAAAAAACCAGATTTGGGTTCAACTAAACCGACATCTCTCACACCAATATTTTTTTAATGTTTTCAATCACAAAATGACATCTCTCACACCAGATCGAAATCTCTCTCTCACTCTATAATACACCAAACAACATCATCACCAAATTCTACAAAAAAAGGATCTGGGTTCGAAATCTCCAAAACAAAAAATAGATCTGGGTTCCAAAACAGATCTATCTCTCTCTCACCAGATCGAAATCTCTCTCTCACTCTATAATACACCAAACTGACATCTCTCACACAACCACCACCACCAAACCAACATATCTCTCTTTCATGCCCTTGCACGCTGCCGGGTTCGACTAAGATCCGGAATCAAACCAATGTGAAGAGAGAGCGAGATGGAAAGAAATAGATAGTAGGAAGAGAGGGAAGATAGAGTCATCTAGAGAAGATGTTACAGCTGGGAGGAGATCAATCGCTGATCTTTTCTGTTGGAGGGATATCGGTGCTTGTAATGGTGGCGGTTTGTGTGATTTCAGTGGTGGCTCTCTTTTGTGTTTGAATCTAGGTTAGAGTTTGGGTGTTGGAGATGATGGAAGAGATCGAAGAAGATGATGATAGGGTAAAAATTGGTATAACACTGTATAAAATATGTAATAATTAATTTGTTAACCCTAGTTAACTTCTGGGTTAATATGATGATAGGGTTAAAATGAACTCTAGTTGATAAAAGCTGAGTTGGATGAGTTGTTGGCTCAAATAATGGTACACATACAGATGTCCAAATTTTACTGGCCCCGGTGCAACACTCAGCACATGCTAAGTGTTGCACCAAGTGCAGTCAAGATTTTCTCCTGAAACAGGGGTTTATGCTCAACCAGGAGTCTAACAATTGTAGTAATCTTGGCTGGACCCGGTGCAACACTCAGCATGTGCTGAGTGTTGCACCGGGGCCAATAAAATTCGAACATTTGTATATGTACTATTATTTGAGCCAACAACTCATCCAACTTAGCTTTTATCAACTAGAGTTCATTTTAACCCTATAATCATATTAACCCTGAAGTTAACCAGGGTTAACAAATTAATTATTACATATTTTATACAGTGTTATACCAATTTTAACCCTATCATCATCTTCTCTGATCTCCTACATCATCTCCAACACCCAAACTCTAACCTAGATTCAAACACAAAAGAGAGCCACCACTGAAATCACACCAACCGCCACCATTACAAGCGCCGATATCCCTCCAACAGAAAAGATCAGTGCTTGATCTCCTCCCAGCAGTAACATCTTTTCTCGATGACTCCATCTTCCCTCTCTTCCTCCTATCTCTTTCTTTCCATCTCGCTCTCTCTTCACATTGGTTCGATTTCGGTTCTTAGTCGAACCCAGCAGCGTGCTAGGGAGTGAGAGAGAGATATGTTGGTTTGGTGGTGGTGGTGGCTGTGTGAGAGATGTCAGTTTTGTGTATTATAGAGTGAGAGAGAGAGAGATTTCGATCTGGTGAGAGAGAGATAGATCTGTTTTGGAACTCAGATCTGTTTTTTGTTTTAGAGATTTCAAATCCAGATCCTTTTTTTATAGAATTTGGTGATGATGTTGTTTGGTGTATTATAGAGTGAGAGAGAGATTTCGATCTTGTGTGTTTGATGTCAGTTTGTGATTGAAAACGTTAAAAAAAAATTGTGTGAGAGATGTCGGTTTGGTCGAACCCAAATCTGTTTATTTTTTAATTGAATTTGGTGATGTTGCTGTTCATAGAGTGTTTGATGTGTTAGGTTTTTTTTTATTAAATCTGGGAGTTATTCTGAATCTGAAAGTTCTTGACATGGGTAAAATTGATAAATCATTATATAATATAAATAATAATTAATTTGTTAATCTTGGATTAATGTGCAAAAATGAACTCTAATTAATAAAAACCGAGCTGGATGAGTTGTTGGCTCAAGTAATAGTACAGATACAAATGTCTGAATTTTATTGGCCCCGGTGTAACACTTAGCACATGCTAAGTGTTGCACCGGGTGTTGCACCGGGTGCAGCCAAGATTTTCTCCAGAAACAGGGGTTTATGCTCAACCAGAAGTCTAACAATTGTAGTTTAGGGGTCTATGCATACAGTTTGTTGATTATGTTTAGAATTCCTTTTTAATCTGTAATTTTGCTTGAAAAGAGATATAGAAAATCAATGTTACCTAATGAATAAATGTTTCGAGAAAAGACTTTAAATGATTGGACTTCTAAAGGCATCTTCGTCATTATCTCCAAGGATATCATTCCATGGTTTCTCAAGGATAGTAGAACCTTGAGAAACCATGGAATGATTTGCTAAACCTTGTGAAACCATATAGTATTTGTTCTTGATGCTTAGCAGGTTCAGTTTATTTGTAGTTTTTCTAAAGCCTAGATGCTGCTCAAATGAATAGGTCCACGTTCACAAAAGGATATTTTTTTAAATAGAGAAACTCTGGTCGGTGTCCTGCTTCTCATTGATGCAAGCGTCCCCCCTCAAAAAAAGGGGTCAAAAAATAAATAGCACTTTTTGGAGGTGGCATTTCAATACTGTCACTACTTTAATAACTTATGTTTAAAAGGCACATATTATGGTGAACAGACAAAAATACCCCCAATAGTTGTTCCACATCAGATTTCTTTCATTAAGTCCGGTTGAAACTCAGGTAATCACTCGAACGGTGACGGAGTGGCGCTACGCAGACGCATTGGGAGGTCGAGCTCCCCGCCGAGCTGCCTGGTCAGCTCGGGGGGGGGCAGGTGGCAGCGCCCCCAGAGCTTTTTTTTTTCAATTTAAAGCTCGGGCAGTTCATAAAAAAACTCGGAGCTTTTATGAAAAAGCTCCGAGCCTCCATGAAAAAGCTCGGAGCCTTATGCAAAAAGCCCGGGCACTTCATGAAAAAGCTCGGAGCCTTCATGAAAAAGCTCGAGCAGTTCATGAAAAAACTTGGAGCTTTTATGAAAAAACTTGGAGTCTTTATGAAAAAGCTCGGGTTTGAAAAAGCTCGGAGCCTTATATAAAAAAGCTCGGGGCAGTTCATAAAAAAAGTCGGAGATTCAAAATTGACAAAACTAATATCCTTGAAAAAAGCTCGGACAACAATTTAAAAGGCTCGGATAGTTTTACAAAGGCTCGGACTCAGTGTTAAAATTCTCGGAAACCCAGATCTTCATCGTCTTATAAATAAATTTTTCATAAATTGAATATTGATTAGTGTTCGAGTTTAGTGTTCAAAGTGTGGAGATGAAAGTCAGTGTTCGAAGTGTGGAGATGGAAGTACAAACAGAATAAAAAATTGATTATTTAAGGGCAATTTTGATAGTTCACCATAATAAGTGTCTTTTAAACATAACTTATTAAAGCAGTGAAGTGTGTACAACACCTCTCCAACAAAGTGACATTGCTCACCATTTCCACCTCAAAAAAATTGACCTAGACTGTGCTAATTGGCTTGGAGTTGGACGCAACAATGTATGTTTTTCTTTGTCAGAATTCTTAAACTTATTTGTGATAAGATTGTTTTCTCATGGTTTTTGGGTTTGTCTACCGTGTTCACATACCGATGACTTTTGTTTTCACAAAGTGTGACAAGATGAAGGTGAGCAAAGGAAGAAGGCCGGACGAGAACATCCTAAGTTTCCAGGGGCTGATTAGAGGAAACTATGATAAACATCCCCCATGGATCATGACTAATAGTGTCACTGGTTTGGGCAGAGATGAGCTTCTTTTGCATATGTCACAGCTAAGGAACTACTGGGATCAATAGAAATGAGATTCAATAAACCTAATGCAACTTGGTTTGAAATTTTGGTGTAATATGACCTTGTACTGTGATGTAACATTCTCTTTAGATAAATCATATTTTAATGTTGAATTGAATCTGCTTTTTGCCTGACTAATTTACTGATTCTAATTTTTTGGCTCCACTTTCTGGGTTTTGCCAGAATGATGATGAAATGCTAAAGATGTGTGCTCTGCTCTAAACTGGAAAGAGTTCCGGGACTCGAAAGAATTTGACATCATTGACCAATCTGACATGATCATCTTCTGGGGTTTTGTATCTGGCGTACAACAACTCCTTGTTGCTGCTGGTGAAGTAGTAGTAACCAGCTGTATGGGTGCTGAAATCTGATCGCTAGTACTAGTCATAAATGAGGAGGGTGTTGTCCATTACTGCATATATATTGTCCGATTTTAGTAAGTCCTAAATGATTATAAAATTCCCTCCATATTCTTTACCAGGACAAAAGTGACATGTACAACTTCATCCCATTCAGACAATCGGAGATAATTTCAATGCTTGATGCCCAAATGCTACATATAGCCAGAGTAACTCACAGCTGTATTTGAAACAAAATCTGAGAAGCGCTGCTCAATGCAAACACAAAATAATGCCAGAAATTCAGTAACACCAATGTCTCACAAAAAGACTTTTATGAGCAGAATATGGTTGGTCTGCCTCCTAAAATTGAAAGAAGAGACCCCCACAGAGAGACGAACCAAACACACACCCAGGAACACGGCAACTCTACAAAAAACACTAGGGGACAGTTGGGGCAATATTTAAACAAAACAAATGCAGCCACTTTGATTCGAACAGTCAGAAACCAGAAGAATGATCACATCCAGATATAAAGAGACTCAATCTAAAGTCCAGATGATAACAAAGTGTGAGCCTGAGGTCAAGCTCCTCACATTTCACAAGAAGAAGAATCATACATCTATTTTCAAGAGAGCCACATGAAATTAAGACGAGATCAATCCAAAATTGGCTATTGCTAACATTTCAATTCTCCAAATAAACCTTTCACAAAAGTGAAAGAATATCTCTAACAATTGTTGCTCACTTTTCATGTAATTAGCATCCATTAGCTACTTTAGAACATGTGTTATATGATTGATATAAGAAAATATCCAAAGACTTAAAAAAATTCCATAAAAGGTTGAACATAGCCAATCCAAGATTATTCTACTGTCTCTTTTCCTGCAAATCCAAGTCTACCAAGAGGCCTTCTTGATGCCCATCAACATACCTTGAGAAGCTAAAGAGCGAAAAACGATGCGAGACATTCGAAACTTCTCATAGACAGCACGAGGGCGGCCAGTGAAAATACAACGGTTTCTCACTCGAGTAAAAGAACTGTTCCTTGGCAACTGGGCCAACTTACAGAGAAATTTCTCTCGCAACTCATTAGGAAGATCTACATCTCTGTGAAGAGCTTTGTAGAGCTTTCGCTTCACCTCGTACTTGGCAGCCAACAATCTGCGCTTGTGATCTTCTATATTACGCTTCTCCGACACCGTACTCATTTGCCTCCTACTACATTTATAACAAAATTAAAAATCACCATTAAAAAAACCTAATCGAAACAATTGCAGGAAAAAAAAATTACCAGAAATTCACGCATTGAGAAGCAATGCTAGATAACTTCTGCCGGCACAGAGCCATGGAACCTGAGATTAATCAGCTGGTTAGAGAGAGGAAAAGGGTTTTAGGGATTTCTAAAAAATTAACCTAAACTAGTCAATTAGAAACATGTTGGTGGGTATTTTGAATAAGACAGTAAAATCAATTCATGTAATCTTCAAAACCCATCAAGGAATCAACACGGAAATCACAATCAAAGACGAAACCAAAACAATCCATGAAGAGAGAGAGAGAGAGAGAGAGAGAGAGAGAGAGAGAGAGAGAGAGAGAGAAGTACCTGTTGAGGACGCAGAGAGATTCGAGACGACTGACCGAGAAGCTTCGCCGGTGATGTGCCTATAGTGGCAATCGGCAGCGACTGGCGAAGGAAGGCGTGATCAATCGACGACGGCGACGGTGGAGACGGTGAAAGAAGGGATCAGAGCGCAAAATGAAGAAAAAAATCTGCAAACAAAACCCATAACCTACCCGCAAATGATGCGGGTCTGAGTATTTGCTGTCCGGGTATGTACCCGCACCGCATGCGTTAAGGTAAGGGTAGGGTCCAGTGGACCCGGCCCAATTTGCCAACACTCACAAATTAATTTGTAACGAATATTAAAAAAAACAAAAAAGTGGGTTGTAACTATAAATTAATTTTTAATTTTTTTACATATATAAATTTAAAAAAATTTAAAAAATAAAAAAGATATATGGGATGCACTTGTGTACCTACAATTTTGAGAAAATATTAAAATCATCCTTGTTATTTACAAAATTATCAATTTAATCCAAAAGGATACAAAATTAGGTACTCAAGATTTAATTGTTTCATTTACTATCAAAATAGTATTCTTATTTCGATTTGTATTAAACTAGTCTCACAAAACCATTACCATTAGCAATTTTGTTAATTTTTACTGAAAAAGATCATTATGCCCTTATATATGATACTTAAAAACTTAATTGACCATAATATCCATTGAAAATTTTATTTAAAAAAAACTTTGAAATATTATAAAAATAACTCAAAATTACAAAAACTTATAAAAACATTCCTATAAAATTACTAAGTAATTAAAAAAGTCCAAAATGACTATTTTGATCAAACTTGATATAATAACAACTCAGAACCTTTTTGATGCATATAAAATAACAAGGATTGACTTCATAATTATTTTAATATTAAGGATGACGATGAAATTATCCCTACGATAATTTTTTAGGGGTGTGAATATTGATACTTATTTTATTTCCAAATATGTATCAGTTTTTGTTTTTTTGTTACACAAAATATGTACATATCAGATTGATGATACCATATACAGTATTTTAATATCTAATAAAATTTTCAAAATTTGACTAAATTTGAAGACTAAAGAGGAAAAAAAAAAAACTAAATTTGAAGATATCCAATATACGTTGAGATAAAAACTGAGATGAAGCATTTTGTTTTGGTGTCAGATTTCAGAACTTGAATTCAATTCATGGCTTCTTCTTCAAGGAAATTGGCTGCCATTGTATCTTCCATTGCTTCTTTTATATATTTCTTTCTCATTATCTTCCAAATCCCTCTTTTCAGGTACTGTACTTTTTTTTTGTTTTTTTTTCTTCCATATAATCTCTCTTACTAAAGGAAAAAAAACACAAATGTACCACAAATCTCTAGGTTTTCTTTCTTTCTTTTCTTTAATTATTTTATTTTATTTTATAGAATTGATTAGTTTATTAATACAATTGATTATTAACATTTTTGTAAGTTATCAAAAAAGAAAAAGAAAAAAGAAAAAAAAAGAACATGGGGTTCTGTTTTCATGATTTAATTATGAGGGATCATATAGTATCTTGATATTGAGCGTCACTGTCATGATGAATTGTATTCACCTTAATGATTACTATTTCTTGAAAAATTTACCAACTATATTTAAATCCTTCAATTTCAATTCTGAAATAAGATTCACATAGCTTTAATAAATCTGTAGCGTGGCATTAATATCTAAAATTTGCAGGTATAGACCAGAACATCATTCATTCATTAGGTTTTTGAAAGTGCATTAATTTGCTGATATTGTTTATAGAATTTTAAACATCTATTACTCCGCATTTAAGAGAGTTTTTAGTATGGTTGAAATAAATTAAAGTAATGTTAGATATCCCTCATTTTGCATTACGCTTGGAGTCCAATCAATGATTGATGTAACCTTTAAGAGTACTTTATAGAATTAAGAAAATACTTTTAAGTAATTTTGTAGATAATCCACTTGATCAATATATATATTTCTCTTTTTGAGATTTCAATAATTGAAATAGTATGTTTTGTTTGGTTGGTTGACAGAGTACCATGTAGAATAGGAATATGCAAAACACCTATAGAGATGACCTGTTCTCAGATGATTGCAAGTGAAATCTTCCCTGTATTTGTAGTGAAGGCTCTTCTTTATCCAGGGGCCTTTGCAAAATCTGTAATTCAGAGCACACCCTTGCCAAGCTACACCAAATTGTTGAAGTTTTACAACTTCACCAATGTCAAAAAGTCCCCAGCATATGATCTCCACAGGCTTGAGGTTTTTGTATCTATCTATGTTTACTTCATCTTCTTTACAATAATGTTTGATAACATGCATAAGATACTGAATGTGTTTTTTATATTTGTAGAACAGATGATAACTTGTTAAACAAGTTATCATCTCAGTTAAAAGTTTGCTGTTAAATGATCAGTAAAAGAATTTTTTGTCACAAAAAAGAAATCAACTCAAGAAGCTATATGTTATAAGCAGAACAAAATGATTAATGATTCTAAGGTGCGGGATCCTGGACTTTCAGACTTTTGTCGTTCAAACACCCCATTCTGTGAATTATTAATGAAACAATATATATTAGTGGTAATTTTGTATCGATCAATTCAGCGAGAGTCGAATCTCATTTCATTTTTGTTTGTGTTTTGACACCAGATTCTTGCAGGAAGCTACTTGTCTGTGGCAGGAGCAATTTTAGGTCTGATAAGAGCAGGAAGAATGAGCCTGTTTGGGACACTTCTAATTGTCTGGGGCTTTGTAAAAGAAGTCATTTTCAGAAAACATGGTCACTTAACCTCCACAAAAACATCTTATATGTACCCAACCATGTCACTGGCTGTGCTTTGTGCATTCTTGTCTATAAGAAGTGATGTCAGGAAGATCATTCGTTGCTGCAAATCTAGCCGTTCTGTCACAAAATCCCTACGATCAAAAGTATAACATGCATGAGTTCAGGCTGCTAGAAAAAAAAAACTCAGAATTACTGAAACCTTACTAACAATTGGGATACAGTCTTTATATGTTATTCTAAGAGTCTTCTCTACTGTGGATATATTCTATGCTAATTTTTATCATTTAGTGAATTGATTTCTCTGTATATCAGGAGAATTGTTAATTAGTACATCAGTATTGTGTTAGTATTGTATATCAAGCTTAGATTTTTGAGTGTGGTTTCACATGTAGTGGAAGTTGGCTTATTTTCTTTACAAATAAGTACCAAGCATGTGAGCAGTTGCCCATATTGTCTCTTCTTCCAATTCAGAGTTTGGATTGTGTTATCATATCTGTCCCTAAATTTCATTGAAAAGTTTGAAATTAATGGGTACTTGATATTATTGTTATATAAGGTGGAAATGCTACTCATATTGGATGAAGAAAATGTGAATCATGAGGTATTGATTCTTCTATGAAATTGTGGTTTATAATGGATAGTAGGCAAGACAACATATATAATGTGCAGATTGCATTCACATGAAGATTTGGTCGGGACTTGGGACAAGCTGACAAAGGATTCACCATCAAATTGACAATAATAATGACCTCATGTCTATTGCATCATGTATCAAGATATAAAATGTTCACTACCACTCATGATTTATAAACTTGTAGAAACTTTTTGATCATTAGCATCTGTACTATTTAACTTCCTAATATTTTCATTAAATGCAAGCCTTTTACAAGAATCATAAACTAAAAATCAAATTTCACCTGAATCAAAGTTTGAAGGGGATTGTTTTTACAGGAAAGTTTTAAGGGGATTTTAGTCTCCATGTTAAGACAATTAATTGGAATATAATGCAATACAAAATTTCAACAATATCAAACAAAAATACAGGATTTTTAATTTTATTATGCAAAATAAAATGATTTAGATGTTCTATCCATCAAATTCAAGAACATGTCAAGGACCACTACCCAATGTTTTTGATGGCAGATGCCGTCCATTCAATAGGGTGATATCTCAGTTTCTTGTTCGAGTTATCAAACATAAAAAAACATATATATATATATATATATATATATATATTTATATATATATATATGAAAATTTTCACCACAGTACGCACCGATAAATATTTATCAGTGTGTTGTATATGGACCATTAGATTCAATTGCTTTGATACAGTCTCTATACACTTGTCAGTGCTTATCCATAATCCATGGCCCACATGCAATGCATTGATGTATTTTATATCAGTAAGCATTGAGGAGAAAAGAATTGTATATATATACACACATATATATATATATTAACAATTTTTCTCTCCTTATGACGAATCAATTTTATTTATATCAGTTTCAAAACTATCAATCATTGGATTCATATACTTCAGCTTAGTCAAAGTCTTATTAAACTTAATCAATGATTCATAAGTCTCGTCTTAATTTTAGAAGTTCAGTTCGGTCATGAGGAGAAAAAAACTGTATTTATTATAAAATAGGTAAATAATATATGATTATTTGACTACTTGACGAGACGAGGTTTTCCGTTAAAGTCACGGGTTCGAATAGTATTTCTGAATTATTAGTATAATTGTTAAAAAGTAAAAAATAAAAAATAAAATAAAGGACTGTACTTGCAAACTCATATAAGTCATAATAACCCCATTCATAAACAAAGATTTTACTTTGATGAAAAGTGAACAGTAATTTTAGCAATCTACAGCGTACCAAAACTGAAGGCATGTGCATGCCCATGATGAGGCCCCTCAAACCCCAACTTGCAAATTCCACAAAAGGTAGGAGAAAGAGACATAAATATGTGTTCTTCATTGTTTATAACTTGAAAATGAAATTACAAAGTGAGATGTGAAGTTGTGAAAACAAAGCATAAAGATTCCTCTCCACTTGCTGCTCTTATTGCTGGTCCATTAGAGAATGATTGGTCATAAAAAAAATCCAGAAATTTTGAGGTTTTGTTTCGTCACTCCCTTTCTAAACCCCACTTGCTATTTGAGATCTCATATTCATGTTGGATTCTATTTGATTTTTGATTGCGTTCAAGAAAAATAGAAGATAGAGACAGATATCTGGGTTTTAGAGTTGGGTTTTGCTTTTGTGTCTGAAACATGAAGGGGGGTTTTTGTTTTTAATTTATTTTCTTTTCTAGGGCAGGTTGCATCTTTTTGGAGATAATTTTGATAATCCAGTATAGATTTTGCAAATTTTTGAGGTTGGTTTTTGTTTGTAGGATTTTGGATTTTGAAACCCAGATCAAATGTTGGCTTTTGAGGTCTGAAAAGTGTCTATCTTCAAATAGCTGCTAGTGTTTTGGAGGTGAGTTTTAGTATTTAGAGGTTTTGTTGTTTGAGCTATCGGTTTGCAATGGGAAATTATTCTTTGTAAGGGGTGGGTTTTGCAGAAAGAGGCTGATTTGGTAGAGTCTGGTTGGTTGGCTTAAATTGGTTAGATTGGAATACAAGATGTTTGATAGAAGCTTGGCAGTTTCTGTTCACTCATTGGATTGCCCATCTCATATATTGGGTTTTGTAAGTAGACATAGACCTTTCTATAAAACAAGGCTGCAACTAGTTCTAGCTACGCGCCCGTCATCAGTTCTCTTACACACAGATGACAGTGGAAAATTTCTAGAATCTGAGAATAAATCTGATTCGGATACAGCTTCATTAGGCAGTGGTACTTTGCTTAAGCAAGCAAATACGATTGGTATAATTGGAGGTTTATCAGTTGATTCTACTTTGAACTTTTTGAGGAAACTTGTTCAACAGAGTGATGGAGAAAATTGTCCACCCTTTGTGCTTTGCTCTGATCCTGTCTTAAGTAAGGAGTTATTGTTGCACGAGAGGAATTCTTTTCCTTCTATCAGTGGTAAGAGTGAGCATGCACAATTGAATCCCACCTTAATCGTGGAGAATCTGCGGAGTAAAAGAGCTTTTCTTGAGAAATCAGGAGCTCAATGCATAGTAATGCCTTGTCATATCTCTCATACTTGGCACGATGAGGTTTCTAAGGGATGTTCTGTTCCTTTCTTGCACGTGGGTGAGTGTGTTGCCAAGGAGCTCAAGGAAGCAAAGCTGAAGCCCCTTGAAGCTGGGAGTCCTTTGCAGATTGGGGTGCTTGGCACGAATGCAATGGTAACTGCAGGGTTTTACCAGGAGAAATTGCAGTCTGAGGTAATTTCATTCTGCAATTCATAAGTGTTTGTTTCAGATTTTCTTGTTACAAAAAAGTCTGGTTATGGTGTGATCTAGAATATGTTGACTGATAATTCTGTTTCATGCTAAGATATTGTATATGACTAGAAAACAAATATTACATAAAAGAAGTATTTCATTCAACTAGAACCAAGAAAAGGAAAAATGAATTTGGCTATAGACAACATGGTGCCATGTCTTATTGGTATTTTTTGAATAGAACTTTGAGTTAGCATTAATTATCATCTTTTTATAAAAATCTGTAGAGCAGAAAAGAGAGGAAGATATTCAAGTGTATAGGACCATCTAAACTCAGCTGGCATTTTGCTTTAAATACTGTCATCAGATGGCATTTTGAAAGAATGCATTGGAAGGAAATAGGGATAGAAAAAATTGAGTTGGCAAAGACCAAAATAAATGACAAATAAAATTAAAGATAGTAAAGAAAATGAAGGAAAAACTTGAAGTCTCTAAAGGTTCACGCCTCATAAGTTTTTCAGTTTTTTCATAGTTCTCACTATAGTTTTAAAAGGTTGATACCTTCCAAAACAAGGCTTATACCCTTGTATGCTTTGACCTATTAGGCATTTGGGTAATGTAGACTAATATAACCTTCTTTCTGCCTTATTTGAATTTAGTTTAAATTTTCTAGCAATGATAGATAACCTGACTGTGCAAAAGTAGATAGGTAGTGTCATTTCTTTCTCTTTTATATTTATATTTTGTATAGAATTGTAATTATTCTCTCATAACATAGGAGTAAAAAATCAAAAGGTTTACATGTCATGCCTATGAGGCTTACATTGATTTTGCTAGGTGGTAGAAACATCTCATCCCATGTTACATTCCATTATTCCAAGCTCTTTTCATCCTATTTTTGTTCGTGGTTTGTTTGATTACCGTGTATGAATCAAAACCCATGCATATTTTTTGAATCGTTTAGAAGGGGGTGTAAAAATTAATTGTTACAATTTACTTCACAGTCGGATAAGCTCATTATATGATGTAAACCAATAAATGGAGGTCTCTTTTTTTTTCCGCTCTCATCTAAAACATAGTTATGATAGCAAATCAGCAAATGAGTAGTTTGATAGGAAGCAAATCAGTAGGAGTTCATTTGCGCTTTATTGAATTTGTTATGCAGTTAATAACTTGTTTGATCTAATGCGGTAGACAATTCCAAATACAATATTGAACTGGTGATTTAAGTTGGAGGCTTTTGGATGAAAATAACTAAGACATAATTTTTATAAGATCACTTATAAAAATTATGTCTTAGTTTCAAAATATATAAAAACTCACAACTAGGCTGAAGAGTTGTACTGGTATGTGGAATTGAAATTTAAATTCTCTGTTCCACATAGTAGTAGTTCTATCAAACAGCATGGCATCCTGCATTTAACATATATCTTAATCCTTTTATCCTCCTTCACTTTTTATGGCATAATTTTTCAGGTTGAATTCTTTTTGCTATTGCCGTTATACTTTGTTTTCTCACTAAAATATAATTTTTTATGTCATTTTTTACAATGTGACAGAAAATTTTGTAATTACTTAACCCAGTCCATTTTATCGAAGGTACTGCTTTTTGAAGATATTAGATCTCACAAGGCAGTATAGCTACTTTTATCACTGATAATGATTGATTCGTAACATCTTTTTCTAAAAGATGGAATCTAGTAGAGGTGAGAGTTGCGACTTCCGGCAAAATTTTGTCACCCTTTTTTTTCCCACTCCAGTTTTCATTAAACCTAATTTCAAATTAGGTGAGAGTGAGCCTTGTGAATTTCCTATACCTAGAGCAGTATTCATACTTTCCTAACTGTTGTCATGCATTCTGGTGTTGTTGGATGCAGCTTGTACTTGTTCTATTCTGATAAAAAATTATTAAGATATCAATTATATGAAGTTCTAATTGCAGGGTTTAAAGTATATATATTATCATGATTATTTACGGCCACATCTTGTTGTTTTACACGTACTGCTTGCACATTCTTTACGAAACGTTATGAGCACATGAAGTCTAAAGCTCCAAATTTGATTCTTTTAAATTGACTTCTTCATTTCTTTTATCCAGTTTTAATCATTTTCTTATTTGGCTTTCTGCAATATCTTTTAAAGAAACTTATTCCTTATAACAATTTCTGTCATCACCTTTTTTATTCAGGGTTTTGAGGTTGTGATACCAGATAAAGCAACCATGGAACATACGGTGATCCCTGCAATAGATGCTTTAAACAGAAAAGACATGGAAGGGGCACAAAATTTGTTGAGAATAGCACTTCAGGTACTATTGGTAAGGGCTGTGAACACTGTCATCCTGGCCTCTGATGATATGCGGGATCTTTTGCCTCGGGATGATCCTCTTCTTAGGAAATGCATTGATCCAATGGATTTATTGGCCAGGTCAACTATCAAGTGGGCACTATCTGCTGATAAAGGTACATAGAATGCTAAAAAAATCGATTCATCTGGTTTGTCATTCATCTTTATAAATTTTGTAAAATTTTCTTGTTAATGTAAATGTGTTATACAAATACTATGTGAGGAGTTTTTCAATGGTTAAAAGGTAGCCCCTATATTGATCTGTATTCATTATTTCTAGATGAGTGAAATTTTGAACTCATAACAAAAAGCCTCCATTTTTGATTATGTGTGTGTAAATTACTTTGGATAACGCCGTAAGATTGAGAATTGAGATTTGAGACCTGTTACCAGCTTTGCGAGGAAGAAAGGGCAAGATTCTTTTGGAATTCCCTACTCTTCTTGACCCTTAAACTGATGTGCTCCTCCAACACAGCTGGGATTATCCGAGCAAAAGTAACAACCGTTGGATCTTTATTTGTGTCATTATATTTTCTTTATGCTGCAAATGTTACAAGTTCAAAACTGTTCTTGTTTTAAGTTGAGATTTTTCAATGATGATCTTGAAGCGTATAATAATACTCTTTGAAAGCCAATCTTGTACTTGGTCTGATTACTTCATTTGTTGCATCATTGCCATTTCTACGTGTCTTTCGCAGCACCTTCAGTTTTTGCCATAGAATTCTCAGAATCTTTACATATTTCTCTTCTGGATTATGTACCTATTTTGGATGAGAGAGTTATCATAGGGAATCATCTACAGTATAATCTATATAAATTAATAACGTTGGGAGTTGGGACTGTATAAAATCACGAATCACACCCTGCTGATATACAAATATTCCTTTTCAATTCGATTTGCACGAACCAGATCATAGATAATATTGTATCCTTGATCATATTCATTCAAAAAATCCTCACCAACCAATCATCTCCCTATTTCTAGGTGTTTTACATGTGATCAGAGCTTTCTATTTTTATAATTCCAACACTTGAAAATTCTAGGTAGAAGAACAGCATCAAACACTTATCAACTGGGAAATAAACAAGGTTTCCATATCAAATTACAAAACAGAAACATATATATGACAAAGGAACAAACAAATTACACCAGAAAAAAAAACACAGGATTTTCATATCACAATCCATAAATTCCAATCAAAGCTTTCACACAAGAAAGTAACACATAATTTTGTTAAGTGGGTGGATCCTCCCTTTTGAGTTCTTCCAACAAGTGTGTATCTAACCGAATAACAATTTTGCGTTCCTTGACACTGTTGAAATCAAGCGGAAGCTTCTCAAGACTTGGGCAGCCGATTGCTGTAAATTTCTTCAGATGGAGAAATGGCAATGGTTTCCAATAGATGCTCTTCAAACATCTTAGATTCTGTAATCGAAAATACTCGAGTTTAGCAAATGGATTCAGGCTCTCTATCTCTTCCTTAACTTGACCACCTTTTTCAACACTGATTACTTCTTCCATAACAAAGCAATGTGAAATGGCAACATTCTTGAGGTTTGGAGCAAACACAAGCCATGTTGCATCCCTCAATTTTATGCATTCCTGTATTATCACCTTGCCAAGGCTGTGGAAACAATGAGATTCTCGTATTTGTTGTATTTCTCTTGGACAATAATCAATCTTCAACTCTTCGAATCTTGAACTAGAAATGACTAGTTCATCTATATGTTTCATACCCGTTAAAGATAAAACAGCCAACGATTCCTCCAACCCCTCAAGGTGTAGAAATTGAGTGCAACTATGTAACTTCTGGGATTCCAAAAACTTTCGGAGGGCACAAGAACCTTTTAATTGGATGCTCAATGCGTTTAAATATTTCAAACATAGTAATTCCTCTACCAAATATTCACCACCCCCGAATAGAACACTATCTTCCGGTGGAAACCGACCGAAATCCGACAATCTAAATACATGTAACTTTGCAAAACTAGATATCAATCTCCTTGGAATTATATGGAGAGAAAACATAAAATCCAATTTTAAACATCTAAGATTTGTCAATGCCTTTAACTCCTCCGGCAACTCATTTATCTTGGTAGATGATAGGTCAAGATGTTGTAGAGAAACCAATCTTGAAATTCTCAATGGAAGATCAGCAAGATCATAATTATATGACAAGTTTAACGCCTTGAGAAACGGCATAAACTGAAAGAAGTCATTATTGATCATCTGTAAACTATTTTCGTTAAGAAACAAAGTTGAAAGATGAGGGCATGAAGGGATCTCTGATAGATTCTCAATTCGATTTCCCATCAATGACACCCTCTTCACCCCTTTCCATTTTCTAGTCTCTGGTGCTTCAGTTAATCCAACACTTGTTTGAACCAAAAACTTTTCTTTCTCCTTTTCGATTTCACATGCTATCCATAAAGCCATGTCTCGAATCACATCATGCATTTTTAAACCATCATAGTCTTCCTCCTCTAATAAACATGCACGAAGTAGATCACCAATAATGGAGTAAAAATCCCTCACCAATCCAACAATCTAACAAGTCTCTTATTTTAATTTTATAGTCTTCTGGAAACAAACTACAATATAAGAGACAAGATCTAAGTGTGTCACTAGCTAAACTATCATAACTGAATTTTAAAAGTGAATAAACCTCTTTGCCCATACCTGAAAATTTGAAGGCTGATTTCTTTAAGACTTGAATGGCGTGGTTCCACTCTTTAACTGTCTTCTTACAAGCCATGGCTCTACCAATTGTAATGAGCGCAATTGGTAAGCCACCGCATTCTTTGGCTACAAGTTGGGCCACTCGAAGAATATCAGGATCATTGTCGAGAGTTTCTCTTCTGACCTTCATTCGAAATAGTTTCCAAGCCTCTTCATGTGCTAGACACTCCACCTTAAATTGTTTGTGAGCTTCCATGTGACCGCAGACCTCATTAAAACGTGTTGTAAACACTATCTTGGATGAAATTTTGGGACTTGGAAGTGGAACACCAACTTTGATTAAGTCAACTCTCTCCCATATATCATCCAGTAGTAATACAAATCTTTTTTTGCTCAAAATCTTGAAGATATCCAAAGCTTTTTCTTCAAGTCTTTTAGTCTTCCATGAATCATCCCACAAACCTATCTTTTTACCGATACTTTCTTGAATCATCTCAAGCTTCTGTTCTTTGGACACCACTACCCAAATCACAACATCAAAATCATCGGGAGTATCAAGAAACTTGTTGTTGATTAGAGTTAGTAAGGTAGTTTTTCCGACTCCCCCCATGCCATATATGGCAATAATTCCCACTTGTTGGTCTCCAAGACAAGTCCAAACTTTGTCAAATGTTGATTGCAGGCCGACTATTGTTGGATGAATAGGCATTTCATCAACCGGATCTTCAGGTATCTTCTCAGCCACAATTTTGAAGTCTCCTTCGGTCTTTAAAGTGGTCACAACTTGCAGCATCTTGTAAATTCTTTTGCCGAACTTATAGCTGGACTTGCAGTTGGTGGAACAGTAGCCTCCAAGACATAATTTCTGAGTTTGTTCATCTTTGAGCTGCTGCAATTCAGCAACTTGGTCCTCTGCAGCTTGCACCCTTGAAAGCCAGCCTTGAACTTGATCCGTCCGTTTCATTTTGAGTGGTTGTTCGTGGAGGATAACCCTCCTCATCACATCGTTCCTTGTATGGATTAGTTTTTGTAATTCAGATTGCAAGCGAACAAGATTATCCTCTAGCTGGCTTATATATGCTGCTTTACTTATAAAGCACTGGATGCAACTAGAGAAAAGAGCATTGCATGAGATTGAGACTGCGCAGATGTTACCCATTCTCTTGTCTAAGATTTTGATGAATTTTCAGGAGAGTGATAAAATACTGAAGGATGTTGGTAAAGCATATATGGGCAACAAGACAGAGATGGTCATTTGGGAAAGTTAGACAGAGGGTCATGACTCATGACTCATGGTGGGCCCATGCAGTGAAAATGTTGAATAACAAGAAAGTGAAAGTGAAATTATGACTCATGGTGGGCCCATGTAGTGAAAATGTAAACAAAAAAGCAAAATGAAATTATGTGAAGAAAATTATGTGGCAATTTGTTGCCCATGTCATGTAGAAACAAGTCAACAACAAGTCAACAAGTATTTTACTGGGAGTTCTTTCTCACCACTTACAATTGGGCAATTATTATTTTATATTTTTGATAGACTATTGGGAAATTATTATTAATGAAATGATAGTTCTTGAAACTAATTGTGGGACCGATTTTATGACACTAAATAATTTAGGGATATTATTAAAAATTAAAGGGATATTCCTATTTAGTCCCTCTAGTTTGATTGTAATCCGGAATTCAGCCCTTCTAGTTGAGTATTGTTTTTTTTAGTCCATTAGTTCACTGACAATTAGTTTTTTAGTCTCTATCGTCCAATTCCGTTAAGGTTACTCAGAATTACGTCAAGTCAATGAGGGTAAGACGGTAATTCAAAGTCAGAGTTTCTAGAAGCCTGTTTGATGAGAGGGTAAAATGACAGTTTTGAAATTAATTAAATAAAAAATAAAAAAAATAAAACTAATCAAATTAAAATTTAAAAAATATATAAAACTAATTAAAAATGAAAAAAAATAAAACTAATTAAATTTATAATTAATTAAATTTAAAAATAAAACTAATTAAATTCATCTCTCCAAACACCTTTTCCAAACCCATTCATCTCTTCACCAGTAGCATCATCAATCAAACATTCAAACCATCGAATCAACCAAAACCACCTATCTCCAAATCACCCAAAAATCCAAACCCATCAATCAAGTCACCCTCTCTAAACACCTAACAATCAAAACCACTTAAAACCCCTCCACGAAATCAATCTCAGTCGACCAGAAGTTACGTCGACGACCGGAAGCGCAACCCCGACGGGTGTTCGATCTAGGTTTGGTTGTCGATCTAGGTTCGATCTTGTTCCTCTCTCTCTCTCACTCTCATCCTCATCATCCTCCTCGTTTGGTGTGGGTTCAATTCGCCTAGGGGGTTTGGTTTCGATCTGAGTTTCGGTTGATGGTAGTAGTGGTTTAGGTCGATTTGGGTTCTGGTGGTGGTTGTAATTGATGTTGAATGTTGTTGATCTAAGCTGTGGGTTTGGTGAATGTTCTTTGCTGGGTTTGGTGGCTGAATGTTGGTGATGTTGCTAGGTTTGGTGAATTTCTTTGCTGGGTTCGGTGAATGTTGGTGAATGTTCTTTGCTGGTTTAAATGGGTTTGGCTGAAAGTGGTTTAATTTATTTTTTTCGTTGGATCTCCACTAAAGAACAAAGTTTGAATTTTAAAAAAAAATGTTTTTTTTTTGTTTTTTGGTGGATCTCCACCAAATAACAAAGTTTGAATTTAATTTTTTTTTTCTATTTTTTTGTATTTGATGGATCCATATTAGATCTCCATTGTCCATCTTATGAGATGGATAGTGGAGATCTAATATGGATCAACCAAGTCCATTTTTAAAATTTAAATTCTTTTTTATTTTAAATTTTTGTTATTTAAATTTTTTTGAATAATTAAATGCATCAACGTCTTTTAATTGGTATCACTATTACTCAAGGGCAGTAGGGTCATTTTACCCTCTTCCCATGTCAGAAATTGTTTTTATAATAGAAACAGTTACAGAATGACTAAAAATGATAATATTTGAAACTAGTGGACTAAAATAGAATTACATCAAACTAGAGGGACTAAAATATGAATATCCCAAAATGAGAAATCACCCTCAAATGAGTTATTAGTTAAAAACTTTTATCTATTATGAGCTCTTGGTCAAAAACCACCGTCTTTTTTGTTTTTGGCCAAAATACACCATTTAGTTTCAATTAATGCACGAAATGCATCCGGATATTATTGGTTTGTTAACAATTTTGAATTTTTTGTTAACCATTAAGGGTATAATAGTAAATGAGCAGTAGGTAAATTTAAAAATTTTATTAAATGAAATAAACATTTATTTAATATAAAAAACTAATTTAAAAAAAATCGCTCTCAAACCCCCTCTCATCTGTCTCTCATCTCATTTCTTCCCATAATCGACGTGGAATAATTATCGGCGAGTGTTTATATTTAAATTTTAGGGTAAAATGTTATTTAGTTAGAAATGTTAACAAAAGTTAATAGAAGGGGAGTTTTGGAAAAAAAAAATAGAGGTTGGTTTTTAACCGATAAATCAAACTAGAGTGTGGTTTTTAATAATAACATCCCTAATGTTAATGTGCAATTGTCATTTTGTGTTTGAAGGGTCCAGTTTATCCTCTAAATAAAGGGGAATGCTATCTATCTTTCCCATTTGTCTTTTCCAATTATCACTTGAACACATATACACTCTTTAATTTAATAAAAAACTTCACTTTTTGCTACAAACCTTGTTTATGTTTTTCCCCCTTATTAATACCAAACGACTTTCCTGATTGCAGCTTCTATCTCTCACATTTTTATTTATTTTCTTCCATCTTTTGATTGTGGACTTCCAGAAAATAATTATGGGTTCCTATAGGTGGAATTTTCTGAATTGAAAGAAAGAAAAAGACTTGAACCAAAAAAAAAGGAGGGTGGAGAGAATGGCTGCTTTATAATGTTTTAAAGTTAAAACTCAATTTTTGTTTTATAAAGTTTGATATATGGCGTTTATTGTTTTATTTTAAAGGACTAATTGCACAAACTCCCCTAAGTTTAGGTCTAATTACAGCTAGATGGACCTTTTGCTTGAAATTATACAAACCTCCCCTACCATAAATTGATTTCCATTAAACTTAATAATTGACCAAATTTTTAGGGTTAAATGACTTGAATGCCCATATTTGTATTATTTTATTACCTAAAATAAATAATTAAACAAATATTATCCAATATATAAGAAAATTTTAAAAATTTAATAAAAAAAGATGAGAATAATATTGTTATTTTTTCGATATTTATCATCCATTTTTTAGAGTAAAAAAATAGCGAACTTTTCTTTTTTGTCAACTTCTATCACCACCCATTTTCAACTAAAGAGAAAACCATCATCATCCAAGCTTTTTTTTTTTTGAAATTATTTTTTCTAGGTTCAACACCCATTTTCAAGAAAAGAAAAAACAATCATTCACAATTGAGCATATTTCTTTTTTTTTTTCGAGATTCATCACTCATTCAAAAAAAAGGTCCATGAATGATTTTTATAAAAAATAGGTGATAAATATCGAAAAAAATAACAAAATTATCCTTATCATTTTTATTAATTTTGTATTATATATTAGAGAATTGTTTATTTATTTATTTTAGATAATAAAATAATACAAATGAGAGCATGCAAGTCATTTAACCATAAAAGTTTGGTCAATGGTTAAGTTTAACGGAAGCCAACTTATGCTCGGGGAGGTTTGTATAATTTCTAGTAAAATACCAATTTAGCTGTAATTAGACCTAAACTCGGAGAGGTTTGTACAATTAATCATATTTTAAAACTAAATACCTAGTTCACACTTTTTTATGTTTGTTTGTTTGAAGGGACCTATACTTAAATCCCTTAAAAGTGTACTATTTTCTGACATTGTTCCCGTTGATAGATTTGTAAATCGAACAGCACTGTGGGTCAAGGGTCAAGAGTCAAGACTGTAAAACCCTCCAGGGTCTCAGGTCTCAATCAAAACATTTGTAACTGCCCGCACCTAGAGGTGGCCACGGTTCGGTTTCGGGGCGGTTTCGGTTTCGAAACCGCCGGTTTCGGTTCCGTGGCCACCCAAACCGTAACCGTAACCGAGAAAACCGGTTTGGTTTTCTGTTTCTGTTCCGCCGGTTTAGGTTTCGGTTTCGGTTTCGGTTTCGGTTTATTTCGGTTTCGGTTTCGGTTTTATTTATTTTTTCCAAACAAAACCTAATTACAATAATTACTAAACGTAATTAAAATAATGGGAAAAATAATGTTCCAGAATTGTTTTTTGACAAATGAATAAAATTTAAAATATAATATGAAATTGAAACATTTGTAATAAAATGAAATTGAAACATTGTAATAAAATGAAACATTTGTAATAAAATGAAATTAATATAAAATATTCAATACAATTATATAAATATATAATATACAATTGAAGCATTTAGGTATTTAATAATGTTGAAAATAAAAGAAATTGACATTGATAAATTGATACAAAATTACAATTGCAGATGTATTAAAAAAATAATTAAATGGATATTGAATTCAAATATACAATGTAACAAAGTTGAAATAAAAATAAAAAATAAAAAAATCGGCCTTGCACTTAATTTGACCTCAATTAAGTTGCCTACGTATCCTCCATAAATGTAGAGCAGTAGAGGAATCAAAGGCCACGTAGTTCTTTTACCTTTAATTAGATGTTCGGTGTTGAAGGTTGGAAGTTGGAATGGAATCTAATCGCTGTCTTCTGTTCCCGTGGTTTGGTCATCTTCGAAAAAATCATTCACTATCTCCGCCTCGATTTCTTGTTGTATGTATTTTGCCTTTGTCCAATCATCAAGACACGCCTGAGCTTCAAGTGTCTGCGGACACATAACCGACCGTCTTGGTTCCAAAATATTTCCACCTGCACTAAATTCTTGTTCCACAGCTACGGTAGAAACCGGTGTTCCCAAAATTTGTTTGGCAATAATAGCCAAAATTGGGAAAATCTGTTCATGATCCTTCCACCAAACCTGGATACTAAATTCACTATCTTCTAAAAATTCATGAGATGTTTCTAAATACCGGTCAAGCTCAGAAATCGAGCCGGATGAGGATGAAGAAGATGTTCTTAATTTTTTGGCTCTTTGGGAAAACAATCGATCCCCTAAACCCTTTAATTTAAAAGTAGAGGAAGTACCAGTACTATCAGATGTCGGTTGATGTTGTGAAACCGGCATGTTCAAAGACGGACCATATATTTTAAGATATTCATCATATAATTCATAAAGCAAAGCCTTAATGGAATTACAATAACTAAGAACATCAACTTCTAAATCTAAACTTTTGTAATAATGAGTTAAATAATCTTGCAAACATTCTAATTTAAAACGTGGATCAAAACATGATGCAAGCAAATAAATATTTGGAATCTCCTTATAATACTGTAACCATTTTTTTTTCATGGCAGCAACACATTCACTCAATTGAACATCGAGTTCACACTCACTGAATGCACCCGCAATATTAACACTTTGAATAAGAAATAAATGAGTAGTGAGATAGTAAATACCAGATAAAGCATTAGTAGCATCATTAAAAACACGTAACAATTCAAGAATTTTTATACATATATCCCAATGCTTCAATTGAAGAGAAATTGAAGGAACGTTATAAGTAATAAAAGAAACTAATAATTCCTTATATACAACACTTTCATTAAGCAACTTATAAGTAGAATTCCAACGAGTACTAATGTCCCGAGAAAATTTAATGGGACGCATACCATTTTGAGAGCAATATTTTAACCATAGTTTTTGGAGTTTGTTTTGCCTCCAGATATAGTTAATACTATCTCTAATTGGTTTAATATAAACAGAAAGAATTTGTAATCCAGCTTGAACACACAAATTTAAAATATGGCATGCACATCTTTGATGAAATAATTTACCCCCAAAATAGGGATTGCACAAATCCTGCAACATAGGAATAGATGCGGTATTGCTTGCAGCATTATCAAAACCGATCGCAAAAATTTTGTTTTGGATATGAAACTCTTCAAAAATAATTTTAAGGAGTCGAAAAATATTTTGAGCCGTGTGTGAGTCATCGAAAACACGAAATGCAATAATTCTTTTTTGCATGACCCAGTCATTATCCATATAATGACATGTCACACCCATATAATGGTGACTACCAAAATTATCGGTCCATATGTCGGCACATACGGAAACGCGACCTTCAAATTGATAAAAAAATGATTTCAATTTGTTTTTTTGTTTTTTGTAAATGGAAAACATTGTACGTGTGAGAGTGGATCTAGGAACACGTTGCATTGCAGGATTTAATGCATTTTGACAATAATTAACAAAACCTACTTTCTCACCAAAACTAAAAGGTAAATGTTCAACTGCAACCATTACTGCTAATTCTTCCTTGTTTTTTTCAGACGTATAATGAAATAGTTGATTAGTAGGGGTTCCGTACCTGGAGATTTGGGATTGGTTACTAGTCTTTACCAATTCAGAAGGGTGATTTTTCCTAATATGGTTCCAGTACGTGCCATATCCGAATGATTTGTTGGTCCTGTATATTTTGGAGCTGTAGTTGCACTTGATTTGGATCATCCCGTCATCTAACTGAATTTTCTTCATATGCAATTTGAAGAGATCGGACTTCATCGGCTTTTCTTCTTCACCTGCAACAAATTCATTTGAAGGGGGTTGGGGGGTAGATAGATTTTCATTACTATCAGGGTCATAGAGATTGGGGTCGGGTTCGTCGGAAATTATTAGAGGGAGATTAGGACTACAAGGGAGATCGGATCCAAATTGAGATTGAAGGAACTCATGGTAAAGTCGGTCGTTATAACTGACATCATCACCTTGGTGTTCCAACAAATCTTGCAATGGACCCTTTCCCTTGTTCAAATTTCTTGAACCTTCTCCCCCACTTGCCATTGAATAATTAATTATAAATAATAATAGTAAAAATATATATATAGATATGTGAGGCACTCAAAATATTGTTGGAATAATAGTGGTAACACTAAGAAAAATAGATAATTGTAAATAAATAATAGATGATTGTAAAAAATAGAATATGTAAATAGATATTAATTTCTATAATAAATAAGAATTAAAGAAAATTGTAAATAGATGATTGTAAAAAATTGAAGAAAAAAATAGATATTAATTTTTATGAAAAATGAAAAATAAAGAAAATTGTATAATGTAGAGAGAATTGAGAATTTGAGATTGAGAGAGATTGAGAGAAGTTGAGAGTGGTGTGAAGAATATTGAAATGAGGGGGGTATTTATAGGATTATAGTGGAGGGGCGAATTTACAATTTTAAGAAATTAAGGGAAAAAAATAATATATATATATATATATATGGCCGTTGGCCATAGGCAAGATGACCGTTGGTCACCTCACCCAACGCCCAACGGTCATCAGTTCAAATGTATTTTTTTTTTTGAAATGTGTGGTCCACGTGGCGATTTGTGATTCGTCAGAATTTTTTTTTATTTTTATTACAAACGGTCGAAACCGCCGGTTAAACCGTCGGTTTTGACGGTTTTCAACTTCTCGTAACCGTAACCGAACCGATTCGGAACCGGTTTCCAACCGGTTCCGTAACCGGCGGTTTCGGTTGCGGTTTCGGTTTCGATTTCGATTTTTCCCACCCGGTTTCGGTTTGGTGCCCACGGTTTAACCGAACCGTGGGCACCTCTACCCGCACCACCATTTTCTGACCTTTTATGTTGAATTTCCCATATGTGGATTGAAATTTGAATACTCTTCACATATTGCATGATGTCATTGTCAGGGTACCCAGAAGTCCAGTACAATTATTCCTAAATTAGCCTCGCAATTATTCAAGGAGTTGAATGACAATTACTGAATTTTTTTAATTTAATTGAACCTGGAACATCCGGTGATCTCTAACATTGGTAAATTTAAATGTTTATTGTTAGTAAATGCGTTGATATGTATTCAACTATTCATTGAATATAAACTAATGAAAATGCCTTAGTAGATGAGTGAAATTTGTTAAACATAGCAAACAGCCTCTGTTTTGCAATGCTTTTGTTTTGTAATTGTACTCTATAGCTATGTTCTTTCTTTTTCTTTTTTTTGAATTTGGGGTAGAGAGATTTTAATTCTGGACCTCAATTATGTTGTGAAGTGTAAATACTAACCAGACTATGCTTGCGACCACACTCTATTTGCTATTTTCAATTTGTTTATTAGGGATCTTCATATTTCAAGCCGGAGGACGGAGGTTTATAGACATATTTAACTACCGAGCATCACATTAGGCTTGGTGGTACGGGCCGCTGCTTATTACTATCAGCAGAATTATCCAAGCGCAGTTGACAATAACTGTTGTTGATATTCATTTCTCTCATTCTAATTTTCTTCGCAGCTTTTTTATTTGTAAACGGGCAAATTACATAACTTACTCTTATTTTTTATATATATAATTACATATAAACAAGTGAAAAAAATCATAATAGCACTCACAATCCTTTGATCCGTTGACTAACAGTTAACCACAACTAATCACCAACTGGTTAAGGACAATTTGATACTTTCCCATTAATTTTAAATAAATGAAAAAAACATAATAAGTTATCCAATCAAACCTTGCCACCGTAAAAAACTTTTATTAATTAAAAATTAAAAATTAAAAACACACTGCCTTCTTTCTTCATGGAGTTCTTCATTAATAGTTTACAGAGCTAGCAATATTTTCCAACATGTGCTCACTTCCCTTAATCCTGAATTATTGTAACATTTCAGAAATATATATATATATATATATATATATATTTATATACACCTTAGTGCTCACTGCTCACCAAAATCATTTTTTTTAATAATACTCTATCAGCTCTACAAAAAAAGATAAAGAAGAACAAAAGAAAGAAAGTTTGTCTGATACTAGGCACTAACCATCAGATCACTCATCTTCATCTTCAACAGGTTTAGGAATTTCTGGTTGAAACAACTCTTGATTCCACTCAACTTGTTCAGTGGGTTGGAAAATTCCTTCTTCATACTTTGAGAAATTCTCCTGTGCTCGCTGGTTCTTCTTCGTCGAAATCTTCCTATTATCTCTCTGGGAGAACACAACACTGACAACAATTTTTTTCTTAAAATAAACAGAATGTTAAATTTGATCATTAAAAATACACATGTAAGTTGAATCATATACCATCAATAATTTTGTCCACAAAGACATAAAATTGATATACAAAATACAAAGAATTAGCCTTGTGGCGGATCCAGAAATTTTAATCAGGTATGGCACTTAAACAAAATAACAATTATATAAAAAAAATACTGAAAAATTGAGATCATAGTAAAATGAGTTTTTTTTTAAACAAAATTGATTTTTTTTTTGTATACAAAAAAAACGATGATATAGCGAAGTTTAGGCCTTAGGGTATAAAATAAAACAAATAAAACACATGCTCAAAATGGACTAAATAATCTTATATTTAAAAAAGAAATAAAAATAAGAAACATAATACTAATAAATAAATAACAACAAGAAAAACAATATAAATTACAATCTAATTTTATAATAAGAAATTTTGTTTTGTATTTATAATGAATTTAGTTTAAATTTATACAAAATAATTGATTAATAAATATTACTAGACATGTTTTTAAATTTGTTATTCTTCTAATTATTGGTAAATTATTCTAAATAAATTAAAGTTATAAAATAAAGAAAAATACTAAGGATAAAATAAAATGAATTATAATAATATATGGATTATTTTAATACAATAAATTAAAATTTGAGATTTTAAAGTTTATTGATGTGATGTTTTAGCTAGGTATGTCAAACTAAAACTATTAAAAATAATAAATGTTCAAAATAATAATATATTATTTAATATAAAATAAAATTGAATTAAGCAACTATAAATTGTATGTAGTTAAGAAGTTGATAATGACATAAAAGAGAAAATGAATTATTTTATTTTAGAAGAAAATAAAAATTTGACAAAGGAATTAAAATAGAAGATAAAATAAAAAAATATAAAAAATTATAAAAATCAAGCAAAATGTAATAGTCATGACTTGAACCCTTATCATCCATCAAAATGAGACATTCTCTACCGGATGCGCTATCTCATTCCTTATGCAATGTTAGTTCATTATTATGTACATATTATATACAAATACAATACATGTTTTTTTAAAAAATTTAAGGTAGCCCCACCTGGACTTAATGTGGATCCGCCCTGCTCGTAGAACACATAAAACATTCCAAGAACAGAATTATAAACATAGAAATAGCTAGACCCAATAAAAATTATTATGGTTTTTATCGGGTCAAAGGTAGTGAATGTTATTATAAATTTTTTTACTATAATCAGAATAAATTTTATAAAATTTTATATAATTTACCTATTATAAAAAAGTAAATTACAAAAAAGTCAAGTGTCGCTTTATAAGGGGCAATTTTGGAAGAAACCAACAATCATTGCTAAAAAAATAAGGAGGTGCCAATCCATAAAAGACGGGTAAAGAGTGCTCACAAAAGACGGGTAAAAAGTGCTATTTTTTTATAAAAAAAACTAATAAAGAATCAATTAAAATAATAAATAAATAAATAAAAACTCACAAAATTAAAAAAATTTAAGGAGTCTGGGGGTTCCTCAACCAGAATAAAAATGTGCAATCTTACAAGGATTGGAAGAGAAACTAAAAGGAAAAATTAATATAAAATTTATTAATTGGCCATGCGAGACTTGATTCAACCAGATTTTCACAATCTATAAGATCAAAGGTATCACAACAACAAACAGAACTTTAAATAGAACACAAATCAACATCCTTACAATGTTATACATACCTGCAATTTCCGGTGCTGTAAAATCTCCATTGTGTGATCTCATTTTCCCATGCCACCCATTTCCAAAAATGATTATATATGAACTTTGACAAGTTCCTTCGATTCTAGATGTGGATCTAGCCATTTGAATTTCTTGGTATGTCGCAGAGAAGAGTTGTCTCATTGCTGTTAGGGCACCCACTTTATATAGGTAGAATGGTAGAAATGGATAAGCACAACACGTGTAGTACACGTTGGTTTCCACAGAAAATTCTAGAATGAGTGAATACTACAGTTACGTATGAACAACACGTGTAGTTTCAATACCAAATGAGATAATTATATGTCGGTTACCTCGGTAAACTCTAGAACGAGTGAATTTCAAGACTATGCTAGCACAACACACATGATACATTGAAACATCAAACCTTTTCTTTTTTGGAAAAAATAGATGGATCCAAAAAGCTCACCATTACCACCACAACCACCGCATCGTCAATCCATAGGGACATGTCAAGAGCCAAATCCGGATCCGGGTCAAAACCCCAATCTGGGTTCTACATACCTGTTGTTTTCGATTATGAAATGACTTTTCTTGTAGGAGATTCTACTAAGGAAGCTTATTCAAAAACTAGAACACATGAGACTTTGAGAGTGAATCAAGTTCCTGTTTGGAGAATAGAGCATATACTTGGCAACAAAGTGTACACTACAAAAGCGAAATTTGGAGATCTCCATGGATGTTGGTGGAGATCCATCAATTTTTTTTTTGTCAATTTATTTTAAGTTACAATTTTATATTTGGAAAAATAAAAAAAAAATATTTTTTTTTATCTTTTTTGACATGTGGTATGTTTTTATGTTTAAAAATAAAAATCCTTCTGAAATTATTAAGTTGAACTAACGGTTGAGTAATAAAGTGATCAATTTGATGTATTTTTAAAAAGTAAAAGAACAATAGTTATAAAAAAATAAACACGTTTAAAAATTGATGTTTCATTAAAATTTAAGAACTAAATTGATAATACCTTTTTAATTTTAGATTTTTTGTAATTTAAAAATTAATTTTTTTAATGATATCAAACTTTATAATAATTTTGAAATATTTAAATATTTAAAATATTTTATTTTTATCGACATTAACGTTTATAAATTATAATTTATTGATTAGTCATTAAAAAATAGACATAATTACATTTGGTATAAAAATATTAGTCCTGGACCCCTCCTTGAGTCCTAGGAACAAAAGTACATACGAGAGTACTTTTTCAGACCCAGATTTAAGTACCACACTCTAACACGCACTTTATCACTCTCACTAGTGGAGATGGCCTAAACTCCTCTGTTTAAACAACACACCCTTTGAGTTCTTAAATACTCAGCTTTTAAGTTTTAACTTCACATGTCATCTTCTTCCATGAAAATGTCACCTGGGAATATCGATTTGTTTGGAAAAGGCACACTTGTTGAGGTGAGCAGTGATGAAGGGTGGTTCTCTGGTGGATGGTTCGTTGCTAAAATCTTGGATCCACCACTTCCATCACCTACTACTCCTGAAGAAATGAAATTTTTGGTGGAGTATCAGAGCTTGCTTTGTCATGAGACTCATGATGGCAGCAAGTTATTGAGAAAGCATGTTGATGTCAAGTTTGTGAGGCCTTTACCACCACCACCACCAAATGATTATAAACAACAGAGGTTTGAAGTGAATGATGTGGTTGATGCTAATTACAATGATGGGTGGTGGGTTGGGGTGGTGTCCAAAGTGTGGGGGGAGGAGGAGCAGAGGGTTTATTCGGTCTTGTTGGAGAACCTATCTCGTACAATGAACTTTAGGTCCTCTGAGTTGAGGATTCATCTTGATTGGGTTGGTGACAAATGGATTCAACATAAAAAACAGGTACTACACTTTTTAGGACATTTTTGTTGATTATGGAGTTATAAAGTTGCTTTCTTTTTGAATTATCATGCATAAAGTTCATGTCTTTGATCATATATACCCACTTCACTACCCAAAATGCAACTGGTAGGCTAAAGTTTTCATTTTTATGGCCGTTGTTTGTGGATCTGTTGTAGAAGTTTCGATTTTGAAAGTGTATTTGGCACAAATGGATGTAGGAAGTTGTTTTCTTTTTCTTGTATCATGGAAAAAGTTCATGTCTTGGATTATTTTTTGTTACTTGCTGAGTTTAAAGTTAGTTTTTTTTTTTTTTTTTTTTTTTTTTCGTTTCAAGCAAGAAGTGCAAACTGGTAGGCTAAAGTTTATGGTTTTATGGCAGGATTTGTTGTAGCTATTGTGGTTGCAGTGTTGACAATCTATTAAGCACAATGTTCCTCAGCAATTGAGGATCTTTTTGTTAGTTATGAAGTAGAAAGTTGTTTTCTTTTCCCATATCATGTTTAAAGTTCATGTCTTGATAATGATCTGCCCACTTGATATCCCAAGTGCAAGCCCAGAGTTTTTGTTTCTATTGCTTGTTGTTTGTTGATTGGTTTTAGTTCCGAGTCACATTAGCTCGTGCTTCAAATTTACAGCAAAAAAAGAAAAGAAATTTGTGATCTCTCTCTGTTTTATAATCTTGATTTCCATTGCATATGATAATATGCTCTGATGGCATCTGGTTTAATAGCTTGTTCAGATTCAATGTAATACGTTCTTGATTCTTCTCTACGTGCTGTGTACTCTGTTTTATTTTAGGGCTTTTAGCTATCATCATGTTTATACTATCATATGCTCTGATGGCATCTGGTTTAATAGCTTGTTCAGATTCAATGTGATACGTTCTTGATTCTTCTCTACGTGCTCTGTACTCTGTTTTATTTTAGGGCTTTTAGTTATCATCATGTTTATAGCTCAGTTTACTTTTCCATGTCTGTTGTGGCTGTAATATTGATGCTATCTAGTTGATTTCAAGATAGTTTCATTCTCAGATATTAAACAACCTTCACGTTTGAGTGGTAGAAAAATTACCCTATTTAGAGAATTAGTCTTTACAGCTGGGTTTGACATGGCTTTAATTAAAATTTAATCTATGTTGTTACATATAAACACTAACATAAAAAAATCAACTTAGTTTTTGTGTTCATGTATGATTAGACACCGATTTAATCATATTTAACCAAAGGAATGATTAAAAGTTTATTTACGTCATACTAGAACATACACATTTGTAGTTAGCTTAGAAGCATTAACGAGATATAGGAAGAAAAAAAAAGGGAAAAAGCATGTACAGCTAAAGAACCTTTTGTCTGTGTATTGGTTTCTTGATGTAGAACAAAATGAGTAGTAAGGGAGGAGAGAAGAGGGGAAAGCAGATGGAAGCTGAAACTAGCAAAGAAAAGAGAAAGAGAGGAAAGCATGTGAAATTCTTACTTAAAGGTACAAAAGCTCTAGTAACTAATATTGGATTATAAGTTGAGGCTATATGTTTGTTTAATAGTGTAGGCTTTTATGCACAAGTAAGTATCTGTTATGTTTTACAGAGTGTGGTGGAGCTGAAGGCTGTGTTGTTAAAATAGATGTACAGGATTCTTCTACTACAGGTATTGGAGCCTCTCAACCCAATATTCCATGTAAAGATATCATCGTGAAAGAAAAATTACGAAATACATACATAAAGGATTGACCAATTAATGACTCAAATCATTGATGTCAATGAACATGTATCAGTGTGCTTGCCAACATTTGTAGTTGATTCAAGTAAGCTGGAGTGCATTTTATCATGCATTCACTTGTAGAAATTGGCTTGATTATGTTGGTTTTTACTGTGTAAGTGATTATATATGTTGGTTTTTCCTGGAAAACTAAATGAAATTGTCATGCAATGTGATGCAGGGACAGCCACGCTGGACAATAAGCCATACGAGAATCATAACTTACTATCGTTGGAGAGTTCACCAGTATTGATAGGTACAAAAGCTCTAGCAACTAATATTGGATTATAAGTTCGCTAAAATGTGTTTTTTAATGGTATAAGCTTTTATTCACAAATATATGTTATGTTTTATAGGTAAGGAGTGTGGTGGAGCTAAAGGCGGTGTTGATACAATAATTGTAGAGGATTCTTCAACTATAGGTATTAGGCCCTTTCAACTCAATATTCCATGTAAAGAAATCACCGTGAAAGAAAAAATACAAACATAAATGATTGACCAATTAATGACTCAAGTCATTGATGTCGATGAACATGTATCAATGTACTTGCCAACAATTGTAGTTGATTCATGTAAGATGGAGTGAATTTTATCATGCATTAACTTGTTGAAATTGACTTGATTTAAAGTTTTGATTATATATGTTGGTGTTTCCTGGAAGATCAAATGAAATTGTTGTGTAATGTGATGCAGGGGCAGCTGCAGTTGACAATATGTCATACGAGAATCAACACTTGCGATCGTTGGAGAGTTCACCGGTACTGAGATTTGTTCAATCCTTGGAAGAATTTCAATTAATGCCACAAAAACCACATTTTCGTCCTTTAGATGAATGTGAAGCGGTGTTACGAGAGGGAATGGTGCTTAAGCATATGATGACTTTTGTTAATGTGGTAAAGGAAACATCAAAATTACAAATTAATGCTTCAGGAAACATCATGGATAGCCTTCTTAAATGTCTTCCTGAATTGGAATCACATGGCTTCGATGTTAAAGATGTGCGAAGTCGTCTTCTCAAGATGCAGAAAATGAAAAAAAGTCGAGAACATCTACAAACAAGGTTGGAAAAAGTTAAATGTGAGATCAAAATGCGAACTCATGAGGGAACTAAAATCAATACCGAGTTGATTGATGCTATCGAGAAAATAAAGGTGTTAGAAGAAAAGAAGGCAAGGCTTATATCAATGAATAAGGAAAATGATTCCAAGATTGCTAAGTTGCAATCTGGTGATAGTTTACTTAATGGAATCATTCAGAATGTTGAGTGTAATTTCGCAAATCTAGCTACTTTTCGTAGGAGGTGACTGACTTGTATCCTCTCCTCTGCTGCTCTTCCAGCTTTTGCTGCGTTTGATCTTTTACATGTTCATGTTCTAATTAATCATCGACTTGTTATGATGATAAAACTAGCTAGGAAACTTAATTGGTTTCTCTGAGTGATCCTTATTTTTTGGGTAGATATATATATATATATATATATATATATATATATATATATATTATAGCAGTGCTGTTCTAAAATGGTGGATTGACACTAACGAGTACATTTCTAAACTCCCAATCTGTGGGACTTGTAAGCACGTTTTAAAAAATATCACAAAATTACCGACTGGCATGGTGGCCATCACTGGACATCAAGGCCGGAGGAGGATCGGCATCTTACAGTGACAACGTCGTCGTTGAAAGCTAACTTCAACTCTGCCTCCATAAAATTTGGAACTGGAAGAGGTCTCTAGTAGTGGAGGGTCGATTCTCTTCCATGGCTAGAACAAATGGAGGTGGTGTTCCATCTCTTCTGATGCACGATTCAAGTTTTTATTTTTATTTATTTTATATTAAAATTGAGTTTTCAATTAATTATATTTATATTAGTTTAATTATTTAATTTAATTTTTCATATATTATTATTATTTTTAAAATAAATTATATATATAATTTTTATGTCACCTAACCCATTTCCTGGATAATGATATCCATTTTAGTAATTTTGTTAAACACTTTTCAAAAGTCTTTAAAAAAAATAGGGGTACATTAACTAAATTCCCTATTTTTTTAATGAAATGTCATCGGTTTAAATGTCTTTATCATATTAGCAACTTATGTTCATTGTTTTTCAAAATATATCACTTTAATCTATTTAATCAAAATACTAATGATCAACTCTAACTATATATATATATAAATATAATTTTATCCTCGTTAAAATGATTTATTGAGTTTCAAAAATAAATAATATTAATTAAAATGGTTTATTAAAATAAATTAACAACAAAAATTTATTTTCTAAAATAATTAAATTTAAAAACAGAAAAAAAAAACTAATGGATGGATAATGGAAAATATACAGTTAAAGTAAAAAAAAAAGTAGAAAGTATTTCAAAAATAAAAAAGAAAGTTTTTTTTAAGTAAAAGGATCTCCACCATTGGATTGATATTGATCCATATCCAACGGTGGATATCCATTTACTTTTTTTTTTGAAATACTTTTCTTATAATTTCTTTTTTCAAAATACTTTCAATTTATTATTTATGTTAACTTTATATTTTCCATTATCCATCCATTAGTTTTTTTTTGTTTTTTTTTTTAAAAAATAAATTTTTGTTGTTAATTTATATTTATAAACCATTTTAATATTATTTATTTTTGAAACTCAATAAATCATTTTGACAATGGTAAAATTGTACTTTTATATATAGTTATAGTTGACTGTTAGTATTTTGGTCAAATAGACTAAAGTGATGTATTTTGAAAAAACAAGAGACTAAGTTGCTTATATATAAAGAAGTTTAAATAAATGACATTTCATTATAAAGTATGGACTTTAGTGAAATTATATAAGAATTACCATATGCAAAGATGTAAGTGATTATTTTTAATGTTGCAGATCCCAAATAGTTTTAAGTACAGTATTACATTAATTTGAGGTGTTTATAGGAGGTATTTGGAAAGGTGTTGTTTATATATATATATATATATATATATATATATAGATATTAGAAAGAAGTAATTATAATTTTTCTTCATAGGTACGCATTATAGGCATATATATATAGCATACTAATATACATCACTACACTTTTACCATGTAAGTAACATACCTCCAATAATAATAATACACATGGCAAAAATGTTGTGATGTATATTAGTATGCTATAGATATATCTATAATGTGAGATTCAAATTACCGATCAAAAAATAATGTTCTAATTTGTATTTAACCAACCAAACTAGGTCATGTGTACATACTTTAAAAATAATAATTAAATGTATATGATTGTGTATACATGACCAAATTTGGTTGGTTAGACACAAATTGGAACACCATTTTTTGACAGGTGATTTGAATCCTATAATATGTGCCTGCGAGAAAAATTAGAAGTAATTAGACTTATTCATTGTGACTAATATTTTCATTAGTTCTACAAAGGGAAATTTCATTTCATCAAAAAAAAATCATAACATTTAAATTAATACACCGTAAACTAGGGGTGAGGGTTTAATGGATCGGTTCATTTTTCAATAGAACCGATAAAAAAACCGATAAAATTCGCTTTCTAAAAAAAATGAACCGATCTAATAAAATTTATAAATGTCAACAGATCAAAAATCAACCAAATTGGACTGGTTCGGTTTTTTTCGATTTTGGGCCTATTGGACCAAATTAATGGGCTTTAATTATTACACAAATTTTCATATTTTAATCATTTTCGGCCTTCAACCAAATTAAATTATGGGTTTGAACAAATTAAAAATATTAGTGTAAAATAATATTCAGTAAAAAAACAAAGAAAAAAAATCTGCTGTGACACGTTTTTGTAAGTTTCATAGTTTCATGGACCTGTCGAACATTAAACTAAGGTTTTTTTTTTATATATAAAAATCTCGGTTCGGTTTTTCGGTTTGAGATAGTGAACTGGAAAATGAACCGATCCAATTAGTTTTCAAAAAAATAACCGAACTGAACTGACTAATTTAAGAAAACTAGAAAAAAATCGATTAGATCGGTTCGGTTCATTGGTTTTTTGTCCACCGACACCCCCACTATAAAATCTAGAACTAGTGAATTTTAAGACCATGCAAGCACAACGCGAACAATACATGTTGGTTACCATTGGAAAGTCTAGAATGAAGTGAGTTTTAAAGCTACATCAGATGAGATAAATGCACATCAGTTTCCTAGTCTAAAACATAAGAATTTTAGCTTTGAAACAGCTACACATTCAATTTCAATGCTAAGAAAAGCTAAATCAATACAAGCGATTAATACTTCAAAATCCCCGCATACATACACTACGAAGTTGAGGGTTCGAATCCTCTCCTATTCCTCAAAAACTCCAAATTATGTAACAGTGTAATATATATATATTTTTAAAATCAAGCGATTAATACGTTCAATATACCACAATAGGATGCAAGTATTTAAAAATGCAGTATAAGAGTTAAAGGTGTTTAAGGATGTTTTGGATACTAGCAAATGACACGTTAAAGGACCTAAATTTTCTTAATTTCTTTTATATTTCTTAATCGGATTAAATAAAAATAATTTATCAATTTATAATTTGAAATAATTAATTTTAAATTATACCATATTTTATTTAAATTAGTAAGGTTTGTTTTTTTAATATAGTTATTTATTTCTTAATATTATAATAAATGGACCCAGTTTTCTTAAAATTATTGTTTCTCTCATGTTTTCTCTCTTCTCTACAATTTTCTCTCCAAAACTATCTTTTTCTCTTCGAAAATATTGTTATCATAGCCGAAATGATTCTATCGGTATATTAAGGGTGAAAATTTGATATCGTTTTCCTCCTCAAAGATCATTTGAAAATATTTCCAAAGACTTTACACAATGAAATATCATTATAATTACATGATGAAATATCAACATCATTAAAGTGTAAAGTTTCTGGAAATATATCTTCATTTGATGATCCGGAAAAAAAAATTAGATGGCGGTTGAATAGACCTCCATCAAACAAACCTTTTAATTGGTAAGGTCGAAGAAACCTCTATCGATAGAGATGTCATTTTTTTTCTTTGTCTCACATGTCATAAATGAATAGAGGGGTTATTTGTTTATTTATTTTTCATCCAAATTCATATCACTTATCACTTGGATAAAGTTAGTGAAATTATTAAGAAATGACATTTTTGAACATACCCTAGTTCGAGGGATATTAGGGATCATTAAGAAATGACATTTTTGAACATACCCCTAATTTGAGGGATATTAATGGTTTTGGCCCATAAACTAGGGACAATTTGATAATTGCTCAAGTTTTTAAGGGTTGTTAACACGTGTCAATCTTTAAAAGGGTTATTTTAACACCTGTTAACACACTTCAGAGAAGCGAAATTTTATTTTATTTTAAAATTTTTATAAATTTAAGTTTCGATATTTCTGCACTCCTCTGTTTAATCTAACCAACAGAGTACTGAACTCCTCTGTTTAAACAACACACTTTGAGTTCTCAAATACTTGGTTTTCTTCCATGAAAATGTCACCTGGGAACATCGATTTGTTTGCAAAAGACACACTTGTTGAAGTGAGCAGTGATGAAGGGTGGTTATCTGGTGGATGGTTTGTTGCTAAAGTCTTGGATCCACCACCTCCATCAACTACTACTTCTGCAAAAATGAAATTTTTAGTTGAGTATCAGAACTTGCGTTGTCATGATGGCAGCAAGTTGTTGAGAAAGCTTATTGATATCAAGCTTGTGAGGCCTCTACCACCTCCACCACCAAATGATTATAAACAACAGAGGTTTGAAGTGAATGATGTGGTTGATGCTAATTACAATGATGGGTGGTGGGTTGGGGTGGTGTCCAAAGTGTGGGGGGAGGAGGAGCAGAGGGTTTATTCGGTCTTGTTGGAGAACCCATCTCGCAGAATAAACTTTAGGTCCTCTGAGTTGAGGTTTCATCTGGACTGGGTTGGTGACAAATGGATTCAAACTCAAAAGCAGGTACTACACTTTTTAGGACCTTTTTGCTGATTATGGAGTTATAAAGTTGTTTTCTTTTTTATTATAATACATAAAGTTCATGTCTTGGATCATATATACCCAGTTCACCACCCAAAATGCAACTGGTAAGCTAAAGGTTTCGTTTTTATGGCTGTCGTTTGTGGATCTGTTGTAGATTTGGTGGTTTCAATGTTGACAGTGTATTTGGCACAAATCGATTTAGAAAGTTGTTTTCTTTTTCTTGAATCATGGAAAAAGTTCTTGTCTTGGATTTTTTTTTTTACTTGTTGAGTTTAAAGTTTTTTTTTTTTTTTTGGTTTCAAGCAAGAAAGTTGTAGCTATTAGGCACAATGTTCATCAGCAATTTAGGACCTTATTGTTAATTATGAAGTTGAAAGTTGGTTTCTTTTGAAGTATTTTCCCCATATCATGCTTAAAGTTCATGCCTTGATAATGATCTACCAACTTGATATTCCAAGTGCAAGCCCAGAGTTTTTGTTTTTATTGCTTGTTGTTTTTGTAGTGGTTTTAATTTCAAGTCACATTAGCTTGTGCTTCAAATTTACCACAAAAAAGAAACGAAATTTACTATATCTCTCATTTATGATCTTGATTGCTATGGTTTAGTCCTGTTATTTATAAGATTTAATTGGCATTAAGAATCTGGAATCTGTGCATAAATGGTATGCTCTGTTTTCTTGTAGACAGTAAACAAAGTTTCAGTGATACTCAAAATCCAAAGTGGGGTATTTGGAAAATTAGTTCCAACTATGGAGAACTTGTAATTAATTTCAAAATTTTATTAGCAGAAGATAAGATAGTGAATCGATTTTAAATTTACAATATCGTCAATTAAGAACTAGAGTCAATATTTTGAACTGGGGATGTTTTGAAATTTAGGCATTTTCTTCGTTATGTTAAAATATTTTTTAATAGAATCTTATTGAATGTCATGAATTACGAATGCGAACATTTTACAATATATGAAATAATTTTGTCATGGTTCTAGCTAGATGTCTAATAAATGAGTTGTGCTCAGTTATTTGGATGGCATATGGCAGAGGCAATGGATTTCCATTGCATATGATAATATGCCTTGATGGCATCTGGTATTCTGGTTTAATAGCTTGCTCAGATTCAATGTAATAGGTTCTTGATTCTTCTCCATGTGCTGTAAACTCTGATTTATTTTAGTGCTTTTAGTTATCATCATGTTTATAGCTCAGTTTACTTTTCCATGTCTGTTGTTGTTGTCGTAATATTGATGTTATTTAGTTGATTTCAAGATATAGTTTTCCTTCTCAGATATTAAACAACCAACATCATTTACCATTTAGCTTTTAGGGATGGTAAAATGAGCAAACCTTCATGTTGAGTGATAGAAAATTATTCTATTTAGAGAATTAGTGTTTATAGCTGGGTTTGACATGGCTTTTAATGGAAATTTTATCCTTGTTGTTACATATAGACATTTGCATTAAAAAATCCACTTAGTTTTTGTGTTCATGTATGATTAGACACCGATTTAATCATATTTAACCATAGGAATGATTAAAAGTTTATTTATGTCATACTAGAACATGCACATATGTAGATAGTTTAGTAGCATTAACGAGATCTTAGAGGGAAAAGAAAACGGAACAACTAAAGAACTTTTGGTCTGTGTGTTGGTTTCTTGATGTAGGACAAAGTGAGTAGTGAGGTAGGAGAGAGAAGGGGAAAGCAGATGGAAGCTGAAACTAGCAGTGAGAAGAGAAAGAGAGGAATGCATTTGAAATTCTTATTTAAAGGTACAAAAGCTCTAGCAACTAATATTGGATTATAAGTTGAGGCTATAATGTTTGTTTAATGCTGCAGTCTTTTATTCACAAGTATATGTTATGTTTTACAGGTAAGGAGTGTGGTAGAGCTGAAGGTGGTGTTGATAAAATAGATGTAGAGGATTCTTCAACTACAGGTATTGAGGCCTCTCAACCAATATTCCATGTAATGAAATCATGGCGAAAGAAAAATTATGAAATACAAACATAAATGATTGACCAATTAATGATTCAAATCATTGATGTTGATGAACATGTATCAAGTACTTGCCAACAATTGTAGTTGATTCAAGTAAGCTGGAGTGAATTTTATTATGCTTCTACTTGTAGAAATTGGCTTGATTATGCTGGTTTTTACTATGTAAGTGATTATATATTTGGTTTTTTCTTGGAAGACCAAATGAAATTGTTGTGCAATGTGATGTAGGGGTAGCTGCAGTTGACAATATACCATACGAGAATCAAAACATACTATGGTTGGAGCGTTCACCGGTCCTGAGGTTTGTTCAATCTTTAGAAGAATTTCTATTGATGCCACAAAAACCACATTTTCGTCCTTTAGATGAATGTGATGTGGTGTCTCGAGAGGGATGGGCACTAAAGCATATGATGACTTTTGTTAACGTGGTAAAGGAAACATCAAAATTACAAGTTAATGCTTCGGGAAGCATCATAGACAACCTTCTTAAATGTCTTCCTGAATTGGAATCACATGGTTTCGATGTTAAAGATGTGCGAAATTGTCTTCTCGATATGCAGACAATGATAAAAAGCCGAGAACATCTACAAACAAAGTTGGAAAAAGTTAAATGTGAGATCAAAATACGGACTCATGAGGGAACCAAGATCAATGCCGAGTTGTTCGATGCTATCGAGGAGTTAAAGCTGCTAGAAGAAAAGAAGGCAAGACTTATATCAATGAATGAGGAAAATGATTTTGAGATTGCTAAGTTGAAATCCAGTGATAGTTCACTTAATGAACACATTCAGAATGTTGAGCATAGTTTCGTAAGTCTAGGTACTTTCCCTTGGAGGTGACTGACTTGTACTCTCTGCTGCTCTTCCAGCTTTGGCTGCATTTGACCCTTTACATGTTCTAATCACTGACTTGTTGTGATGATGAACTAGCTAGGAAACTTAATTGGCTTGTCTGAGTGAGCCTTTTTTTTGGGTAGCTCCATATAGCTTACAAATATATTTCTAAACTTTTGGTTTTATGGCTGTATCTATTGTAGCTTTTGTGGTTCAGGTGTTGACAATGTATTAGGCACAATGTTGAAAGTTGAAAGTTGAAATTTGAAATTTGAAAGTTGACAATCAATTAATTACGAGGTTGAAAGTTGTTTTCTTTTACCTTATCATGCAAAAGTTCACTCCTTGATAATTTTCTGGCCACTTGATATCCTAAGTGCTAGCCCAGAGTTTTTGTTTCTATTACTTGTTTGTGGATTGGTTTTGTGGATTGTGTCACATTAGCTCGAGATTCAAATTTACTACAAAATATCAACAGAAAATTGATCTCTATCTCTTTTTTATAATCTTGAATTCTTGATTGCTATAGTTTAGTTCTCTTATTTGTAAGATTTAATTGACATTAAGAATCTGGTACTGTGCATAAATAGTACACCAAGTTTCAATGACATTCAAAATCCAAACTGGGGTGTTTAAAAAATGAGTTCCAACCATAGAGAACTTATAATTATTTTCAAAATTTCATCAGCAGGAGATGGTATAGCGAATCTATTTTAAATTTACAATATCCTCAATTAGGAACTAGAGTCAGGATTTTGAACTAGGGATGTTTTGAAATTTAGGCCTTTTTTCATTATGTTAAAATATATATTTTGTTAATAGAATCTATTCGAATGTCATGGATTTTACAATTTTTTTTGACAATGTGCCATACGTGAATCAAAATTTACGATTGTTGGAGAGTTCACCAGCAAAAAGATATGTTCGGTCTTTGGAAGAATTTCAATTGATGCCACAAAAACCACATTTTCATCCTTTAAATAGCTGTGAAGTGGTGTTTCGAGAGGGAATGATGCTTAAGCATATGATGACTTTTATTAATATGGTAAAGGAAACATGGACAACCTTCTTAAATGTCTTCCCGAATTAGAATCATATGTCTTCGATGTTAAAGTTGTGCAAAATCGTCTTCTTGGGTTGCAGACATTGAAAAAAAAAAGTCAAGAACATCGACAAACAAAGTTGGAAAAAATTAAATGTGAGATCAAAATGTGGACTCATGAGGGAACCTAAAATCAAGGCAGAGTTGATCGATGCTATTAAGGAGATAAAATTGTTAAAAGAAAAGTAGGCAAGGCTTATATAATGAATGAGGAAAATGATTCTAAGATTGCTAAGTTGAAAACCGGTGATAGTTCACTTAGGCCATCTCCAACCAGTCTTCAATATTTTCTTCAATTTGAAAACTGAAAATGGAATATTCCTAGAATATTCCATCTTCATAATTATACTACTCCAACCATTCTTTATTTTACAATATCTAAAAAATAAAATATAATTATTTTTCTTTATAAATAATCAGAAATTTTCAAAACAGTGCACACTGATATAAATTCATCAGTGCGTTGGATGTGGATCATTATATTTACATACTTTGACTCAAAGTGTATGCACTTGTCAAAACTTCTCTATAATCAGTGGTCCACATCCAATACACTGATGTAAGTTATATTAGTACGTACTGAGGAGAAAATGACTGTATAAATAATATTTCAAACTTTCTTTAATAAAATTGTTTTCTCTATATTATCTTATTAGATAATAGTTTGCTCACTTTTATTACATCTAAAATTTTCTAATCTTTTTTATAATTTGTCACATCTAACTATTTTTACATGTAATGATTTTAATAAACAAAGATCATCTGCTAACATTATCCATGACAATTTTAATAGTTCCGGGCAATTTCAAGGTGGGTCGTCAGGTAATTTTAGTAGTTTTGATCGGTTTCCAAATTACTATGGTTGGAGTAGAGATGACTTATCGTAATACTAGTGTTAACTTTTAAGTTTCAATGTTATTTTTATTGGTTTTATTTTCATTTGCAATGTATTTTGTTTCCATTGTAATATTTTAGTTTAAGAATGTTAATGTTATTATTTGGTTTTACTTGAATTATTTTGAGTTAATTATTATGATATATGTTAATTACATATAAAAATTGATGGTTTGAAAACATTTGTTTTGAATTAAAATACCTATTAGTTCATTAATAAAAAATTAAAATTAAAAAATAATTAAAATATAGTCAATATTATACTCGGTTGAAAGATCTCAACAAAAATATTTCTACCGGTATAATTTTTACACTGATTACATTTATAAATTAAAAATTATATATAATTAATTGAGATTAATTAAAAATGTGAAAAAGGAGATGAGAAGAAAAATAATAATATTTTAATGGAATAGTGAAATGAAGATCCAAAATTGGATCTTCAATTTCGAAGAACCAAAATCAATCTTCATTTTGGGGTCTTCATTTTGAAGATTGGTTGGAGCCAATCTAGTTTTCATTTTGAAGAAATGAAGACTGATTGGAGATGGACCTTAATGAACACATTCAAAAAGTTGAGCATACTTTCGTAAGTCTATCTACTTTCTGTTGGAGGTGTCCTGACTTGTATTCTCTGTTGCTCTTTCGGCTCTTGCTACCTTTGACCCTCTACATGTTCTAATCACCGACTTGTAATGAAGACGAAAAATAGTGTTTTACAATTTCTGTTTTTCAAAAATGAAAAAGAAAAAAGTGTTTATTGTTTCAATTTCGAAATATGAAAACGCGTCTAGTTGTATATACATAAAAATGTATTCTAAAAATAAAAACGATAAAAATGCATCTGGTGGATTAACCAATAAATATCAAAAATTGTAATATCATATTTGCATTTTATTCACATTATAACAAAAAAAAAACAATTTGGTTAAACATTTTATTTGACATTAAATTTAATTAAATACATGAAAAAGAATTAAAATCTTGGAGGAGCAGATCGGCGTTGTCGGAAGAGGATCTTACCTACTCCAGCAATGGAGGAGTAAAACTCTTGCTCCTTCAAATAAACCTAATATAAAACAAAATGAAAAACAAAGAAAACACGTTTTCCATGGTTTTCAATTTTAACGTTGATTTTGTTTTCCATGTTTTTCTTTGGTTTTTTAAAAACAAAATGAAAAACGGTTAAGGAACTTAAATTCGAAATCGTTTTTAAAAAACAAAAACGAAAACACCTGTTAAAAACAGGTACCCATATATATATATATATATATATATATATATATGTGTGTGTGTGTGTGTGTGTGTGTGTGTGCGCGTGTGTGCGTGTGTGTGTGGAGGATCTTACCCACTCTAGCAATGGAGGAGCAAAACTCTTGCTCGTTCAAATAAACCTAATATAAAACAAAATGAAAAATAAAGAAAACATGTTTTCCATGTTTTTCAATTTTAACATTGATTTTGTTTTCCATGTTTTTCCTTGGTTTTTTAAAAACAAAATGAAAAACGGTTAACAAATATAAATTCGAAATCGTTTTAAAAAAACGAAAAACGAAAACACCTGTTAAAAACATGTACCCATCCCCCCCTACTTTAATAAACCTAATATAAAACAAAATGAAAAATAAAGAAAACATGTTTTCCATGTTTTTCAATTTTAACATTGATTTTGTTTTCCATGTTTTTCCTTGGTTTTTTTAAAACAAAATGAAAAACGGTTAACAAATATAAATTCGAAATCGTTTTAAAAAAACGAAAACGAAAACACCTGTTAATAATTTTTTTGTTAATAAACTTCTATTTAATATAAGTGACAAAAGCAAATAATGCGTACCAGAGCCGCAACAAAAGAAAAAGTATCAGGTTTTGCGATTGTTTACACAAAATGTTAAGTGGAATACATTAGTACCAACGAGTGCAACTGATACTGAAACTGATGCCAATCAGAGTGATTATATCGATGGCGCATCAATTCCACTTGATTCAGATAGGGAAGAAAAGCTGCAAAAAAGGCCAAGTGGGGGAGTGACATAGAAGATACTTTGCTTGAGAAATTTCAAAGGCAAAGTGAGTTTTTGAACAAACAAAGTGAAATGATTTTGGATTTCAAAGCAAACATTGAAGAAAGGGAATGAAAGAAGATGTAAAAGAAGGAACTCAAGGAAGAAATAGATACGTTATTATGAGTCATGATCCTTCCATTATACCGCCGAGGGAATAGTGAAAGATTATTGGGTGCAATGAATTATTAAAATTATGGAAAAGAAGAGGGCATATTAAATTTCATCAAGCTCGAGGTACAACTTCTCATACTCACGTACTCTACATCAATGGAAACCGAGTATTACCCGCATGCCCTTGACTTATTGCCTTCGTCCAACTTCTAGTTTAAATTATGTATGTAGTTCAAATTATGTTTATAGTTCAAATTTGTAATTTATGTTTATGTTTAGACTTTCAATTATGCATGTGATTTTTCTTTTTATTTGTATTTATGTTAAGAGTTTTCTAATCTGAAATTTAAATTTTATAATGTTTCCTTATTTAAAAATTAAATTTTTTAATGTTATCAAACTCGATAATAATTTAAAAATATTTAAAAATATTAAATATTAGTACAATTTTAAAGATCTCATTGAGAAATTTACAATTATGTTAATTTTATCAACATTAAAGTTTATAAAGTATAATTTATTAATCTCTTATTAAAAAGCAGGCATAAAAATATCACTATCAGATTTCACTAAAATATCACTCTGAATGCATGTTTGTTGGGTGAGACTGGATAGACTCAATCCAATTCCACGTTGTGGTCTACATGGATGAAATCAAATCCCGTATTTACAATTAGTGAGGTTGTAGCGGGACTATTGAGTCCCGCCACAAAGGCTAGAACTATTTAGTCCCAACCTTTGTACTTTTTTTTACTTAAATTATTTTATTTATAAAATATTAAATTTAGTTAATATGTTTTAAAAATTAATTTCATATATGTTATTCTTTTTTAATATTAATATATTTTATTCTAATTTTTAAAATTTGTTTAATATCAATTAAAAATTAAATGTTATTTTATTTTTAAATTCGTTTTATTTATTTTATTCAAAAATAATAATTTAAATAAGTACTTTTAACCAAATTTAATTTAAAATAATTTTCTTTTTCTTTTTCTTTGCATTTATTTAAAATGATTTTATTTATTTAAAATTTAATTTAATATAATTTTATAATGACCTTTAGCAAAAGATAATTATTTTTTATCCAATCCCATTTTATACTAAACAAGATATTATTATTTTAAGTCCAATCTGTACGGTACCAATCACGGTACTAATTTTGTAAAATCCTATCCAATCTCATAAAAAATATTTCAATCCGATTTGCATTGCAAAAGATCCTTCAATCGCGTGTAGCAATATTTCAATCCTATTCCAATCCCATAAAACTGATCAAATCTTATCCCCCCTATCAAAAGAGCCTTTGGATTTCACTCTCAACATCACATGAGCAGAAGTATCACTCTTAAAATATTTCTCTCACCGTTGGAGATGGTCTAAGCTCCTCTGCTTAAACAACACACCCTTTGAGTTTTCAAATACTTGCTTTTAACTTCATATGTCATCTTCTTCCAAGAAAATGTCACTTGGGAACATGGATTTGTTTGCAAAAGGCACACTTGTTGAAGTGAGCAGTGATGAAGGTGGTTCTCTAGGTGGATGGTGCGTTGCTAAAGTCTTGGATCCACCACTTCCGTCACCTTCTACTCATGGAAAAATGAAATTTTTGGTGGAGTATCAGGGCTTGTTTTGTTATGATGCCCGCAAGTTTGTGAGAAATTGTGTTGATATCAAGTTTGTGAGGCCTCTGCCACCTCCACCACTGAATGATGAACAAGAACAACAGAGGTTTGAAGTGAATGATGTGGTTGATGCTTATCACAATGATGGTGATGCAGCGGGAAACAGAAAAGAATAAGACCAACGTCTATATTCTATGATAAAACTGGAATCCATTAGAAAAGAGAAAATAAACTCTGAATTTTATTGAATGAAAGGTAATGAGCTTTTCGGCTTACAATCCCTATTTAAAGCAAATAAACCATAACCCTAATCTTGTTGGACAAGAAACGAGCCTAAATAATAAAATTTACCAAAAATAGCAAATTCGAGATAATTGCGGAAATAAAGACTACTAACGACACTAAGCAAGCCAGAATTGACTGACAGACCCGATTCTGACTTGTAAAACTCAACTTATGACCAAAACAAAACTTTCCTAAAATAGCAACAACAACAATTACGGAAACTAAACGATGGAATTTGGCTTAAAAAGGGTATGCCTCACGACCAAATGTGGTGACTTTCGAAGATCTCACCTAATCGCTTCAATTGTGAAAGTTTCACGTCAATCCAACTTGGACGCCTGGACTAGTAGAAATCATTTAGCCTAGAATTTAGGATGGTCCCTCATAGCCATGTAGGAATCTGCCACTTGTTCTGCATTAGTCCCCTCCACTTGGAAAGAACTCGACCTTGAGTTAGGCTCACGATAGAGAGACTCTTCCACATGATACTGGAACAAGTCTGCAACATTGAAAGTCTTGGAAATTCCCATAGTCTCAGGTAAGTCAATCACATAGGCATTATCATTGATCTTCTTCAAAATCTTGTATGGACCATACTTCTTGGGTTTTAACTTGCTGTAAGTCTCAATTGGAAACCTCTCTTTGCACAAGAAAACCATCACTGAATCTCCCTCTTCAAACACCTTCAGATCCTTGTGCTTCTGCAATTGCTTTGTACTTAGCATTAGTTTCTTCCAGCTTCTGTCGCACTTCAGCTTGCACAGCTTGAGCCTGAGTAGCCATGTTTTCTGCGGCAACACTAACACCCGAACCTTTTGGTAAACGAACTAAATCCACAGCATGCCTTGATGGCGTCACATATGTCATAGCAAAAAGGGATTTTCATATGGCACTATGCACATCACTGTTGTAGGCAAACTCAGCTTGAGGCAATGCATGATCTCACTGTTTCGGCTTATCTCAGCAAATGCAACGAACCAGATTTCCCAAGGTCCTGTTCGTCACTATTGTTTGTCCATCCGTTTGTGGATGTGTAGTAGTACTATGTTTTAGAGAGGTATCAAACATCTTCCGTAAGGTCATCCAAAAATGGCTAAGGAATTTTGTGTCACGATCAGAGGTAATTGACTGAGGTACTCCATGTAGTCGGACCACTTCTCTGAAGAATAGTCAGGCTATGTGTGAAGCATCTGATGTCTTTCAGCAAGGGATGAAATTAGCCATTTTGAAGAATCTGTCAACCACCACTAAAACCGAATCTACTCCTCGCTAGGTATGAGGTAGTCCGAACACAAAATCCATAGACAAATCCTCCCAAATATTGTTAGGAACATGCAAAGGCATATAAAGACTAGTATTTTGTGACTGACCTTTAGACACCTGACAGGTATAACATCTCTGCACAAAGTTTCCAACATCTTGTTGCAGTTGCAGCAAGAAATACCGCTCCTCCAAACTTGCTACCGTCTTGTCTCGACCCAAGTGTCCGCTTAATCCACCTCCATACAGGTCACAGATTAACTTCTCCCGTAGAGAAGTCCTAGAAATACACAAACGATTACCACGAGACAGATACCCATCATTCTCATGAAAATTACTGACAGGCTACTTCTCAATACACTTTGACCAAATTTCCTTGAAGTCTTCATCCTCCCCATATAATTCCTTTAAACATTCAAACCCCACAATCTCATGAGCCAATTTTACCAGCAGGCTGGCTCGACGTCTTAACGCATCAGCAACTCGGTTCAAAACTCCTGACTTGTGTTTAATGGTAAAAGGAAATTTTTGAAGGAAAGTGGCCCACCTGACATGCATGTTGTCCAAGTGCTTCTGATTATTAATAAACTTCAAAGCCTGATGATCGGTGTACAAGACAAACTCGCTCTGTACTAGGTAATGCTCCTAGTGCTTCAAGGCTCGGACCATTGCATATAACTCCTGATCATAGGTACTCCATTTCTGGCAGGCTTCACTTAATTTCTCACTAAAGAAAGCTACTGGTTGCTTTTCTTGGGACAGCCCAACACCAATTCCTACGCCACTATCATCACACTCAACTTCAAATATTTTCTCAAGACTAGGCAGAGCCTAGTACCGGAGCAGAGCACAACTTCTCATTGATTAGTGCAAAACTCATCTCTGCCTCTTCTCCCCACTGAAATCGGCCTTTCTTCATGCATTCTGTGACCGGTGCCATAACAGTGATAAAATTCCAAATAAATCGGTGATAGAAGGTAGCTAAACCATGAAAGCTTTGAACTTCACTCACAGTCTTCGGCGCAAGCCATTCTCGAATAGCTCGGACCTTCTCTTCATCTATATGGATTCCCTCCGAACTCATCACATATCCCAAAAACAATAAACTACTAGTCATAAAGCTGCACTTTTTGAGATTAAGAAACAATTGATTTTCCTGCAAAACTGTTAACACATCTCGCAACTGTTCCACATGCTCTTCCTCAGTCTTACTATAGATAAGAATGTTGTCAAATTAAACAACAACAAATTTTCCCACAAAGGGCCTCAATACATGATTCATCACCCGCATGAAAGTACTGGGTGCATTTGACAGACGGAACGACATGACCAACCATTCATACAACCCATCCTTACTCTTGAACGCTGTCTTCCATTCATCCCCATGCCTGACCCGAATTTGATGATACCCACTACGCAGATCAATTTTCGAAAACAGTTTTGAACCCACCAGTTGATCCAGCATGTCATCCAGGCGGGGAATTGGAAATTAGTACTTGATGGTTATTTTGTTGATAGCTCGACTGTCCACGTATATACGCCAACTCTCATCCTTCTTTGGTGTCAACAACGCAGGAATCGCACACGGGATCATGCTCTTATATATGAAACCCTTCGGCAACAACTCTTCTATCTTCTCCCGCAGAATCTCATTCTCCTTTAGACTCATTCGGTAATGTGGCAGATTAGGAAAACTCGCCCTAGGTATAAGGTCTATATGGTGCTGAATGTCTCTCAATGAAGGTAAGTTATTGGGCAAGTCCTCTAAAGTAATGTCTCTGAATTGTTCTAGTAGTGACTATATTTTCTCAGGAATAGTTACTACTGGTGTTTCTTCCCCTTCTACCACAAAAGCTTTAATCATCAAAGCAAAAACCTCCTGTGCACCATTGACATCTATCACAAACTTTGTGTCGGATCTGGTCACGGTTAAAAAGGACTGCTTCTCCATTTCAGAAGGCTTGTTAGGCACTGTCTCTCGCTTGGAAGGAACTATAGCAATTTTGTGTGACCCCCAACTAAACAAATAAGTATTATCCCGACTCCTATAGGTAATATCGACATCGTACTGACATAGCCGAACCAACAACACATGGCTAGCATCCATATCAATCACATCATAGACTATCTTATCCTTATAAAGTTTACCTATAGAAATGGGAACACGACAAATTTCAGTTACCTTTGTTGTTGGTCCTTTCTTAATCCAGCCAATAGTATAAGGATTGAGATGCTTCTCGGTTGGTAATTTCAGATGTTCCACCAATCTCCTTGCAACAAAGTTCTCACAGCTCTCACTGTCCACAATCAAGTCACAGACTTTCTGACTGATTGTACAGCAAGACCGAAATATATTATTACGTTGACCAGGAGTCCTCTTGTTTTGGCTTGTATAGTACTCGTTGCACCACACAATTAACTCATTCTCCATCATATTCTGCAAATTCTACTTCCTCATACAAGTCACCCTCTTCTTCTATATTCTCAAGAGTATCTGGATCTCTTTCGCCTCTTTACACCCAATTTACTGGCTGATGATCATGATATGCATTTGAATGATGACCAGGTTTTCTATATCTGTAACAAGTTCCTGGTGTAGGTCTAGCATAGGGATTTTGATTTGGGCTTCTGGGTACGTTTCTGTTAGTTAGAGCTGATGTTTGATTTTTACTGCTACCCTCTTCTCCAGCACTTCTAGGTTGGTTTGACGGACCCGATGATTGAACACCCTTGTCCCTATTAGCAAACGGTGAGTCATGATTGTTTCTCTGAAATCCAAGATTTCCATCCTTGCATTCCAGCAACTCGGCCTTTCATGCCATGTTATGAGCCTCATCCACAGTCCACAACACTTGCAATCCAATTTTATCTCGAAGTGATGGTTTCAACCCGCTGAGATATCTGGCTATGAGCTGGCCCTCTGTTTCACTAAGATTATTGCGCTCTGAGAGTCTAGAACATTCCGTCGAGTAATCAAACACTGATTTGGACCCATGTGAACAATTCTAATATAACTGGAACAAATACTGCTCATAATTTGGTGGCAGAAACCTACCCAACATAAGCTGCTGCAAGTGCCTTTCCTTACCACTGTCGGTTCTTCTGCAATTGATCCCACCAAGCTGTAGCCCCTCCTTTCAATTTGAAAGCGACAAACCTCACTATCTTTTCTTCCTGTACCTCTATCATCTCAAAGAACCGCTCCACTTCTGTGATCCAATCAAGAAAGTCCTCTATACGAAGATTCCCATTAAAGCTTGGAAGATCCTGCCTTCAACCGGTAATATTTAAGCTCTCTCTGTCGCCTTGTCGGTTGAACTACACCATACCCCTCATCATCTTCGTCTTCCGAATCATCCTCGCTATCAGGTTGATGACGAGGAGAACGTCTTCTGTTGGCTAGGTTGGCCTCGGGCAAATCCTTCAGCGCGTACCCTGTTAACTGGTGGCATGTTGTTAATGTTGAGGTTCATCCCGACAAGCAGCTCACGATTTTCGGTCATCTGCCGTCGTTGCTCCTCCACTGCTGCCTACAAAGCCTCTACCCCACGATCATCGTCAGTAGGGTTTCTGTCTCCTGCTTCGTTAGTTGTCATCGAGATCGGTAAAATCCGTGCTCTGATACCAATTGACGCAGCGGGAAACACAAAAGAATAAGACCAACGTCTATATTCTATGATAAAACTGGAATCCATCATATAAGAGAAAATAAACTCTGAATTTTTATTGAATGATAATTAATGAGTATTTTGGCTTACAACCCTATTTAAAGCAAATAAACTCTAACCCTAATCCTTGTTGGACAAGAAATGGGCATAAATAATAAAATTGACCAAAATTAACAAAATCAAGATAATTGCAAAAATAAAGACAACTAACGACCCTAAGCAAGCCAGAATTGACAGTAGACGATTATGACTTGTAAAACTCAACTTATGACCAAAACAAAACTTTCCTTAAATAGCAAAAATGATAATTACGGAAAGTAAACGATGGAATTTAGCTTAAAAAGGGTATGCCTCACGACCAAAGGTGGTGACTTTCGAAGATCTCACCGAATCGCTTCAACCATGAAAGTTTCACGTCAATCCGACTCCGACGCCTGGACTAGTAGAAATCATTTAGCCTTGAATTTAGGATGGTCCCTTATAGCCATGTAGGAATTTGCCACTTGTTCTACATCAGATGGGTGGTGGGTCGGGGTGGTGTCCTAAATTGCTAAAGTTTTCATTTTTGTGGCTGTTGTTTTTTTTTTTCTTGTATCATGGAGAAAGTTTATGTCTTGGATTTTTTTTTTTTTTGCTGTTACTTACTGAGTTTAAAGTCGTTGTCTTTTAAATTTGTTTTTTTTTGTTCGTTCAAGCAAAAAGTGCAAACCAGTATATGGCTGGATTTGTTGTAGTTATTGTGGTTTCGGTGTTGACAATCTATTAGGCACAACGTTCATCAGCAATTTATGATTTTTTTTTTGTTAATTATGAAGTTGAAAGTTGTTTTCTTTTGAAGTATTTTCTTTTCCCATATCATGCTTAAAGTTCATGCCTTGATAATGATCTGCCGACTTGATATCCCAAGTGCAAGCCAGAGTTTTTGTTTCTATTGCTTGTTGTTTGTGTATTGGTTGTAATTTCAAGTCACATTAGCTTGTGCTTCATAATCTTGATTGCTATGGTTTAGTCCTGTTATTTATAAGATTTAATTGGCATTAAGAATCGGTACTGTGCATAAATAGTATGTGCTCTGTTTTCTTGTAGACAGTAAACCAAGTTTCAGTGATACTCAAAATCTAAAGTGGGGTATTTGGAAAATTAGTTCTAACTATGGGGAACTTATTATTAATTTCAAAATTTCATTAGCAGAAGAAAGGATAGTGAATCGATTTTAAATTTACAATATTGTCAATTAGGAACTAGAGTCAATATTCTGAACGAGGGATGTTTTGAAATTTAGGCATTTTCTTTGTTATGTTAAAATATTTTTTAATAGAATCTTACTGAATGTCATTAATTACGAATGTGAACTTTTTACAATATATGAAATAATTTTGTCATGGTTCTAGCTAGGTGACTAATAAATGAGTTGTGCTCACAGTTATTTGGATGGCTATGCAGAGTCAATTTCCATCGCATATGATAATATGCCCTGATGGCATCTGGTATTCTGGTTTAATAGCTTGCTCAGATTCACTGCAATAGGTTCTTGATTCTTCTCTATGTGCTGTGTACTCTGATTTATTTTAGCGCTTTTAGTTATCATCATGTTTATAGCTCAATTTACTTTTCCATGTCTGTTGCGGCTGTAATATTGATGCAATCTAGTTGGTTTCAAGATAGTTTGATTCTCAGATATTAAACAATCTTCATGTTTGAGTGGTAGAAAAATTGAGTCCAAAAATTAAATTTTACTATTTAGAGGTGGCTTTTTAAGAGTGTCTCCATTTTAAAAACTTATGTTTAAAATGCACCTAAAATGGGTACCTTCCAAAAATACCCCACTGTACCTCCAAGTCAGCCTTTTTAATTTAGTTTTGTTAATTTTTTTTTACATTTCACTTTACAGAGAGAGAGAGTTTGCGAGTAGAGAGAGAAAGCCCCTTTGAAACCCATACAACCACTTGAACGGTGACGGCGACTAGGATTATGGTGAAGTCGACAACCTTCCCTACGGTGAAGTTGATGACCTTTCCTACGTCGAACCATGACTGTAGCGGGTTTTGATCTCTGTAAAAAACGAGGTATGTATCGATTTTCAAACAATTTTGAAGTTAGATTTGATTGTGTTTTGTTGGGGTATTCATTCGATTTGTATTGTTGAAGTGTTAGATCTATATCCTAGGGTTTGATTTTGTAAGTTTTAGGGTTTGAAATTGGGATTTTCGATTGGTGAAGAAGATGAACAGTAACTGTTTACGAGACTTAGGTTAGTTTCCGAGACTTTTGTATAAGTTTTTCGAGATTTTATCCGAGACTTTTAAATAGGCAATAGTGTCCGACTTTTTTATAACAGGTTCCGAGACTTCTGAAATAATATCTGTGACTTTTGAATAAGCTAAGTTTCAGAGTCTTTTATAACATGTTTCGAGACTTTTACTCGAGACTTTTCAAACACTAAATACTTTCCGAGACTTTTGTATAAGCTTTCCTAGACTTTTGAATAGGCTATAGTGTCCGAGACTTTTATAACATTTCTGAGACTTTTGAATACTTTTCGAGACTTTTACACAAGACTTTTCAATAAGCTATTAGTTTCCGAGTCTTATATAACATGTTCCGAGACTTTTATCCGAGACTTTGTTTTGCTTATCGAGACTTTTATATTGCTTCCAAGACTTTGTTATTTTGTTCCGAGACTTACTGAGAAAAATTTCCTGACCTAAATTTTTTATGGTTGTGAACTGCAAATGAGGAATTTGAGGGCTAGGTTAAAAACTCCCCAAGCCGACTGGTATGACACCAAAATTTCTCACCACAACCACATGGAAAACCTGCAAGTAATCGATGAGGCACTTGATGGAGTAGTGGCAAATGGGGCTGAAGAGCGATATATGTATCAACAGTCATGTTTTGGCCATTTTCAACTCATGCAACGAAGAATGGCATTTTCCAGTGGTATTGTGCATCGGTTGCTATTGCGTGACTTACACCACGACGGAACCAGTGATGATATGAGGTTTATGTTGGGTTCGCATAACATCCGGTTTTCTAGGGTCGAGTTTTGTTTGATCATCAGGTTGAAGTTCAGAGCCATCTCGGACACGGAGCTGTATGAGGATGTCCCGAATGGCATTACACCACAGGTACTTCGGTGGTCGAGATGCAGTCACTTTTTCCGAACTTGAAGCAAGGATTGAACAAGGTCAATGTCAACAACAATTCGATGCAGTGAAGCTATGTCTCCTGTACATGTTGAATTGTGTTTTGATCGGAACAGAAGAGAGGTATTTCGTCCATATATGGTAGTTGCGCCTTATTATGACCTAGATGCTGTTTGATGTGTTCCCGTGGGGTTCACATGTGTACAAATACTCCATATTTGGGTTCAAAAAGGCAATTCTATATAGGCCTCTGAGATACAACATTTTCGTGTTGGCATACGTGCTACTGATGAGCTTTTGAATCTTAATTACCACTAATAATTTAATTATTGAGTTGTTATGTTTTCCAACTAACCAATCATATTTCCGTTGGATGTGGTGTAGGTTTTTGATTTTGAAGTTATTCCAACCCTTGCCATGCAATTTGTGACTCATAAGGTAGTTGAACAACCCTTCCCGCGTATTTTGAAGTGGGAGTTGACTTGGCGACCAAGGGGGGAGAAACTGGCAAAGATTTTCATCACAAAGGTAATAATCTAGCCAGTACGCTTCTGAATATAATTCTCATTCCAAGTTTCTGATGTCACGTTTATTTTTATGATAAAATTTCAGATGTTCGCGGAAGCAGAACTGACCCCTACAAAAGTGGAGAAGGGTTTATGGTACTACCAGGGGATTGATGAGGTAGGCAATCTGTACTTTGATGAGGCTTCACAGTCTGCCGAACATGTTGGGGAGTTGAGATAGCCAGACTTTTGGATATATTTAACAAAAGTCTCAAAAATGTCTCCAAAAGTCTCGAAACATGTTATAAAAGTATCTGAGACTTTCATCAGAGACTTTTAAAATACTTGCCGAGACTTTCTTCCGAGATTTTTCAATGTGAGGGACATGTTAAAAATTAAAAATTCCCAAGTGGCAATTTTGTTGGCCTTTTGTAATTGATTGAATTGGACAATCATGCAGGTTTAAAAGTTTGATCAAAATAACCAAAACAACAAGACTTTTAAACTTTTCCGATGCAATTAATCTTACAAACATTGCAACAGTCAACTAAGCTATGCTTGAAATATATATACTTAGCAAAGTCTCAGACATATCAATGAAAAGACTCGGATATATTAAACAAAAGTCTCGGAAATGTCTCCAAAAGTCTTGGAACATGTTATAAAAGTATTCAAGACTTTCGTCTGAGACTTTTGGACATATTTCCAAGACTTTTGAAATACTTGCCGAGACTTTCTTCCGAGACTTTTCAATGTGAGGGACATGTTAAAAATTAAAATTTTCCAAGTACAATTTTGTTGCCCTTTTGTAATAAATTGAATTGGACAATCATGCATGTTTAAAAGTCATGTTGTTTTGGTTATTTTGACTTTTAAACTTTTCCAGTGCAATTAATCTTACAAACATTGCAGCAATCAACCAAGCTATGCTTGAAATATATATACTTCGCAAAGTCTCGGACATATAAATGAAAAGTCTCGGATATATTAAACAAAAGTCTCAGAAATGTTTCAAGAGTCTCGGAACATGTTATAAAAGTATCCGAGACTTTTATTAACATTATAACATGTTCCGAGACTTTTCGAGACATTTTCGAGAGTTTTGAAAACAATTTCCGATACTTTTGAAAACAATTCTGATACCTTTGAAAACAATTTATGAGGCTTTTGAATTTTTCAGACTGTGCAACTCAACCCAACTATCTCAACAACTTTAACAATGGAAGAAAACCTTAACCCTAAGCAAGACAAGAAATGTGATTACCTTAGCTTGATTTGTACACAAATGAAGAGGTGAAAAAGACGGTGACGGAGATAAACTTCGAACGAGTTGAAGTCTTAGAGATGTAGTTAGCTCTGTAAGTTTCAGTTTACAGAGCTTTTAAAGTTAGAGAGAGAACTATGTTTCTAACAACATTAAAGTAGGAGAAATTTAAAGTCAAGTCAGAGATATAATTTCAAAATGTGTAAAGTAAGGGTATTTTTAGAAATCACTAACTTTAGTACCTTTAAAACATAAGTTATTAAAGTGGAGATAGTCTTTAAACATCAACTTAAAAAAGTGACAAAACCCCATATTTCCTCTAGAGAATTACCCTATTTAGAGAATTAGTGTTTATAGCTGTGTTTGACATGACTTTTAATCAAAATTTTATCTCTGTTGTTACATATAGACATTGGCATAAAAAAATCCACATAGTTTTTGTTTTCATGTATGATTATACACCGATTTAATCATATTTAACAAGAGGAAGGATTAAAAGTTTATTTATGTCATACTAGAACATGCACATTTGTAGATAGTTTAGTAGCATTAACGAGATCTAGGAAGAAAAAAAAACAAAAAAAGCTTGTACGCTAAAGAACTTTTTGTCTGTGTATTGGTTTCATGATATAATATAAATTAGGAGTAAGGGAGGAGAGAAGAGGGGAAATAGATGGAAGCTGAAACTAGCAGTGAGAAAAAAGAGAGGAAAGAATGTGAAATTCTTAATTAAAGGTACAAAAGCTGTAGTACCTAATATTGGATTATAAGTTGAGGCTATAATATTTGTTTAATAGTGTAGGCTTTTAGTCACAAGCATATGTTATGTTTTACAGTGTGTGGTGGAGCTGAAGGATGTGTTGATAAAATAGATGTAGAGGATTCTTCTAGTACAGGTATTGGAGCCTTTCAACCCAATATTCCACGTAAAGAAATCATCACGAAAGAAAAATTACGAAACACATACATATTGGATTGACCAATTAATGACTCACAGGGAGCCACCCTTGACAATGTGATGCGCGGGGAGCCACCCTTGACAATAAGCCATACGAGAATCATATTTTACTATCGTTGGAGAGTTCACTAGTACCGATAGGTACAAAAGCTCTAGCAACTAATATTGGATTATCAGTTGAGGCTACAATGTTTGTTTAATGGTATAGACTTTAATTCACAAATATATGTTATGTTTTACGGGTAAGGCTTATGGTAGAGCTGAAGGAGGTGTTGATAAAATAATTTTAGAGGATTCTTCAACTATAGGTGAAAATACACAAAGTGTGTCTAATACAACCTAGAGGGGGGGTGAATAGGTTTTAGTTGACTTATTACCAACTTTTCGACTTAATCAATTTTTAATAATCCTACTCCATATTAACAATCAATCAATCCAACATAAATATGCGGAAAACAATAAATACACACGGATTGATTTACGTGAGAAACCCTCCAACTGGGCAAAACTCACGGGCTATCCTTCTAGCCACATACGGTCCTCAAATCCACTATTTGAGTGAAAGTTTACAACCTAGGTTGACCTCAAGTCACACCTACTTGGTCACTAACCCTTTCAATCTACCCAACGGGCCTTTAATAGTGATTCTTGACCACAAGCTTGTGCACTAACTCACTTAGTCATAAAGCTTAACAATCAATGAAGAGGTTAAACAACCTATGTGAATATGTAAAAGATATTCAAACATGCAATTAATGCTAGGCAACAATAAATGCTTATCTAAGGATTTAAAGATATCAATAAATGCAAATCCTAGATATCAATATCTAAATGCAAATGCATGAAGATTTAGCTAGAAGGGTAAAATCGTCCTAAATGCTAGCTATTTATGAACAAGGCTCTCAACCAACAACCAACAACTCAATCATGTTATAAATGCCAATAAACATAAAGATATGCAATAAAATCACATAAAAGAGCTAACCCTAGGCAAACAAGAACATAAATAAATACAAAGAGATTTAGGGCATGTTCAAGTTACCTAGTCAATGAAAGCAAGAAGAATCCATGATGAGATGATGCTTGAAGATGTTAGATGCACATGGATTTGTGTTTGGTTGAGTAAAAATGAGTTCTTGGGAGTTTCTCTCTCTAATGGAAGCTTAGCCTATCAAAAATGGCTTCTTGAACTCATAAAAACGAGCAAGGAAGAAGATAAACATATATATAGAAACCCTAGACAAAACTGCGTCGTTTTGGGTTTGAGAAACAAAATCCCGTCAATACCGCTTGCTGGACCGCGTCGCAGGTAAGTGTCCAGACCGCGGTACACACAGCAGTGCACCGTCTGAACAACAACGCGGTGTAGGGCGCTGTGCATGCAGGTGCACAGGCCGCGGTATGGGCAACAGAGGCTTACTGGATAACACCGCGACTTGGGTCGCTTTGCGTGCAAGTGTACAGGAAGCGGTACACGAAGCATGACTCTGCTGAGATATACCGCTCTGTATGCCGCGGGCAGGCATGTCTTGCCAAGCGGTCTAGGCCGCGCTAAGAGAAGAAAATCTCTTTTATGGGCAAACTCGACACACTAAGAGATGTGCAAAATGTGCAAGTGTGGAGTGTGAAAAGAGGCATACAATACATCATTCAATTACATGAAGATAGGAACATAATGCATGCAAGTGAGTGTGTGCAACTAGATCTCTTCAAAGAAAGTTAAACTAGTGAGATACCTTTGAAGTGCTCTTTGAGGGAGATGATGTCCTTGAAGCTTGGCCTAAATTACCCTTACAAAGAATAATCCCCAATGTGGTTTGTCAACGAAATAAGCCAATCAAAATATGAGGAACTTACAATCTCCCCTTTTGGCTATTTCGTGACAAAACCACCACTCACAAATCATCCTCACAAGAAAGTAAAAACTAAAGGTCAACAAAAAGATATTCTACATTACAAAAAGATACCTAGATACTAGGTCTTCAAAAACTTCAAGCTCTTGTAGAATAGCCACCTTCCCTACAAAACAATGAGACTACACTTTCCAAGACAAGTGTATGTGAGGTGATCAAGAGAGATAAATAAATAAGAGCAATTTGCATAATAAAAGAAAACTACAACATGCAAATGCTCCCCCTATATAGGTTACTCCCCCTCAACGGGACAATCTCCCCTTAAATACAATCACCCTTTTAAATAAACCATTACTCCCCCTTTTTGTCATGAGATAGACAAAGGAGTATTCCCCAACCGGGTCACTTTAGCAAAGAGAGCTATTTGCAAGATAAATGCATAATCATATACAACATCTTTATGCAACTCAATTAATTGAGAGAGAATCATTGAAGGTTTATTATTTAGAAGAAAATGGATGACTTAATTGCTTTGGATGTAAGACATGTAACGTCATGGTTCAAGCAAATGGTATTTGGCAAGGAGAACCTCAAAAAGGGTTCCAAAAGAATTCAAACCAATTTGCACCCTTATGTCATAAGCAAACAAGATATAGTGTTTTAAAGATGAATTACAATTTAAAGAGCAACTATACCAAACTTTATAAGCGAAACAAGACATGAGCGACTTTTGCACCCTTTTAGATTTGTCCGGGTAAAATACCCGTATGATAGTAGCCTTGTTCAACTAATAAAGAGAGAGAGAAGACTAAATTTTGATGAGACAACCTCATTTATTGCATGGATACTAGATCCTTATTGGGTTTAGTCTTCTCATTTGCTTTCACACAAATTTTGCACTCAGGCAATAAAAAAAATTTCATGCATATCATTTTGAGCATGTCACAAACAAGTTCACATGTCAAGGAGATAAATTATAGGTCATTCAAATGTACTTCCCAATCAATTCTCCTAATCCAAAAATGCATGTTTGAACATAGAGGTGACATGGATTACAAGCCAAGCAAGGCACACTTATTGAATAAAAAGCCATATAAGATTATATATAAGCACAACCAATAATACTCTAGCAAATAATAAAGAAGCATAAAGTTGATCAAATTTTTGCTTATTCCAACATGCAAGGTTGCTCTCTTTGCTTGAGTTCCCCATAAGGGGTCAATCATCAAAACACATCAAGACATATGACAAATCCCAATAGACCTACTAAGTGACTTGAACCTAGTTGAGTCTAAGGGCTTTGTAAATAAATCCGCTAGTTGATCATTAGTGCCCACATGCTCAAGTGCAATGCATTTGTTTTCAACTAGTTCTCTAATGAAATGATGCCTAATGATTATATGCTTTGTCCTAGAGTGCTGAACCGGATTCTTTGAAATATTTATAGCACTCAAGTTATCATAATAAAGAGTAAGAATACCTTGATCAAAGCCATAATCCACAAGCATTTGTTTCATCCAAAGGAGTTGTGTGCAAGCACTTCCGGCGGCTATGTATTCCGCTTCAGCTGTGGATAGAGAGATGGAATTTTGCTTCTTGCAAAACCATGAGACCAAGTTGTTGCCTAGGAAGAAGCAACCGCCCGATGTACTCTTCCTATCATCACAATTTCCTGCCCAATCTGCATCACTAAAGCCAACTAAGCTAGCATTAGTGTCAAAAGAGTACCATATCCCATAGTTGGAAGTCCCATTCACATATCGAATGATTCTCTTCACGGAGGAGAGATGGGATTCCTTGGGATCAGCTTGGTACCTAGCACACACACCCACACTAAAGGCTATATCGGGCCTACTTGCGGTCAAGTAAAGCAAGCTACCAATCATACCCCGATAAAGACTTTGTTCCACACTCTTGCCACTAGCATCCTTGCTTAGTTTCAAGGTGGTACTCATGGGTGTGTCACAATGTTTGGCATTCTCAAGGCCAAACTTCTTCACAAGGTTTTTAACATACTTAGCTTGGGATATGAAAATCCCATCATGCAATTGCTTGATTTGCAAACCTAGGAAGTAATTGAGCTCCCCAACAAGACTCATCTCAAACTCATGAGACATGACATCAACAAATTGTTGGACTTTGGATTTGTTGGTGGAGCCAAAAACGATATCATCAACATAGATTTGAGCTATGAAAAGCTCATCTTTGTTCCTCTTGATGAATAAAGTTTTGTCAACACTACCCCTAGTGTAGTCATTGTCAACAAGAAATTGAGTGAGGCGCTCATACCAAGCCCTAGGTGCTTGTTTCAACCCATATAAAGCCTTCTTGAGGCTATAGACATGATTTGGGTGGTGTGGATCCACAAACCCCTTGGGTTGCTCAACAAACACTTCCTCATGCAGGAAACCATTGAGGAAGGCACTCTTAACATCCATTTGATGCAATTTGAACTTGTGCACACATGATATGGACAAAAGAAGCCTTATGGACTCAAGACGGGCAACCGGAGCAAAGGTCTCCTCAAAGTCAATACCCTCAATTTGAGAGTATCCTTGTGCTACAAGTCTAGCCTTGTTGCGCACAATGTTGCCATTTTCATCCGACTTGTTCCTATATACCCATTTTGTGCCTATGACATTAGTATCCTTGGGTCTAGGAACGAGAGTCCAAACCTCATTTCTTTCGAATTGGTTTAGCTCTTCTTGCATGGCAAGAACTCAAAACTCATCATTCAAGGCTTCATCAACCTTTTTGGGTTCAATTTGAGAGGTGTAGCAAGTATAGCTAATTTGATTAGCTAATTGACGCCTAGTCCTAACACTCTCATTCATATCTCCAAGAATGTCATTCTTATTGTGGAGATGTCTAACCCATGGAGCGGGTTCATTAGAGTCCAAAGATGGATCTCTATCAAGAGGTTGGATGACCTCTTCATCAAGACTTGACTTCACATCAATTGAAGTCTCACCATTCTTCTCCAAGAGAGGATCATCAAGCACAATAACCTCCTCATCATGGTCTCTAGTCTTAGGCCTACAATCATCTATGACAACATTAGATGATTCCATGACACTTCAAGTTTTTAAATTGAAAACTCTATAGGCCTTACTATTAAGGGCATAGCCGATAAAAATCCCCTCATCACTCTTGGCATCAAACTTGCCAAGTTGATCTCGGTCATTTAGAATATAGCATTTGCTCCCAAATGAGTGGAAGTAGCTAATATTTGGCTTCCTACCCTTCCATAATTCATAGGAGGTTTGCCTAGTACCGGGCCTTAGGAAGACTCTATTTCCTATGTAGCAAGCTGTATTGACGGCCTCGGCCCAAAGGTTTATAGGGACATTGTTGCTAAGCAACCTCACACGGCCCATCTCTTGAAGGACCCTATTCTTCCTCTCAACAACCCCATTTTTTTGAGGAGTTCTAGGAGCCGAAAACTCATGGGAAATGCCTAAGCTATTGCAATAGCTTTCAAAACAAACATTTTCAAATTCCCTCCCATGGTCACTCCTAATTCTTTTAATGCTTTTAATGTGTGAGTTCTTTTCATTTTGAATTTTAGTGCAAAGCATTTTAAATTTTTCAAAAGTTTCAGATTTTTCTCTAAGAAAGTATGTCCATGTAAATCTAGAAAAATCATCAACACAAACAAAAATGTATCTCTTGCCACCGAGACTCTCGGTTTGCATGGGACCCATAAGGTCCATATGTAGAAGCTCTAATGGCTCCTTGGTGGCGAGATACTTGCCTTTCTTGTGCATACTTTTGGTTTGTTTCCCTTGTTGACAAGGTCCACAAACGCCATCGACTTTCTTCCCAAGCTTAGGGAGGCCACGCACAACCTTGAACTTATCTAAGATCCTCAAATCTCGATAGTTCATGTGGCCAAGTCTTTGATGCCATAACTCAATTTCCTCACATTTGGACATATTGCAAGAGATAGCACTAGCTTCAAGACAATAGCAATTATCACTAGATCTCTTTCCTTTTAGCAAGGTTTGTCCATTTGGCATTAAAATAGAGCAATCATTTTTGTTGAACAAGACAGAAAGTCCGTCATCATTAAGATGAGAAATGCTTATAAGATTGGCTTGCAAGCCATCAACAAGTAAAGCATTGGACAAGGAGGGTAAATCGGGAATGGAGATGGTTCCTTTCCCTATGACTTTCTTTCTAGATCCATCACCAAAGGTGACAAATCCTCCATCCTCCAAGACAAGGGATTTAAAGAAGCTCTTGTTCCCCGTCATATGCCTAGAACACCCACTATCTAAATACCAAGTGTTGGAGGCATTTGCCTTCAAGGCAATCTGAGCCACAAAGCAAGAATAGTTATCCCTTCTAATCCACCTAGGTGTAATGTTCTCATTCCTAGTGGTATTAGTCACATTGGCTCTAAATTTTCTAGGATCATGCAAATTTGCTCTGGGTTTCCTAGGAACATGCATTCTAGCTCTAGCTCTATTTCTTTCAATCATGCTTTTGATTCTACACATTTCAATGTATTTAAAGCAATTTGGTCTAATGTGACCATCAACACCACAAAAGTGACAAGTGGGAATAAAATAAGAAGACATACCATGCCCTTGTGAGTACAGAGGGGCTTTCCCACGCATTTGAGCTTGTCTTTTGTGTTGGATTGGTTCTCTTTTTCTTTGTTGTTGAGTTGGAGCGAATTTCTTCCTTGGTTGCCCTTGCATGAATTGCTTTTTGGCTTGATGGTATTTCGGTTGAGGGAAACTTGCTTGATGCACCCTTGTTGAATGAGCTTGAGCTTGTTTCCCTTGTGCTACCTTGACTTGAGGATCTTTAGAGCACTCTCCTAGTTCGATCTTCTTCCTAGGATATTGTGGGGGTGGAGGCTCTTTGTTATCCAAACCCTTAACAAACACAATTTTGCTTGAGGATGAGGTCTCCTTGTCATTTTCATAGCCAAGACCTTTCTTATCACTTGGCCTCTTGCCAACTCCCAACATGTGGTCAAGTTTATTCGTGCTTGAAGTCATCTTAGCAATGATCTCTCTAGCTTCTTCAAGCTCCTTTTCCATCAATTCCTCATTCCTTTTGGCTATCTTCACTTCTTTATTTAAGTGAGTAGCTTCGGTGGATAGCTTGAGATTCTCCCCTTTTAGCCTTTGAATCTCCTTCTTCATCTTCAATCTTGAGCTTTGAAAATGCTCAATGAAGCCTTCAAGATCCATTCCTCCTACATCCATATTTGTTGAATGGGATGAAGAGTCACCATAGCTAGAGTCATCTTCACTTTGTTTCTCTGCCTCTTCATCATCTATTGCTTCCTTACTCTTGAGAGAGGATGCGAATGCAATAAAGTTTGCCACATGATCCTCATCATCTGAGGACTCTCCTTCTTCTTCCAAGTCATCACCATCGCTCCACGTGGCGGCCATGGCCTTTCCTTTCTTCTTATTTTTCAAATTTCCATAATCCGTGGAGATGTGTTCGAAACCTCCACATTCGAAGCATTGAATCCCTTTTCTTGTGGGCTTGTCTTCACTTGACTCAAACTTCTTGAAAGGAGTCTTCTTCTTTATTTCCTTTCCTTTGGATCCAAATCCCCTCTTCTCAAAATTGATGAACTTCTTGAATCTTTTCACCATGAGGGCCATTTCTTCATCTGAGTCTTCTTCCTCCTTCTCAACCTTAGAAGTCTTCAGAGCAATGCTCTTTTGCTTCTTTTGAGGTGTAGGTGTGGGAGTCCATCTAGACTCATATGCTAGAAGCCTTCCAATAACTTCACTTGGCTTCATATTCTTGTAGTCACTATTCTCCTCAAGAGCCGTCACTTTTGACTCAAATCTTGCTGGAAGTGACCTCATAATTTTTTGCTTGATCCTCCTATCCGAATAGGGATCACCAAGTTGATGGCTTTGATTGACTATGTCCATCATCTTCACTTGAAAGTCGTTGAAGCACTCATCCTCCTCCATCCTAATTTGCTCGAATTGTGTTTGGAGGACTTGAAGCTTGGAGTCCTTGACGACCTCGGTTCCCTCATGGGCCGTCTCTAGAATCTCCCATGCCTCTTTTGCAATTCTTGTTGTTTGGATCAATTTGTACTGATTGTCATCCATTGCACAAAGAATTGCATGCATAGCCTTGTTGTTCCACTTGGATGCTTCAAACTCTTGAGTTGACCATTCTGACTTTGGCTTGAGAACTACACTTTCGTCTTCAAGAGTCTTTACCGGAAGAGTGTAGCCGTCTTCAATTGCCATCCATGCTCGGTCATTTATTTGGCAAATGTAAGACTCCATCTTGCCTTTCCAAGAGGCATAGTTTATTCCGGTGAGCAAAGGGGGTCTTGTGCTAGAGGCTCCCTCATTACCACTTCCGTTCCCACTCATAGTGTTTGGGTATGAATGAGATGAATGTTTATGATGCAACAAACACAAACAATAGGCAAGACACACAACGAGCAAGGATCACCTAAGTGTATCTAGGAACCCGCTCTGATACCAATTGAAAATACACAAAGTGTGTCTAATACAACCTAGAGGGGGGGTGAATAGGTTTTAGTTGACTTATTACCAACTTTTCGACTTAATCAATTTTTAATAATCCTACTCTATATTAACAATCAATCAATCCAACATAAATATGTGGAAAACAATAAATACACACGGATTGATTTATGTGAGAAACCCTCCAACTGGGCAAAACTCACGGGCTATCCTTCTAGCCACATACGGTCCTCAAATCCACTATTTGAGTGAAAGTTTACAACCTAGGTTGACCTCAAGTCACACCTACTTGGTCACTAACCCTTTCAATTTACCCAACGGGCCTTTAATAGTGATTCTTGACCACAAGCTTGTGCACTAACTCACTTAGTCACAAAGCTTAACAATCAATGAAGAGGTTAAACAACCTATGTGAATATGTAAAAGATATTCAAACATGCAATTAATGCTAGGCAACAATAAATGCTTGTCTAAGGATTTAAAGATATCAATAAATGCAAATCCTAGATATCAATATCTAAATGCAAATGCATGAAGATTTAGCTAGAAGGGTAAAATCATCCTAAATGCTAGCTATTTATGAACAAGGCTCTCAACCAACAACCAACAACTCAATCATGTTATAAATGCCAATAAACATAAAGATATGCAATAAAATCACATAAAAGAGCTAACCCTAGGCAAACAAGAACATAAATAAATACAAAGAGATTTAGGGCATGTTCAAGTTACCTAGTCAATGAAAGCAAGAAGAATCCATGATGAGATGATGCTTGAAGATGTTAGATGCACATGGATTTGTGTTTGGTTGAGTAAAAATGAGTTCTTGGGAGTTTCTCTCTCTAATGGAAGCTTAGCCTATCAAAAATGGCTTCTTGAACTCATAAAAACGAGCAAGGAAGAAGATAAACATATATATAGAAACCCTAGACAAAACTGCGTCGTTTTGGGTTTGAGAAACAAAATCCTGTCAATACCGCTTGCTGGACCGCGTCGCAGGCAAGTGTCCAGACCGCGGTACACACAGCAGTGCACCGTCTGGACAACAACGCGGTGTAGGGCGCTGTGCATGCAGGTGCACAGGCCTCGGTATGGGCAACAGAGGCTTACTGGATAACACCGCGACTTGGGTCGCTTTGCGTGCAAGTGTACAGGAAGCGGTACACGAAGCATGACTCTGCTGAGATATACCGCTCTGTATGCCGCGGGCAGGCATGTCTTGCCAAGCGGTCTAGGCCGCGCTAAGAGAAGAAAATCTCTTTTATGGGCAAACTCGACACACTAAGAGATGTGCAAAATGTGCAAGTGTGGAGTGTGAAAAGAGGCATACAATACATCATTCAATTACATGAAGATAGGAACATAATGCATGCAAGTGAGTGTGTGAAACTAGATCTCTTCAAAGAAAGTTAAACTAGTGAGATACCTTTGAAGTGCTCTTTGAGGGAGATGATGTCCTTGAAGCTTGGCCTAAATTACCCTTACAAAGAATAATCCCCAATGTGGTTTGTCAACGAAATAAGCCAATCAAAATATGAGGAACTTACAATAGGTATTGGGGCCTCTCAACTAAATATTCCATGTAAAGAAATCATCGCGAAAGAAAAAAAAATACAAACATAAATGATTGACCAATTAGTGACTCAAATCATTGATGTTGATGAACTTGTATCAATGTGCTTGCCAACAATTGTAGTTGATTCATGTAAGCTAGATTGAATTTTATCATGCATTCACTTGTTGAAATTGCCTTGATTATGTTGGTTTTTAATTTTTTATTATTATATATGTTTGTTTTTTCCTGGAAGATCAAATGAAATTGTTGTGCAATGTGATGCAGGGGCGGTTGTGGTTGACAGTATACCATATGAGAATCAAAACTTACAATCATTGGAGAGTTCACCGGTCCTGAGATTTGTTTAATCTTTGGAAGAATTTCAATTGATGCCACAAGAACTACATTTTCATCCTTTAGATGAATGTGAAGTGGTGTTTCGAGAAGGATTGGCGCTTAAGTATATGATGACATTTATGAACGTGGTAAAGGAAACATCAAAATTACAAGTAAATGCATCATGAAGCATCATGAACAACCTTCTTAAATGTCTTCCTTAATTGGAATCACATGGCTTCGATGTTAATGTTGTGCGAAGTAGTCTTCTCGAGATTCAGACAATGAAAAAGAGTCGAGAACATCTACAAACAAAGTTGGAAAAAGTTAAATGTTAGATCAAAATGCGGACTCATGAGGGAACTAAGATCAATGTCGAGTTGATTGATGCTATTGAGGAGATAAATGTGTTAGAAGAAAAGAAGGCAAGACTTATATCTATGAATGAGCAAAATGATTCTGAGATTGCTAAGTTGAAATCCAGTGATAGTTTACTTAATGGAATCATTCAGAATGTGGAGCATAACTTTGTAAGTCTAGCTACTTTCCCTTGGAGGCGACTGACTTGTATCCTCTAATGCTTTTCCTGCTTTTGCTGCATTAATCACTGACTTGTTAGAGTACCTTTAATGGTATCATCAAAAATATAAGAGTAATCAAAATTTGATTATTTATCCTAAAAATACCGTCCAATAGAGTCATTAAAATTTATCAATAGCTTTAGTGCTTGTTTGGTTGAGCTTTCTACTGCCTTAAAAGATTTACAAACATTTATTTGAGCTTTTTAAAATTGTTTGGTTGGACTTTTAAGATTGTCTATTTTAAATTGAGTAAAAACTAATAGCAGAGTTTAAATCTCTATTAGGCAAAAGCTCATAGGGAGATGCATCTCCAAATAGACATTTTTTTATTTTAAAAAGTCTACAAACCAAACAACTATAATTTTGTTTTTTCAAAAACTCTATTTATGATAGATCTATCACAAGTAGATTTTTTACCAATAGAGATTTTTCAAAAACCCAACCAAATAAGCTCTTAATCAATAATCAAATTGCTTATTCAATAATCAAATTTGAAGATTGACTTTCAATCATCAAATACAAATTTAACTCAAAATAACTGTTGTTGTAATTTTATTCTTTGTCTCTCATCTGTGGCTTTTTTTTTCTCTTTTTTTCTTTAATTACCTATGTATCTCATCATTGTTTCGATCCCAAAAGTTTCAATCACGTAAAATTTATTTGTTCAATACGAATGGATCAATACACATATCATATATATTCTCTTGTCGTTTATAGTTTTTTTTTAAAATTATTTTTACCATGATTGGCTAATGATAAATTGAAGGAAGATTTATTATGATTTTGTAATAACAATCAATGATTGATTTTAGGGCAAAATATTTATTAACTGAGATTTAATTCATCCAAAAAAAATAATGAATTGATTTGATCAATCTTACCAGATTAGTGATGAAAGAAATTCAAAGAGAAATCCATCATTTTGACGTGTTGAGAAAGAAAAAGAGAAAAAAAAAAGTATTTAATATCTTAAGATATGAGGTATATATAAATGCTATAGGTTTGTGAAATAAAAATAAACACGTATAGTGAAAAAAATAATGGCAGAAGTATATTTTTGATTTAAATAAAATGTACCATTGTGAACTATACAATCATCAATTTAAACAATCCCTGGAAACAATCCTCAAATGCAGATGTAACAACTTTTGAGCCTTCAAACTTGCTTATACCATTAAAGATACTCTTATGATGATGAAACTAGTTAGGAAACTTAATTGGCTTAACTGAGTGAGCCTATTTTTGGGTAGCTATGTCTCTCATAAGGGATCCCTTATTTTAATTTCGGTAAGGACCACCATGAAATCACATCGATTTGAATGAATTTTGATTTGAATTTTTTAATCCATGATAAGTTCATTGAAATCTACCTATGAATAAAATTTGAGAATTTTTTAAGTTATTGGCTTCAAGGTGAAAGCGATCCTCTAAGGCGTTTTAAAGTTGTCTTTTCTTACCCTTTTTTTTAAACAAAAATTTAGAAAAGTAGCTTGCATGCTAAAAATCATTGACATAGCAACAATGTCAAAAAACTTGCTTTCTATAAGGCATAAAGATAGACTTGATAGACAATCAATACAAAACTTGCTCTCCAATGATTCCGTTTAAAACACAGTTATTTTTAATGACGTGTCCAATTTTTTTTTCTTTTATCTTTTTTATTTTAATTCCTTAACAAAAATAGATGAAAAATTAATGTCAATTTTAAATACCTGCTGAGTCAATCGAAAAAATAGATGTGCAACATACCATCTGAATGAAAGTAGATGTTTATGTTGACAATGTCTAATAATTTTTTTGCCACATCAGCGTGAGGTTGAATATGCACAATTGCGTTGGAGATGCATTTTTTAATAGACAGTCAATTTATCACATATGACATCTTTTTTTTTTCACAAGCCACTCTAGCATTGAAGATGCTCTTATAATGGTTAGTTAAATTGAATTTGGGAGTTAGTTTTAATCCCAGAGACGTTAGAATATGAGAATTTACACTATGTTTGGATTGGTGGAATATGAAGGGTGCATTGGAGATTGTTTTTGATAAAAAAAAATTGTTTGGTAAACTTTCTAAAATTAACTTATTTCATCTGCTCCTCAAATAATTGGTTTTTGAGAAGTTGGTTGGAAGTAGTTTTTAGAAACTGATTATTGGAGAAACTCACTTTTTGCTTAAAAAATATCCACAATATCCTCGTTATATATATTTTTATATAAGACAATATTACCTTTATATTTAATAATTGTATAATTAAAAAATATCACAAAATTACCGATTGGCATGGTGGTCATTGCCGGAAGTCGAGGCCGGTGGCCGGAGGAGTACCGGCATCTTCCGATGACAACATCGTTGTTGAAAGCCAACTTCTCCTCCGCCTCCTCCATACAATTTGGAACTGGAAGAGGCATCTCTAGCAGTGGAGTGGAGGGTCGATTCTCCTCCATGGCTGGAACAAATGGAGGTTGCATTTCATCTCCTCCAATGTACGGTTCAAGTTTTTTTTTTAATCAAAATTGATTTTTTAATTAATTTTATTTTTATATGTTAATTTAATTAATTTTTCATATATTATTATCTTTAAATAGATTTCATATATAATTTTATGTCACTTAACTCATTTATTGTATAATGATAAAGTAATGATAGATATCACATCTAAAATCACAACTCTTCTATCACAATACATGTGACAGCTAATGTGGTCAATTGGTGAGTGGATACACATTAATAACGATTTATCTCACTTGTCTATTATCCACTCACCAATTGATATATCAGCCATCACATGTGTTGTGATAGAAGAGTTGTGATTTTATGTGTGATATCTAGTATTACTCATAATGATATCCATTTTAGTAATTTTGTTAGACACTTTTCAAAAGTCTATAAAAAAAATATAAGAGTTACCAAACATGCTTGCTTTTTTTTTTAAGCCGATTATATCATATGCAAATACGTAAGTGATTATTTTTTAAGCTGTTTTTTTAAGTCATACTACCTTGCTGGAACAATTGTTGGATATGGCCTGAATTTCCAATGGTTACCAAACGAGATTCATCAATGCGAAGACTTCCTGGAGACGTGAGACACGTTTGGAAGTATGAGATCGAGATTGAGGGAGGCTTGAAGACCGAAGAAGAACTGAAGAAACGAATTCTGAAGAGAACCGCTACATGGACTGCGCTGCGGACACATGCATAGGGAGCGGTGCAGACAGCGGTACATTCCAGTGAGTAGAGCGCGGTGCAGACCGCGGCGGAGGCAAAGACACCAACCGCGGTATTCTGAGCGGTGGACATCAGTAGCTTTCCGCGGTCCAGGTCGCGGGTGGCCAACCGCGACCCAGACCACGGTAATGACGGATTTTGCCCAGATCAGGAATGTTGGCGATAAAAGGTAAGGTTTTCTTCTGGAAGTTCTTATGTTTATTGGAATAGGAAAGTCTTATGTTTATAGAATAAGGATTTCTCCTTTACAAGATAACTTGTCATAAATAGGAAATATTATTTATGTGAAACAAGGAAATCTTGTATGTATAGGAAAAGGATTTCCTTGTTGATTTAAACTCCCTGTAATTCATATAAATATACCATAATAGCTAGGCTATTTGGTGTGGAGCAAATTAGCAATTAATTAGAGAGATCTCAAAGAGAGCATTGGGTGTAATTGGGTTTGGGGGTTAGAGAGAGAAAAATCCTAAGAGTGAAGTTGTAACAATTTTCTTCATAGTGGATTGATTTCTTGTCGTCCTGACGGCCGTGGTTTTTTCCCGATTTGGGTTTCCACGTAAAAACTCTTGTGTTGTGTGTTTGGATTTATTTTCTTCTTCATCTTAATTCTTTTGCTATTGTTTGTTTGTGTTCTATCCGGCAACGCTTCCGCGTAGTGACGTTTGTGCGCTAACAACAATAACATTAATGGATTTAATAACTACCATTAGATTGGATGAAAGCAAATCCAATGGATATTATTAAAATTTGAAATTAATATATATATTTTATTACTATAAAAACATGAAACCTTTTCAACAGGTTTCTTTTATATATATATATATATATATTTGATATAATTTGACAAAATAAATAAATGATTTTGTTTGTATTAAAAAAATGAATTGTTGAATAAAAACAAAGAAATTTACATTATAAATTTATCATTTAATTAAAAACTTAAATAATATTGTTTTACTTTTCTTTAAAAAAAAATAATTGCATTGTTTTGTATTAAAACATGAAATTGTTACCATAAATAATATGTTTACAGCTTTATATGCAAATTTATTACAATGTTAAATCGTTGCCACATACATCTTAATTACAACTTTTTATTTATGTAAAAATTGTTACATAGTACGAATATTTTGTTACCCATATAAAATGAGTTGTTACATATTACAACAAGGTTGTTACAACCTACAATTTTATTGTTACACATCATACCAACTTGAAATTGTTACCACAAACGTTTTAATTACAACTTTCTACATGAAAAACTTGTTACAAAATACATATATTTTGTTACTCATATAAATCGAGTTGTTACATGCTATGGCAAAGTTGTTCGAGCTACGAATTTATTGTTATACAACATGCCAAATTTGTTACAACATTAAATCGTTACCATATACATCTTAATTACAATTTTTTTATGTAAAACTTGTTACAGAGTACATATATTTTATTACCCATATAAAATAAGTTGTTACACGATACGACAACGTTGTTATGACCTACAACTTTTTCGTTACATATTACATTACATCAACGTGAAATTGTTACCACAAACGTTCTACTAATAACATTTTACATGAAACTTGTTATAAAACACATATATTTTGTTACTCATTTAAACCGAGTTGTTACATGCTACAGTAAAATTGTTATGAGCTATAATTTTATTGTTAGACATTATTTAAAATTTATTACAAAGTTGAAATTGTGACCACACGTATCTTAATTACAACTTTTTATCCAAAATTTGTAACTTTGTACAACAATTATGTTACACGTAGTTTACCATATAAAAAATAATAAAAATTATTATAAATATAAAAATTATTATGTCACAAACATTTTGTAAAAAGGTAGTGTATGTTAACCCGTGCCCTTAGGGCACATGATAACAACTACTTTATTTATAGAAATAAATAAAAAGCAGTATTTATTGTAGTAAGACAATAAATGCAATGATAAATGTTGTCTTTTATTTCCATTTATACAAAGAAATTAGGTGTTATTCTGGTGCACATATTAACACTACCATTTATAAAATTAAATCGAATAAATATTAATTTTAAAATATTTTACATCAAAAAAATTATAAAATTAAATAAATAATTATATATATATTATTTTTTGAAAATAATAATAATTTAAAATAAAAAAATTAATTTTAACTATTTTAAATTTATTATATTATAAATATTTAACTAAATTAAATACAAATTAAAATAATAAAAAATATCACATATTTATTTAAATCACATAAGATTATTTTGAAGATATGTATAATCCTTATCTAATTATCATTTATTTTTTTAACCAATTATTAATATTAAATGAAATTAGTTAATTGCAATTTTTAAATATTTTTTTAAATGCAATATAAAATAACTTGGAAGTAACTAGTTACCAGTTATAACCAGTTACTTCATCATTTTTAAAGTGTTTGGCTACCACATGTCAATTAAGTATTAGAGAAATCTTGTAATAAAATTTTAATAACTTGAGATTTAATCTCCCAACAAGGTAGTCATACCATGTTTATATATATATATATATATATATATATATATTCGGTAGAAGGAAGTAATTAGACTTTAATCATTGCAACTAATATTTTTTTTTGACAGTATTTATCTATCTACCTATCTAGACTATGTATTTTTTTTGAAGCTTCTTGCCATTGGTAGGATTAGAGCCATTGACTTGAGAGTCATTTGCCCAAACCTTAACATCCATCTACAGCCGAGCTACGCCCTTGGAGGCATTTTTTCAATATTTTCAATACTGTCTACAAAGGGAAATTTCATTTCACCCAAAAAATCATAGCCAAAAATCATAAATAACATTTAAATTAATATACTGTAAACTCTAGAATGAGTGAATTTTAAGTGTGCAAGCACAACACGTATAATACATATTGGTTACCATTGAAAAGTGTAGAATGGAGTGAATTTTAAAGCTATGCCAGATGAGATAAATACACATTGGTTACCTATTCTAAAACATAAGAATTTTAGCTTTGCATGCGCAAGACATTCAATTTCAATGCTAAGAAAAGCTAAATCAATACAAAAGATTAATACGTTCAATATACCATAATAGGATAAAGTATTTAAAATTGCAGTGTAAGAGTTAAAGGTGTTTTAAGGATGTTTTGGGTACTAGCAAATGACACGTTAAGACCCAGTTTAGCACGTATGATTAGCTTGGGTTGGACAATTTTAGTCCTTATCCTACATTTGATGACATTTTACAAGATGAGATTAGTAATTCATCTCCCCTTTACATCACCAATCCCACCCGGACCCCACTTATATATAAATTTAATTTTTATATAATAAATTTTAATTTATAAATTTTATTATCATAAAATTGCATCATTAGAAAGGTCTCATCTAAATCTTTAAAATGAGACTAATATTGAATATTTATTAATAATATTTTTATTTAATAATTTTTCATATATCAAAATTTACTTTTTTTTAAGTATTATATAAATTCAAGATTTTACAAAATATACTAGTTTCATATATGTGAAACTAATATTGTTTTACAAATGAAATAATTTCATATTAACATTTAAATTTACTTATTCTTACCATACTTTATATTATTAGAATATTATAATTATAAGTTAGTAATAAAATAAATATGAAATATAGTCACATTAAAACTTCTAAATAAAAACTACAATAACATAGACATATTAAAATAGTGATAGTAAAAAGAAAAAAAAATAACAAAAAACTTAAATAATATCAAAATAACATATTATTTTTAATTCAATTCCAAATCATTCCAAACATAAGATCGGACTATTTTAATCAAATACGTTATTACACCAAACAATAAACAGTGTTATATATAATCTGATCCTATCCGGTCTAATCCAATCCCGCTCACCAAACGGGGCCTAAAGAACTAAATTTTTTTTATTTCTTTAATATTTCTTAATTGGATTAAATAAAAATAATTTATCAATTTATAATTTGAAATAATTAATTTTAAATTATATTATATTTTATTTAAATTGGTAAGGTTGGTTTTTTTAATATAGCTTTTTATTTCTTAAAATTATAATATATGGACCTAGTTTTCATAAAACTATTATTTCTCTCATTCATTCATGTTTCTCTCTCCACAATTATCTCTCTAAAACTATCTTATTTTTCTTTGAAATATTGTTATCCTAGCCGAAACGATTCTAACGGTATGTTATGGGCGAAAATTTGATATCGTTTTTTCCCTCAAAAGTCATTTGAAAGTGTTTCCAGAAACTTTATACGATGAAATATCAACATCATTATACGATATTGATATTTCATCATGTAATCTTATTGATATTTCATTGTGTAAAATTTAAGGAAACAAACTTCCATCAGTGGAGGTTGAAGAAAACCTCCATTGATGGAGGTCTACCAAACCTCCATTGATGGAGATCAATGGAGATCGATGGAGATGACTAATTTTTTTTTTCCTTTCTCACACATGCCATAAATGCACCCAAGGTATTTTGATCCAAAATCATTTCTCTTAGATAAAAATAGTGAAGTTATTGAGAAATGACATTTTTGAATACACCTCTAATTTGAGCACTATTTATGGTTTTGGCCTATAAACTAGGGACTAGATCGATAATAGCTCAAGTTTTAGAGGTTTGTTAACACGTGTCAATCTTTAATGGGGTTATTTTAACACGTGTTAACTGTTAACACACTTCAGATAAGACAGTTTATTTTATATTTAGGGGAATTACACAAACTTCCCCTGATTATATACATAATAACACAGAAACACATAGAAAAATCATAATAGCACTCACACTCCCTTGACCACTTGACTCATGATTGACTAACGTTATTCTGTCAAAGATAAGAGACAATGACAATTTTGCCTTTGCACTTGTCTTTAGAGACAGTCAGTTGATGTAACCCAAGAGTGACAGTTGATATGGTGGTTAATATCATTTTTTTGAAGAACAACATAAACAAGACAAAGCAACTGAGAGCACCAAATTACACAGGCACATCATCCTGGACAGCACACATAGGAACCTCCATCCATAATTTGTCAAAATAATTCAACTTTTTACTGTAAATTCCTTACCCATATTTTCTTATTGGTGCCGACCATTAGGGTGCACACTTTGTCATCCATCTATTTAAAGATAGTCAAGACATTTGGTTTTCTCAATTATTTTCATTCATCGATCAGTTCACCACTTACTAATTTAACTATAAATTCTTCATTCCAATCTTTTATTTTGCATGATCAAGTTCAAGAATAAGAATTGTAAATATGGTAAAAATGTAGCATTGAAAATTTTAGAATATAAAGCCAACCCAGGAAAGTTATATTTCTATTGTGATAAGGGTTTGTGCGATTTCTGTGTTCTGGAGAACATGTGCTTAAATGTTATTTCTTGCTATTACCATTTTTAGGGTAATTATGTTACTTGGGAAAATATAAACAATAGATTTTCACAATGTAACATTTGAAACTACCATCAATGCAATTCATATCCCAAACAAAGAATTTTGAAAATGAAATTCAAATAGCAGATGTTCAATATAATTTGTCTACATAAGTTAAACAAAATAAACATTAATATTCAACATAATTATGCTGTATATGTACCAGGTTTAATACCAAGTTTCTACTTGCCTTGTACATATTATAGCACATATGTAAAAACATACAGCCACAGATACACAACCCTGTGTAATTACATTTTGCACCATAAGCTGTACCCCATTTCTTCCTAGCAGTAACTTCATAGAAATACCAATGATTTAGCTTTCACTACTTACAAATCCCATAGAATTTGTAATTTTGTATCATATTCTTCTAAAGCTTCCTAAATCTCACAAAAAACCAGTCTAACCACCACCACAAAATAATCCCTCATGACTTACCAGGCTACCAGAACAAAATTATCCAACCCCAACAAAACCAGCTAGGCACTCAGTTAAAAATACCACTTGCAGCCAAAAAAAACATAATGAAAATAATGTAAATAACTATGTTCATATTAACATGCCATATCAGCTGCACTAAAACACAGGATTCCATTCCATGTCTAAGCCTGCAACAATGCCTGTAACACAATAAAAACAAAGAACATTTCATATACTACATTCATATTAAATAAAAATAAAAATAAATCAACTTGTGAGTAACATTTTCTTACCTAGACTTGATCTAGAAGAACTCCCAATTGGTGGTGCATTATGGTTTGGCTGTAGAGGAGCATTAGATGTGATTGATTGAGTTATTGTCCCACCAACTATGCTAGAAAGAGTAAGATATGTGCCATGAATGTTGCCAACACCTCCACTAGATTGAGCACCCTTAAAAGCATCAAAATGTTTAAATTATATAGGAAACATTGATAATTATGCATTTATAATGTCACATTGAAATAAATGTACCTGATTCCTTCCTTTCAGTGTTGATGTCGATGTGCTGCCCAATTCAGTTGTAGTCTTCTTGATGGTTGTTTTTGCATATTTTTTATCCTAGAGAAATTTTTTTAATTAACTAATAAATACATGCATTTATTATTAAAATATAATTGCATATCTTACATACCTTTCCTTTAGTTTGGTTAGAACTCGTAACAGTTGCAGCTTTACAACTTCTGACATTATGACCGAGTTCACCACAGTTTCCACACCTATTTCTAGAGTTTCTTGTATTCTTTCTAGGTTCATCGGCACCTCTCTTTCTGTTTTTCTTTGGCCTTCCTGGCAGTTTTTTCTCTATTGGAGGTAATACTTCAACATGTTGAACTTGTGGCCATTGGGTCTCATCAGGGATATGATAAATGACATATGAGTATGTCTTTATGTAAGCTTCAGTAGTCAAATATTTATGAACAAAGTCATTGCTGTTCATCCTCCTCCCAGTGATGACAGCCATGGCATGTTTGCAATGTATACCACTTATCTCCCATAACCCACAGTCACAACTCCAAGTCTGAAAATCAACAATCCAGAACTTCTGACCCTCCTTAACTTCGTAAACGTCTGGACTACCACAAAACACATTTACAAACCTCCTTTCATTCTGTCTTTCAGCCATCTTTTTTGCTACTTTTGGAGGCACCTTGGACCCCCATTTTCTACCCTCTTCCCTCTTACTCATCCTTCTCATTAACTTTCTTCTAATGTTTTCAAGTAATGTAATGGCTGGATTTCCCATGTACTTGTTCACCCACCCATTAAAGCACTCTGTGATGTTGTTTGTTGTGTGCTCAGACTTCACATTCGCGTCAAAAGCATGGGCATCCCACTGTTTTAATGGCACTTTCATCATTTAAATATATGCTTATGGATTATAAGTTTTTAATTCGTCCATCGCTTTCATGAAGTCTATATGGTTGCTGCAATTGGCTGCCTTCCATACGTGCTTCCCATTTAGAGGTCCTTTGTGTTGTTTCTGCAAGTTAACAATTGTGTGCCTCACACAAAACCTAATATTAGATCTCAAGCCATTTCATTTCCAAGGCAACCAACACACCTTTCTGCCTATCAGACATGAAGGTAATTTTTCTGCAGTCATCAAGGCCTATGTGGATGTACAATTGCTCAAGAAACCATCCCCAACTTTCTTTGCATTCTCCTTCAGCTATGCAAATGGCCAATGGAAACACACCATTATTAGCATCAACGGCAATGGCAGAAAGAAGCACTCCTTGGTGTCTCCCATTTAGGTGACACCCATCTAAACCAATAAATGGTCTACACCCAAACAAAAAGCCGGCTTTTTGTGCATAAAAACTTAGGAAAAATCTCTGAAACCTTGTTGGTCCACCGAAATCAGGGACAATGGTTCGGATAAATGCCATTGAGCCCGGATTCCTTTCCTTCACAGCATATCCGTATTTGTAGAGTTTATCATAACACTTGCTGTACTCCAATTTGGTTTTCTCCAACACACGGTACTTGGCTCTATACAAAGTGTATGAAGGAATGGTTATGCCATAGATTCTGTGGATTTTCTTCGCCAAAACACTCACTTTGACATCTGGTTCTTCTTCAATGAGAATCTTGAATCTGGAAGCCACCTAAACTGCATTGGCTTCTTGATTCTTACTCACTTTCTGGGAGCAATGCTTGTCTTGCAAAGTCTTGATCACGAATGTGGTTTTTTCCTCTATTGGACTGGCATGAATTCTCCATGAGCATCCTTTAGAAGCACACAGTGCTGTATATCTATCTCTTTCATTCTTGATTCATTGTAGTCGGAAACCTTCTTGGACAACAAAGTCACGCAGTACCTGCCTAAAGTGGTACAGGTCCTTGAAAAGCTGACCGACCTCCAAATTAACTCTAGTCATCGGTCAATGTCTTGAAAGGCCTCCATTTTCTCATAGGAATTAGCTTGATAATGCCATCTTCATCTTCACTTGAATCCCCAATCATGAAATCATTGTCTCAATTAAAGCTTGCTGCATTTGACAGCTGCTCATCTCCTGAATCCTCATCTTCAGCATCTGCATTATCAGAAAGCATATATGAATTACCAATCATGCAATCTTTGTCCTCTTCAAAGCCAACGTTAACCCCGTCTTTCATAACATTTGAAGGGATAATCTCTTCAGAATCATCTTCATTTGACTTATCACTAAAAAATGTATGTTTAGCTGCAGCGGTGTCTTCATCATAAGAAGAAATATCATATATCTCATTGGATTCTTTCCATTACTGGATGCTGATGATGAAGCATGTGATGGTTCTGGATGAGTTGTATGTAATTGAGCGAGCTTTGTAAAGGTGCCAGAGCGATATCCACTCTGATTGTGAATATTTCGCGGGCTTTAAAGATGTCGAAGACATGTCGCATATCCCTATCCTCTTTCACCACCATATATTGCCCACTCCAAGGCAATTTAACCTCTGTTTTGAAAGATTCAGTGGGATCAGGAATCGAACTGCAGCAACACATGTAAACATCTGCCAAAAGGGACTCCAAAGTGTATTTTCCTGGGTTTGGAATGGGAAATTCTACTTGGCAACCCAGGAACTTGGCACTTATCGTGAGGTCAACCATTATGCAATATGAAAATAACATAACAAACAAACGATTTCAAGTTCTATTGCCACCACATAAGTGACTGAAAGTCTTTGCAAATTGACTGCACTTGTAGTGTTTAATTAATCAAGATGAAATATCTTACTATGCTAAAATAAAAGCAAGATTTTATAATCCAATAATTTACAATAAATAAAATAATATGTTAAATATGGAAGATATTTATGAGTGTATATATATATATATTGAAACTAGACAACTTTATTCAAAAACAATAGAATCAGTATAAGAGTACCAAATCCATACTGGCCAAACTACAAAGCCAATCGGGAAATATTAATCACCTAAAATAAACAATATTGAAAAACCCCTAATCCAAAACCCTAATTTCAAAACCTTTAATTTCAAAACAATAATTTAAAATTGAAAATGTGAACCATAAACCATGATTTCAAAAAAAAATCACTTCATCATCAACACATCAAACTACAAACAGGAACCAACAAAAGTAAAATAATACAATGCTTGCACTGAAGAGTTGACAACAATGCATATCTATACATTATAAACTATATTTTGTTACGATTTAGAAGGATATATACCTTCGATGCATGTCAGTAAAACCTATAACAAACAAATCAAATGAAGAAAAATAGAACCTATATTTAGAGAAGTCTGCCAGACCTTAATATCCCAGCGTCTTCTCGTTACAAACCGTGACTAAGAAACTTCAAATGATAGCAGTAAGTAGTTTTCCATAGCAAAATGATATACCCACAAGTTATATTTTGTTGGATTGAAAAAAACAATAGTGAGCAAAGGAATATATATTGTTTTTCTTAGCACGAAAATAAGGCACGAAAAGGGCGCCAATTTCAACTGTCACTCTTGAGTTACATCAACTGACTGTCTCTAAAGACAAGTGCAAGGGCAAAACTGTCATTACCTCTTATCTTTGACAGAATAACGTTAGTCAATCATGAGTCAAGTGGTCAAGGGAATGTAGTGTTATTATGATTTTTCTATGGGTTTCTGTGTTATTATGTATATAACCAGGGGAAGTTTGTGTAATTCCCCCTTTATATTTTAAATTTCTTATAATTTTAAGTTTCGACATTTCTACACTCCTCTGTTTAAACTAAACAACACAGTACTAAAAACTCCTCTGTTTAGAGCAACACACTTTGAGTTCTCAAATACTTGGTTTTCTTGCATGAAAATGTCACCTGGGAACATCGATTTGTTTGCAAAAGACACACTTGTTGAAGTGAGCAGTGCTGATGGGTGGTTCCCTGGTAGATGGTTCGTTGCTAAAGTCTTGGATCCACCACCTCCATCACCTAAAGCTCCTGGGAAAATGACATTTTTGATGGAGTATCAGAGCTTGCTTTATGGCAGCAAGTTGTTGAGAAAGCGTGTTGATATCAAGTTTGTGAGGCCTATTCCACCTCCACCACCGAATGATGAACAAGAACAACAGAGGTTTGAAGTGAATGATGTGGTTGATGCTTATTGCAATAATGGGTGGTGGGTTGGGGTGGTGTCCAAAGTGTCTGGGGAGGAGGAGCAGAGGGTTTATTCGGTCTTGTTGGAGAACCCATCTCGTACAATAAACTTAGGTCCTTTGAGTTGAGGTTTCATCTGGACTGGGTTGGTGACAAATGGATTCAACCTCAAAAACAGGTACTACACTTTTTAGGACCTTTTTGTTGATTAAGGAGTTCAAAAGTTGTTTTCTTCTTTATTATCATGCATAAAGTTCATGTCTTGGATCATATATACCCACTTCACTACCCAAAATGCAACTGGTAGGCTAAAGTTTTCGTTTTTATGGCTGTTGTTTGTGGATCTGTTGTAGTTTTGGTAGTTTCAATTTTGACAGTGTATTTGGCACAAATGGATTTAGAATGTTGTTTTCTTTTTCTTGTATCACGGAAAAAGTTCTTGTCTTGGATTTTTTTTTTAACTTGTTGAGTTTTTTACTCGTACAATTTTGAGTTTAAAGTTGTTTTTTTATTTTTTTTTTGGTTTCAAGCAAGAAAGTTGTAGCTATTGTGGTTTCGGTGTTGACAATCTATTAGGCACAGTGTTCATCAGCAATTTAGGATGTTATTGTTAATTATGAAATTGAAAGTTGGTTTCTTTTGAAGTATTTTCCCCGTATCATTCTTAAAGTTCATGCCTTGATAATGATCTACCTAATTGTATCCCAAGTGCAAGCCCAGAGTTTTTGTTTTTATTGCTTGTTGTTTGTGTATTATTTGTAATTTCAAGTCACATTAGCTTGTGCTTCATAATCTTGATTGCTATGGTTTAGTCCTGTTATTTATAAGATTTAATTGGCATTAAGAATCTGGAACTGTGCATAAATGGTATGCTCTGTTTTCTTGTAGACAGTAAACAAAGTTTCAGTGATACTCAAAATCCAAAGTGGAGTATTTGGAAAATTAGTTCCAACTATGGGGAACTTGTAATTAATTTCAAAATTTCATTAGCAGAAGATAGGATAGTGAATCGATTTTAAATTTACAATATTGTCAATTAGGAACTAGAGTCAATATTCTGAACTAGGGATGTTTTGAAATTTAGGCATTTTCTTCATTATGTTAAAATATTTTTTAATAGAATCTTATTGAAGGTCAATATGTCATGAATTACAAATGCGAACATTTTACAATTTAAGAAATAATTTTGTCATGGTACTAGCTATGTGACTAATAAATGAGTTGTGCTCACAGTTATTGGCAGAGTCAATTTCCATTGCATATGATAATATGCCCTGATGCCATCTGGTATTCTGGTTTAATAGCTTGCTCAGATTCAATGTAATAGGTTCTTGATTCTTCTCTATGTGCTGTGAACTCCGATTTATTTTAGCGCTGTTAGTTATCATCATGTTTATTGCTCAGTTTACTTAAACATGTCTGTTGTAATATTGATGCTATCTAGTTTACAATATATGAAATAATTTTGTCATGGTTCTAGCTAGGTGACTAATAAATGAGTTGTGCTCAGTTATTTGGATGGCATATGGCAGAGGCAATGAATTTCCATTGCATATGATAATATGCCTTGATGGCATCTGGTATTCTGGTTTAATAGCTTGCTCAGATTCAATGTATTAGGTTCTTGATTCTTCTCCACATGCTGTAAACTCTGATTTATTTTAGTGCTTTTAGTTATCATCATGTTTATAGCTTAGTTTACTTTTCCATGTCTGTTGTTGTTGTCGTAATATTGATGTTATTTAGTAGATTTCAAAATATAGTTTTCCTTCTCAGATGTTAAACAACCAACATCATTTACCATTTAGCATTTAGGGATGGTAAAATGAGCAAACCTTCATGTTGAGTGATAGAAAATTACTCTATTTAGAGAATTAGTGTTTATAGCTGGGTTTGACATGGCTTTTAATGGAAATTTTATCCTTGTTACATAGAGACATTTACATTAAAAAATCCACTTAGTTTTTGTGTTCATTTATGATTAGACACCGATTTAATCATATTTAACAACAGGAATGATTAAAGTTTATTTATGTCATACTAGAACATGCACATTTGTAGATAGTTTAGTAGCATTAACGAGATCTTAGGAGGAGAAAGAAAACGGAAAAAGCATGTACAGCTAAAGAACTTTTTGTCTGTGTATTGGTTTCTTGATGTAGGACAAAATGAGTAGTGAGGTAGGAGAGAGGAGGGGAAAGCAGATGGAAGCTGAAACTAGCAGTGAGAAGAGAAAGAGAGGAATGCATGTGAAATTCTTATTTAAAGGTACAAGAGCTCTAGCAACTAATATTGGATTATAAGTTGAGGCTATAATGTTTGTTTAATGCTGCAGTCTTTTATTCACAAGTATATGTTATGTTTTACAGGTAAGGAGTGTGGTGGAGCTGAAGGCGGTGTTGATAAAATAGATGTAGAGGATTCTTCAACTACAGGTATTGAGGCCTCTCAACCAATATTCCATGTAATGAAATCATGGCGAAAGAAAAATTATGAAATGCAAACATAAATGATTGACCAATTAATGATTCAAATCAATGATGTTGATGAACATGGATCAATGTACTTGCCAACAATTGTAGTTGATTCAAGTAAGCTGGAGTGAATTTTATTATGCTTCTACTTGTAGAAATTGGCTTGATTGTACTGGTTTTTCTGTGCAAGTGATTATATATTTGGTGTTTTCTTGGAAGACCAAATGAAATTGTTGTGCAATGTGATGTAGGGGCAGCCGCAGTTGACAATATGCCTTACGAGAATCAAAACTTGCTATGGTTGGAGCGTTCACCGGTCCTGAGATTTGTTCAATTTTTGGAAGAATTTCAATTGATGCCACAAAAACCACATTTTCGTCCTTTAGATGAATGTGATGTGGTGTCTCGAGAGGGATGGGCGCTTAAGCATATGATGACTTTTGTTAACGTGGTAAAGGAAACATCAAAATTACAAGTTAATGCTTCGGGAAGCATCATAGACAACCTTCTTAAATGTCTTCCTGAATTGGAATCACATGGTTTCGATGTTAAAGATGTGCGAAATCGTCTTCTCAAAATGCAGACAATGATAAAAAGCCGAGAACATCTACAAACAAAGTTGGAAAAAGTTAAATGTGAGATCAAAATACGGACTCATGAGGGAACCAAGATCAATGCCGAGTTGTTGGATGCTATCGAGGAGTTAAAGGTGCTAGAAGAAAAGAAGGCAAGACTTGTATCAATGAATGAGGAAAATGATTTTGAGATTGCTAAGTTGAAATCCAGTGATAGTTCACTTAATGAACACATTCAGAATGTTGAGCATAGTTTCGTAAGTGTAGGTACTTTCCCTTGGAGGTGACTGACTTGTACTCTCTGCTGCTCTTCCAGCTTTGGCTGCATTTGACCCTTTACATGTTCTAATCACTGAATTGTTATGATGATGAACTAGATAGGAAACTTAATTGGCTTGTCTGAGTGAGCCTTTTTTTTTTTGGGTAGCTCCATATAGCTAACAAGTATATTTCTAAACTTGTGGTTTTATGGCTGTATCTATTGTAGCTATTGTGGTTTAGGTGTTGACAATGTATTAGGCACAATGTTGAAAGTTGAAAGTTGAAATTTGAAAGTTGACAATCTATTAATTACGAGGTTGAAAGTTGTTTTCTTTTACCTCATCATGCAAAAGTTCACTCCCTGATAATTTTCTGGCCACTTGATATCCTAAGTGCTAACCCAGAGTTTTTGTTTCTATTACTTGTTTGTGGATTGGTTTTGTGGATTGTGTCACATTAGCTCGAGATTCAAATTTACTACAAAATATCAACAGAAAATTGGTATCTCTCTCTTTTTATAATCTTGATTGCTATAGTTTAGTTCTCTTATTTGTGAGATTTAATTGACATTAAGAATCTGGTACTTTGCATAAATAGTACACCAAGTTTCAGTGACATTCAAAATCCAAACTGGGGTATTTAAAAAATGAATTCCAACCATGGAGAACTTATAATTAATTTCAAAATTTCATCAGCAGCAGATAGTACAGTGAATCTATTTTAAATTTACAATATCCTCAATTAGGAACTAGAGTCAAGATTTTGAACTAGGGACGTTTTGAAATTGAGGCCTTTTTTCACTATGTTAATATATATATATTTAATAGAATCTATTTGAATGTCATGGATTTTACAATTTTTTTTGAACTATTACAAGTACATTTTACAATCATATGAAATAATTTTGTCAAAGTTCTAGGTGACAATGTGCCATACGCGAATCAAAATTTATGATTGTTGGAGAGTTCACCCGCAAAAAGATTTGTTCGGTCTTTGGAAGAATTTCAATTGATGCCACAAAAACCACATTTTCGTCCTTTAAATGGCTGTGATGTGGTGTTTCGAGAGGGAATGATGCTTAAGCATATGATAACTTTTAGTAACATGGTAAAGGAAACATCAAAATTACAATTAAATGCTTCGGGAAGCATCATGGATAGCCTTCTTAAATGTCTTCCTGAATTAGAATCACATGTCTTCGATGTTAAAGTTGTGCAAAATCGTCTTCTCGAGCTGTAGACAATGAAAAAAAAAGTCAAGAACATTAACAAACAAAGTTGGAAAAAGATAAATGTGAGATCAAAATTGTTAGGTTTTGGCTCGTATTCTCAAGTGAACCCGATGTGAACCAAACGAGACTCAACTGATGTTGGAACTTTCTGGAGACGTGGGATACGTTTGGTAGTTGAAGATGGTGTTTGAGGGAAGTTTGAAGACCGAAGAAGATCTGAAGAATCGGATTTCGGAAGGACACGCGGTGCATTCCAGGTGAGTTGTAACGGTGTAGGGAGCTGATCGTGCCTAAATTGTTGTATATTTTGGCCCTCATTCCTATTCCTTTGTCTCGTTCTTGTGTGTATTTTCTATATATTTTATGTCTAATAGGCTCATTAGTGCTAATTGCAGGCAATAGATGTAATTCTGGTGTTAGAAGCGTTTTGCAGTGGTTCCGGCAGAAAAAGGGCAAAAGGAAAGACAAAGGACCATAAGTAGCTCTACAGTGCCGGTCAAGTGCAGGTCAAGTGCGGGTCGCAGCAGCACTCCAACCGCACTCATGCTCATAGCGGGGACCTGATACAGGAGAAGAGTTACAGTGCTAGTCCAGTGCGGGTCATCCAACCGCATTCCACCCGCACTGTTGCCAAAGCCAGAGAAGCTGAGTTGCACCTGACGTTAAAGTGCGGGTACAGTGTGGGTCATCCAACCGCACTCCACCCGCACTGTTGCCAAACCAGAGAAGCTGATTTACACCTGACATTAGAGTGCGGGTCTTGCAACCACACTCCACCCTCACTATTGCTCAAGACAGATGAGTGGATTTTGCACCTATCAGTAAAGTGCGAGTAAAGTGCGAATCAAGTGCGGGTCAAGTGCGAGTCAAGTGCGGGTAATCCAACCGCACTCCACCCGCACTATTGCCCAGATCAGAGAACTGAAGATGAAGACAACCCTTACAGTGCGAGTACAGTACGGGTAATTCACCCGGACTCTGCGCGCGACAGCTTCTGTTTTCAAGCTTAACTAACCTATTTTTCCATCCTCTATAAATAGAAAAGGATGGGAACGAACAAAGTAGCTCCCATATCTCCCAACACTTGTATTTTCTATCTTCTTTACATAGTATAAGCTAGGAACACATCTCCCTATCATCCAAACCATCTCTACTCAATCAAAGGCAACTAGGAGATTTGGATTCAATCTTCAAGGAATGAGATCAATCTTCAAGGGTTATCTCTCTACTCTCTCTTAGTTTATTGGTTTGTAATAGAACATGAGTAGCTAAAATACCCCATTATGGGGTTGATGTTATTTGTTTGATGGATATTTGGGCTTTGTAAATAAACTCTATGTGTTATATTTATTCTATCTCTATGTTTTATTCCATTGCTTGAATTGATTTCCATTATTGATTTGCTTGGATACACCCTCTTGCATGATTGATTTGGATTACTTGAGTAGGAAATTAGGTTGTCTAATGCTCAATTGAATGGAAGGATTTCTGAAAATCCGGCTCTACAACCATGCCCTTAATCTAATCTTGAATTAGTGGCTTTCACTATACACTCTAGGTTAGCCACTTGTGAGAGTATTAAAAGCCTCCACTATACACCCTAGGTTGGCTACTTTAGTGATTCTACGAGAACTAACATTCGAGTAAAATTCGGTTGATAACCTAAAGCCTCATCCAATCTCAAACGGGTGGCCTTCACTATACATCCTAGGTCGGCCACTTGTGAGGGAATTGGAAGCCATCACTATATACCCTAGGATGACTACATTAGTAATAGGTTGAGCCATAGCTAGATAGATGAGCATTCATGGAACAAGTCCCGATTGAGTAACTAGCCATTGTTGGTTGCTTAAGAGGGATTAATCGCTAGTAGGAGGTCTTCACTATACACTCTAGGTTGACCTCTTGCTAGAGATATATACCAACACTATACACCCTAGGTTGGTTACATTTGTCAATACATGCTTAATTGAGAGTTTGTTGCAATTGCCCCCATATTCACTTACGAGTCCATCAACTCCGTAGTTCCATCATCATTCATTCATCACTCCATTGTCATCCCATTTTATTTGCTTTCATAGTTTAGTTTATATTGTATTTTCATTCACCATCACTTTACTTTTATGCATACTAGTTATATTAATCCTAATCTTATTACCGCTACCTCGATCTCAGTGGACGACACCCGTGCTTACCGCTTTACTTGTATTTCTGCTTGTGAACGCATTGTATAGGTTTTATAAATTGTTTTGACTGACGGTTTTTTAACGGCGAAAACCTTACCATTAGGAGCAGGTGGCCAATCGTGACCGGAACCGTAGTCAATAATAAGCATGCGTGAAACGGGAAATCTTTATCGAAAAAGGAAAGTAATTCTTTTGGAAATTCTTGTACTTGAAGGAAAAATGATTTCTCTTTACAAGAAGGCTTGTCATAAAAGGAAATAGTACTTATATGGAACAAGTAAGTCTTGTACGTATAGGAGATGGATTTCCTTATTTGTCTAAGCTCCCTATAACTAGTATAAATAGAACCTTGTTTCTAGGTTATTGTGTGTGGAGTCAAGAAACACCATGTAATATCAGAGAGTGGTAAGAGACCTATGGGAATATCCGGGGAGGGATCTCAGGGAATTGATGAGAGCGTCGTTGTACTCTCGTCAAAAGATATTTATAAGTTCAATCTCACGGGTGTTAGTGACTAATAACTAGTATAGTAGGAAGTAAAATGATCGTCTAATAGGAGATGTTATTCGACGATCGTATCGAGTTTTAGTGTTTATTGAAAGCAATGTAAATAGAATGCAAATGTGGTAAGAATAGTGTGTGTAAGGTGAAAGCATAATGCGGTTGTGTGTGTGTGAGTGCGAAGGAAATGTAATAGGATGCAATGCAAATGTAGGAATATGGAGTATGGAGGGGTGAGAATGGTGTTTAAAGTGACAAATAAAATGGTGGCTTGGAGAGATGTAGGATTATGGTCACACAAGGTTCAATAAGCTTACCATACAAAAGTGCACATAAGTGATTGTTAGGCATTAAGCACATTCAATTTGAATTAAGGGATTGTTCTCTCTATTAAGAGATTCGAGACACAAATCACTCCTCAAAGGTCATGGCTAGAGCAATTGTACCTCTCGACTCAACTAAGGGTTTCAAAACCCTAATTACCCCCCAAAGGTCATGGATAGAGCAATTGTGCCTCTAGTCCCTACCAATATGCATACGAACATAAAGTCAAAATCTGTTCTAGCAAAAGGGTCATGCATAGAACAAGTTTCATCTATTCTTTAAAGCTAAGTGATCACGGTTATACCCGAATTGGTCATCCATAGAGGTACAACCGAAACCTACAAATATTCAAACCCATCAAAACAAGGCATTTTGACATTCCAAAGACATACACACACAAATGGTAAATTTGATTACAACTACTCCTACAATTAAATTAATTTAGTACTAATCTCATCCATGAACACATATCAATTTCCCATCTCCACACACATGCTTATCAAGATAAGAGATTATTCAATAATAGCAAGAACGAATCAAAACCCAAATGAATATAACAGCAAAATCACATATATTGAGCACTAATTCAGTTTACAATATTCCCAAATGGGAATTACACATAAAAGACAACAAGATATACAAAGAGAGTGAGTAAATGAGATACAACCATTGAAGAAATCCCTCCAAGAGCTTCATCCTTTACTTTCCCGAAATTGGTCCAAGACCTCTCCTTTCTCCTTGCAATCTACTCTCAAATGTGGTGTAGGATGTGTAGAAATGGTTGGTGGTGAGTTCCCATGGAGAAGAACCTCCATAGGAGCTTTGACAGCCTCTTTCTCTCTTTGGAAATGAAAAAGATGAAGAAGATGAAGAAATGGAAGTGCTGCTGTGTTCTTGTGTGAAAAGAAGAGAGGAAAGTGGTGTATTTATAGTTAGGGAAAGTTTGGGGACGAATTGGGGTGCGAAAGGACCATTTTGGCCTTTCCAGGCTTCGAGGCGAGTTCCGAGGTGAGTAGAATGGTCGCCTCGCAAGTTGCCTCGCCTTCTGTGAAGTTTGCTCAGAGGTCGAGGCAAGTGAGTTTGGTTGCCTCACAAGTCGCCTCATACACTGATATGGAGTTTCAGTTTCGCGTACCGTTACGAAAACGAGCATATCTCCCTCTAGAAAACCTGGAATTATGATCCGTAAAATCCGTTGGAAAATAAAATTCTGGAGCTTTCCAAACATAAATGGAACTCATCATGGTTCGATTTAAGGAGAGAGATATGGCCCCCAAAAGTTGAGTGTTCTGTAAGAAGCTCTCTACCGACATCTGGTGTCCAGCCTCGCGCACCGTCACGAAAACAAGCATAACTCCCTCTAGAAAACCTGGAATTGCGATCCCTAAAAATGGCTGGAAAGTAGACTTCTGGGACTTTCTAAAAATAGGTGGTACAAAACCCAGTTCATTCTGAGGAGGGATATATGGACCCCGAAATTTGTGTGTTCTGCATGGTCACTTTCCAATTTCAACTCACTAACCTTTGGAAAACATAGTTGACCTGTGCCAAGGTCTCTGTGTCACATTCTGGTTCGATGACGGATCCACCACAGAAACTTGCCATGATTGACCACAAATCCCGTCGCGGTTTGGGTTGACGGTGAGGCCGTGACAACTCTGAAGACTTCCGTTTATTCTCTTTTTGGCTCATTATGCTTGCCAACTAATCTTTTAAGCTCAAAACCTTGAAATAGGGCATATGTACCTACACAAGGCTCAACAAAGACATTATATACAAAAACACGCTTGAAAACGAGAACAAAAGCTAGGAAATGGGGACCTTAAATAGGTATATTTATCGTCCGATCAGGAATATCAATGGATCAAGTAAAAGATCAATGGGTGATATTCATGGGAAACCTATGGGATATTGAGGGGTTCTTGGTGAGGATCTTGTGAGCGTTTGTGAGCTGAGAGTCATGATATAAAGCTCGTTGTGAACTTGGGGGCTTGGTAAGGCTCAATGGTTTGGGGTTGAGGAGTGAGAGAATCCTGGAGTATATGATTGTAACAATTTATCATATAGTGAAACTTTCTCTGTCGTCCTGACAGCCCATGGTTTTTTACCCGATTTAGGTTTTCCACGTATATTTTGTGTTGTGATTGGTTTATTTTTCTCTCATCTATTTTTCTGCTATAGACGTTATTAATTGCTATGAGTTATGAGCGTATCTAAGGCATGACAATTCCGCGATCATCGGTTCAAATTCCTAGCAAAAATGTGGACTCATGAGGGAACCAAGATCAATGTAGAGTTGATCGATGCTATTAAGGAGATAAGGTGTTAGAAGAAAAGTAGGCAAGGCTTATATAATGAATGAGGAAAATGATTATGAGATTGCTAAGTTGAAAATCGGTGATAGTTCGCATAGGCCATCTCCAACCAGTCTTCAATTTTTTCTTCAATTTGAAAACTAAAAATGGAATATTCTTAGAATATTCCATCTTTATAATTTTCCTATTCCAATCATTCTTCATTAAATAATAAAATATTATTATTTTTCTTTATAAATAATATTTCAAACTTTCTTTAATAAAATTGTTTTCTCTACGTTATCTTATTAGATAATAATTTGCTCACTTTTATTACATCTAAAATTTTCTAATCTTTTTCATAATTTGTCACACTTAACTATTTTTACATGTAATGATTTTAATAAACAAAGATCATCTACTAACATTATCCATGTCAATTTTAATAGTTCCGGGCAATTTCAAGGTGGGTCGTCTGGTAATTTTAGTAGTTTTGATCGATTTCCAAATTACTATCGTTGGAGTAGAGATGACTTATCGTAATACTAGTTTTAACTTTTAAGTTTCAATGTTATTTTTATTGGTTTTATTTTCATTTTCAATATATATTTTTTTTCCATTGTAGTATTTTAATTTAAGAATGTTAATGTTATTATTTGGTTTTACTGAATTATTTTGAGTTAATTATTATGATATATATTAATTACATATAAAAATTGATGATTGAAAACATTTGTTTTGAATTAAAATACCTATTAGTTCATTAATAAAAAAAATTAAAATTAAAAAATAATTAAAATATAGTCAATATTATACTCGGTTGAAAGATCTCAACAAAATATTTCTAATGGTATAATTTTTTATACTGATTACATTTATAAATTAAAAATTATATATAATTAATTATCTTCATTTTGGGGTCTTTATTTTGAAGATTAGTTGGAGCCAATCTAGTTTTCATTTTGAAGAAATGAAGATTCATTGGAGATGGCCTTAATGAACACATTCAGAAAGTTGAGCATACTTTCACAAGTCTAGCTACTTTCCGTTGGAGGTCATTGACTAGTATTCTTTGTTGCTCTTTCGGCTTTTACTACATTTGACCATCTACATGTTCTAATCACTGACTTGTAATGAAGACGAAAATAGAGTTTTACAATTTCTGTTTTTCAAAAATGAAAAAGAAAAAAATGTTTATGGTTTCAATTTCGAAATCTGAAAATGCGTCTAGCTGTATATACAAGAAAATGTATTCTAAAAATAAAAACTATAAAAATGCATCTGGTGGATTAACCAAAAAATATCAAAAAATGTAATATCATATTTGCATTTTATTTCACATTATAACCAAAAAAACAATTTGGTTAAACATTTTATTTGACATAAATTTTAATTAAATACATGAAAAAGAATTAAAATTTTGGAGAAGCAGATCGGCGTTGCCGGAAGAGGATCTTACCTACTCCGGCAAATAAACCTAATATAAAACAAAATGAAAAACAAAGAAAACATGTTTTCCATGTTTTTCAATTTTAACATTGATTTTGTTTTCCATGTTTTTCTTTGTTTTTTTTAAACAAATGAAAAACAAATGAAAAACGGTTAACGAATGTGAATTCGAAATCGTTTTTAAAAAACGAAAACAAAAAACCTGTTAAAAACATGTGCCCATATATATATATATATGTATATATGTACGAAAAACCTGTACCCATATATATATACATATATATATATACAATTTTTCTATTGTCAGTTTGTTCTGATATAAAATATATCAGGACGAAGAATGTGGACCATTAGATTTACATACTTTGACTCTAAATGTATGCACTTTTCAAAACTTCTCCATAATATGTGCTCCACATTCTTCTTCCTGATATCTTGACAATAGAAAGACTATATATATATATATATATATATGTGTGTGTGTGTGTGTGTGTGTGTGTGTGTGTGTTTGTTTTCCATATAACCATATAATTAGTGGAGTTTTTATTTTTACCATATATGATTTCTCTAAAATTAAAAACAAAGAAAACATGTTTTCCATATTTTTCAATTATAACATTGATTTTGTTTTCCATGTTTTTCTTTGTTTTTTTATTAAAACAAAATGAAAACAGTTAACGAAAGTGAATTCGAAATCGTTTTTAAAAACCGAAAACGAAAAACCTTTTAAAAACATGTACCCATATATATATATATATATATATATATATATGTATGTACGAAAAAACCTGTACCCATCCGTCCGTAGCGAACTAGCCCAGGTAGTCAGTCCAGTCAGCGAGCCGAGGGTTCGCCAGCTATATAAGGTCTTCTCCCGTGTTCTTCCGGCACAGAGGTTGTTTTCAAGACAAGACTTGGCACGGAGTTCATTTCCATCATGAACCCTACTTTCTCCGACAGATCAATATTATTTTCTCTATTTACAGCGGTCCATTCAAAACACCAAATCAAATTGGCCACAAAATACTCTAGATTTAGAGTTGCAACACCAATACCAGGACAAATCCTTCTTCCAGCACCAAACGGCAACATCGTAATTTCTTTCCGTCCCGTTATATCAAAACCGTTATTATTTTCCCTCCCAATCTCATCATCAAACAAAAACCTCTCCGGCTTAAACTCCATCGGATCTTCCCACACATTCGGATCCAACCCCATGTCCGGTATCAGGAAGCACACCGGAACACCTTTCGGTACAAGGTACCCACCCAATTCCACATCCTCAGTAGTTGTATGTGGCACTGCCACCACATTCACCGGTGGGTGACGTCTCAAACCTTCAAGAATCACTGCTTTTAAATAAGGCAATTTTTGCAAATCCTCCTCCTTGATCCTCTCTTGTCCTTGCTCAATAACTTGATGCATTTCTTCAATAATCTTTTCTTGAATTCTTGGGTGCTTCACAATATTCGCCATTATCCAATTCAACGTCGTTGCTGTAGTATCAGTGCCAGGGCTTATAAATTCAATAGTCAAGCACAACAGATCAGTTTCTTCAAGATTCTTGATCTTGCCCTTATCATCAGCAACTTCTAGCTCCATTAAAGTATCTACATACGAGACAGTTGATTCGATACAGATATCGTTTTTTTCTTGCCTCATTTTCTTTCTTGCTCTAATTAAAGACATAATCGAATCGTCTCTTCTTTTGATAATTTCCTGAAACTCATTCCACATATTTCTGTACACAATCTTCCATATTTTTTGCATAACAACAAACACTTTGATCACTCTAGGCAAGAAATTATTCAATCGATCTTGTGCGACGTCGAGCTCTTGAATCTTGCACTCATCAATGTTATCTCCATAACACATTAAAACCAACATTGAAAAGATAGCATATCTGAAATGATCTTTCACATAAACATGACCTTGGCAGAGTTTACTGTCTTGTTGGAGCTTATCAACAAGATTGTCCAAGGCACGTTTACGTACGTGAGAGTAGGATTTCAGGTGAGCAGGGTAGAGAACTCCAGCTGTTCCAATGAGATTACGGCGTAGAATACGCCAAGTCGTGCCATAAGAAGACAGAGCAATGCTTGCATGTGTGTAATGGTCAGGAAATACTTTCTTGAGTATGTTTGAATCCGGGCGGTCAGCAAAGACTGCACCTTGTTGAATAAGAGCTTGGTATGCTAGGTTGTGGTCTGCAATGAAAATGGTGGGTTTGGAGCCGATGTATACAGTCATGATCGGACCATATTTGCGGCGCATGAGGGAGATGAGCGGTCCGAGTTCATAAAAAGGTTTGCGATGCCATATGAAGTTGGCTATGAGATGGAAAGTTGAGGGTCCTGGTGGGAGTTTTGTTTTGGCGGTTTTTGATGATGAAGAGGAAAAGAGAAGTTTGAAAATGAAGCTGAGCAGGAGACAGATGCATAGAGTGAAGATGATGATGATCATCATCATATTAGTTGTTTGCATCTCCATGTGTGATTGTGAGAGGCGGTTTTCCAATATTTGATGGATGATGCAAGTACTTGTGCAAGTATCCATGCTCTTTATAGACTTCAATTCTTGGAAAGATTTCGTTTTTCTCCCTTATGGTTCGAATTAATTATAGACAACGTACTGAATGGTTTTCAAATATGAATTTTTTTAATTTATGGGACCACGTAATTCTGAATATGATATGTCAGTACTTCTATAAAACTTTGATTTTTAACTATCTAATCGTTCATATATTAAGAAACGAAATTTTGAATATAAGTTCATACTTTAATTTCTATATATCAGTTTAACAATATAATTTGTACTGTTAATGAGTAGTGATGGAGATCAAATGGTGGGAGATTTGCAAGAATCATCTACTAACAGCAACATGATTTATGTAATTTTATCAATCACATTTGATGAAGGCATATGCTTGATTTATATGATTTGATCGATCACAGAGATGATTTAGGTGATTCAAATTGTGATTTTATTTGTTTTCTTTTATTTGTTATCTCTACTCATATATATATATATATATATATATATATATTGGAGTTTTGTAGTCATTTCATAGCATATTTGAGTTGATAATAAAATTTCTAGTTATAAAATTTCTTTTGTTTGCTTTTTCGATATTATAATGAATCAATGAGTTGGTAAAGTGTTATGAGTCTTGAGTATTCTTCGAATCAATGGGGCTTGATCACCCATTACGCTGCATCAAGTAGTCAAAAGATAGATTAAAAAATTTTAAAACCTTAATTTTTGTGGACTCCTATATTAGAATTGAATAACTAATAACTACTCCAATAAATATACATATTATGTATAATATCATATCTTTTTTTTTATTTCATGCTTAAATTTAAAAATAATAATGGAGAAACAGATCACGGTATGCTCAGTACTCATACTTTTGTTTATAAGCTTACTCAGTTCTCAGGTGTTTGATGCGAGTTTTACTGTTCAGGTGGCAGAAGCTATGGAAATTCTAAGGGCAATCATGTTCTCTAATGATTGTGGTCTGTATCCTTGTGTTCTCGAATCGGATGTGGAAGTTGTTGTGAATTGGATTAAGAAGGGGAGTCACCTTGACTCTACGAGCGGGGTGATACTTTCAGATATTTTCAACCTTTCTGCCGAGAGGAATGGTTTGAGTATTACCTTCGTCCCTCGTAAGGCAAATCAGGTTGCCCATTCACTAGCTAGAAATGCTCTTGGTAGCAGTTCAGACCTCTCCTGGATGGAGGAGGTTCCAGTGTATGCTTCCATTTTGGTCCTGGCTGATATGACGGTGTAGTTAGTTGTGTTCATTTTCAAAAAATAAAATAAAATAAAATAAAATAACTTATAAACGGAGCTAAAAATCTAAAACTATTAATTAACTTGCCAAAAAAATAGAGAGAAAAAAAAAGGAATACTACGAGACTCTATATAAGCAAATGATAGCTTATTTTATTATTGTTGGGTCTTTGTTGTAAGTATTCAAACACCAATTGATTAAAATATATTGTTAATTAGTACCAAATCAATATTCAAATACCCCGTTTACTTTTTTAAAGAGATGTCGTTATAAAAGAGGTATTAAATAATAACAAAAAAGATTAGTCAATAAATTATAAACGTACTCAACATTTTTAAATAGTCTGAGACTCTTACATTGAGAGAAAACTGTCTTCACTTTTTTTTAAAAAAAATTGAATTAGTTTACAATTAATTAATGTTTTGACTAATTGGCGCTAGACCATCCTGAATTGTACGCGAAGTTACAACCTGCCCCATAAATGTTTTGTTTATGTATTAAACCTTTCGAACGGTTGGAAATTGACAGAAAGTAACGAAATAGGAATAGAACTCCTTTGTACTTAGGGGCTTGTTGCAATATTTTCTGTCAATTTCCAACTGTTTGAGGGGTTTAACGTCTAAAAAAAATATTTAGGGGGCAGGTTGCAACTTTGCATACAATTCGAGGGGTCTAACGCCAATTAGTCTAATTTTTTAATAAAATTTAGGGATATTATCATTTCCCCCCTGACATTTGCCCTATTCGAAAGGTGATGACGGAGTTTGTCTATAATGGTCGGTCCCCCCCTGAAACGAAACTAATGTATATTATCCCTCTTCTTTTACCTTTTCCATTCAAATATGCATTGACCGTTAATCATGATGGTCAAATGACCGTTTTATCCTTCAAAATAATCAAAAAAATGACCATTTAACCCGCCAGATATTTATTAAATAAAAAATAGTAAATTTTTTTTTGTGAAAAAACAAATTCAAGTCCAGATTTTGAGTCCATTCAGATTCAACACCACCATCATTATTATTAGTATTATCATCAACACAAGATTTTGAAAAACTAAACCGAGAATATCATCAACACCACCACCACCATTATCGGTCTAGATTCACCACCCAAACCCTCCATCTCCATCAAACCCGCCATTACCACCCATCACCACCCCTAAAATCCAGCCACCACGGTGAACCACCACCACCACCACACAACAACCCACCCAAAATCCATATTCGAAACCAAATCTACCCGAAACCAAATTGAAAATTAATCGACCCAAATTGAAATCAAATTGAAACCGATTCACAACACATGCACAACATACCCATGAACCCAACCCAGATCGAAAAAAATCATACCCAGAAAAAAAAATAAACCACCCATTCACAAATCATAGATCTTTAGTCACCACCCCCAAATCACAACCACGTAGCACCACCACCTCCATCTCCAACACCACCATCCACTCAAACCTCACCAGCCAGCAGCCCCCGAAATACCCCAAACCAATCGAACCAAACCACCCATACCCAAACCCAATCGATCGAACCTAGAAAACACCCACCCCCAAACCCAATTGACGACGAAAAAGAAGAAGAAGAAGAAGAAGAAGAAGAAGAGAAATAGATCGGTTTAGGGTTTGATGATAGAAATAAAGAGATGATGAGATGAGAGAGAGAGAGAGAGATGAGAGAAACAGATGACATAATGTGAGAGAGGAGAGAGATAAGACTTTATTTTATTTTTTCATTTTTAATATTTATTGATTTTGTATTTTTTTTTTTGGGATTCTCCTCACTCAGACATTAATGTTTCTTTTTTTTCATTTTTCCTGTTTGTTTTTTTATATAAATTATCTTTTAATCTCCACCATTCATCTTTTTCAGATGGTCGGTGGAGATCAATTAAGGATGCTTTTACCATATTATCCTTTTAAATTTAACGGTCAAAGCATATTTGGATGAAAAAGGTAACAGAAGGGGGCTAATATACATTAGTTTCGTTTCAGGGGGGAGACCGGCCATTATAGGCAAATCTTGTCCTCACCTTTCTAGTTGGGCAAACGTCAGGGGGGAAAATAATAATATCCCTAAAATATATATATTTGACTATCATTTATAGGACAAACTTGATCAATGGTCTATCGATTAACAAGGGAGCTTATATGAGAGCATCTCCAATGGTATAAGTAAATTTGAATCATCAAAAGTTGACACCTCAGCATTTGAGTATTATTTTCACGGATTGTTAAATTTGATGATTATATAGTCCAGAATAGTACACTTTATCCAAATCAAAAATCTAATCCCGCACTCATTTTTCACTGTTTACATTCATTTTTATTTCAAAGGTAAAAAAAATAAATAAATAAAAACAAAAAAAAAACTATAAAAGATAAGAGAAGGTACATGATATGTGTATTGATCCATTCATAATGAAGAAACGAATTTTACCTGATTGAAACTTTTAGGGTCGAAACAATAATGAGATACTTAGGTGATCAGAAAAAAAAAACACAAATGAAAGAAAAAGGATAAAATTACAACAACATTTATTTTGGGTTAAATTTGTATTTGATGATTGAAAGTCGATCTTTAAATTTGATTATTGGAGAGACAATTTGATTATTGATAAATGCTATTGCTAAATTTTAGTGACTATGTTGGACAGTGTTTTTTTGGATAAATAATCAAATTTTGATTACTCTCCTACTTTTGAGGATACCATTGAAGATGCTCTAAACAGTAGATAAAACTGTCGTAGGTATTTGAGGGACGAATAGCAATCAATCAAATTCAAACAACCAATCATTCAATAATATAGGCAAGGACTTTGGTTTTTAATTTTTTCTTCTTATATAGCAAAATTATTATGTGCAAGATTCCTTACTTTTACTTTTTATCGGATCTTTATTTTATAACATTACAAAATTGAATGCAGCTACCCAAAAGTTTGAATTTGAAAATATTGAATATTGAATATTGAATTTTATAATATTGAATATTCTTAGTCTAGTCTAAACGTTTGAATTTGAAAATATCTACATTTTGCAGCAGATTGTATTTTTAAAAGGTATACTCATTAGTTAGTCAAATTCAAACATTAATTAAATTTTTTTTTGGGTATTATTGTGTTATATACTTATATATGATTATATATGAACTTTGACAAGTTCATCGGTTCTAACTGCGGCTCTAGCCAATTGAATTTCATGGTATGTCCAATGCTGTTAGGGCATCCACCTTTTATAGGTTAAAATAGTAGAGGGGCGGCCGCCCCCGGGCCCATTCTTTAAAGAATCAGCTTTAATGTTGTGAGTATTAATTTAGAGGCCCATTTTTATGTTTCCATATTAGTTTAGGGGTTCATTTTCATTTTTACATGTTTTGAGTTTTAGTTTAAAGACCAATTTTTATTTTATTTCAGATTATAAAGACCCAAATATTTGTTTTGAGTATTGGTCCAAATATTTGAGATCAAAAAGGTCTATAAAAAGCTTAAAAGTTAAACAAAATAAATTAAATTGGGCCAAGACAAACAACTGATTTTGTATTTTGTTTTTGGATTTTTGTTTTCAATTTAGATTTTTTCTCATTTGATGTGTCATGGGCCCATTTTTCCATTTCTAAAATTTTCGCCCCGGATCCCAAAAACGTGAGGGCCGGCCCTGAGTACATGGTAGTTGCCAATGAAAAAGTCAACAACAAATTAATTTTAATTAAGCTATACCAAATGAGATAAATACCAACTTGTGCTATTTCAATATAAAGAAATACTAAATCAATACAAATAATATAAAGAAATACTAAATCAATACAAGTACTATCAAATGATATGACTTAAATTTTCTTTATTTGTTTGGCAATTCTTAATCAGTTTATATAAAAATAATTTTAAATAATTAGTTTTAAATTATACCATATTTTATTAGGGTATTATAACTAAAGTCTCAACTTTTTTCTTGAATTGTCACATTTTTAAACGTCTATGCTATATTAGTCACTTTAGTCCCTTGTTTTTTCAAAATACATCACTTTATAACAGAATATGTAAAAGTAAAATTTTACCCTTTATTGTTATTTTTAAAAATTTTCCTTTTAGTCCCTCTAGTTTAATTTTACCCTTTATTTTTATTTTTAAAAATTTTCCTTTTAAACCCTCTAGTTTCAATAATAACCAGTCAACCCCTGAAAAAATTAAAATGTGTCCATCAGGGATTGAATCTTCATCCATAAGATTAAAAGCCACAATCTCTAACCAGCTGAGCTACTCTAACTCATTCTTGAAGATTTGTTAATTTAAATGTGTGTGTATATATATATATGTATTATATAATTTTAAATAAACTCATATTTAATAATAATAATAATAATAATAATAATAATAATAATATAAAAATATATTTATGAAAATGAAAAAGAAAATAAAAAAACAAAAGGAAACCCAGAAAATCCAAAAAGTCAATTTATTTTTTTCTTTTTCTTTTTTTTTTGGATTTTTTTTCTTTTCAAAAAATATATTATTTTAATTTGATAAAAAAAATCCAGAAAATCAAAGATCATAAATTGAAAAGGGAAAAAAATCAACAACAAAAAAAGAAAATAATAAAATAAATTAAACTCATATTTATATAATTTAAAATAAACTCAAATTAATGTTCACTTATTATCTAAAGATACACATAAAGTAATTAAATATTAAAAATATTTCTATATATTTTTGATGTCGGGCAAGTCACGTTGCCTGACGTGAGCCGTGCCGAGTCACACCTTTTAAAGATCTATTAGGTTTATTGGGCCGGTAATGGGCTCGGCCCAAAAGTTTTTATCCAATTAACAATATTGAATCATTAATAGTTTGGTTTGGTCAGAAACATTGTCGTTTTTAATTTCCAAATCATTGGTTTGGCTCAGCCCATTGGGTGTTCTTAAAGGCATTTGGATTTTGGGCTATATTATAATTTCGTTATTTCTCAGGTAATTCTTGTAACTTGTAAGATTAAATAAATATAATTTATCATTTTATATTTAGAACACGGTTAAACTTTAGTACTTTACTATTTATTTACATCAACATTTTCAAATGTTTCTTAAAAAAATACATTTACTCTAAAAAAACAACAAAATTCATTCTTAAATTCTGTTCATTGATTAATCAATAATTTTGTGTATATATTCGGCATATGTCACTTGTAAGGCAATGAAATTGTAGACATAACAAGTTTTTGTAAAAAAAACATAATCTCAATCGTGCATAATTTCTCTATGGATGATTTCGGAAACCTCTCTTCAGTTTGATGTATAATTACAACATATCTCATCTATTACGTCCATGCCAAAATATTCTATACATACCGATATATGTTGAGGAAATCAACCGTCACTTTAATTTGGTTGTTCTCAAACTTTCCCCATAGAGTACTAAAAATTCTTACTTAGGTCGTGTGTATCTGAGTGGGACTAGGGTTATAATCTTTGTTCAAAAGTTAATACATACACACTCTCCGTTTTGGGATGGAGAATTTTCACTTACCAATATGGGTTGGTGATGAAATGCGCTTATTCAGTAGTCAATAACCATAATCATTGGTGGTATATCAAAATAATAATAATAATAATAATAGTAATAATAATAATAATGAGATGAAGAAGTGCGCTTATTCAGTAGTCAATAAGACAATAACCATAACCATCAGTGGTATATCAAAATAATAATAATAATAAGGGAGAACTTTAAAACTAACCATAAAATTAGTGGATTTATTGTTTTTATCCAAGATTATCATTTTTATTGTTTCTACCAAAATATCCACTATTTGGATAAAATTGTCATTCTTTATAAAAATATTCTCTATTTTCTTTTTCTTTTTTTCCCAGAAAAAAACAACTTTTTTTTATTTTTTTTTCTTTTTCTTCTTCCTCTTCCCAGACCTCTAATATTATTATTATTCTTCTCAGATGTGTTTAATTTGGTATTGCCCTAGTGTGTTTAATTGATTTTCCATGATTTGTTTAATTGTGTTGCCTTGGTGTGTTTAATTGCTTTGCCCTGGTGTGTTTAATTGGTCTGCCCTGATGTGTTTAGTTGTCGTGGTGTGTTTAATTGGTTTACCCTGGTGTGTTTAATTGGGTTGTCGTGGTGTGTTTAATTAGTCCGCCTTTGTGTGTTTAATTGGTCTATCCTGGTGTGTTTAATTGGGTTGTCGTGGTGTGTTTAATTGATTTACACATGATGTGTTTAATTAGTCTGTCTTTGTGTGTTTAATTGGTCTGCCCTAGTGTGTTAAATTGGGTTGTCGTTGTGTGTTTAATTGGTGGTCTGGTGTGCTTAAAGAAATCCGAAAAATTGCAGATTTGAATAGATTTGGAAATTTTCCAATTTCCTCTTACAAAAAAAAATTAAAAAATCTTTGAAACAATGGATCTCTAGTAAATGTTATTTTTTTTAGGAAGGAATTTTTGTTTCAGTAGAACAAAATCTGAAATTTAAAAAAAAATTAATCTGGAAAAAAAAATTAACAAACATAATCTGGAAAAAAAATTTAACAAACATTATGAAAAATCATTTAACAAAATCTAGAAAAAAAAAATTTCTCAGATTTTAACAAACAATTTTTTTCAAATCTGAAAAATCATTTAACAAACAAAATCTGGAAAAAATAAATTTAACAAACATTTTAAACAAATAAATTTATCTTTAAACAAAATCAAATCTGGGAAAAAAAATTTAACATACATTTTAAACAAATAAATTTATCTTTAAACAAAATCAAATCTGGAAAAAAAAATTTAACAAACATTTTAAACAAACAAAATCTGAATTTTTTAAAATCTGGAATTTTTTAAACAAAACGAAATCTAATTTTTTTTAAACAAACAATATCCAAACTTAAACACGACCACTACGTCCCTTAAAATCAACAACTAACCAAAAAAATTCTAATAAAAATCAACAACAAGATCTGCAAACGAAAGGAGAGAGAAGAGAAACAGAAAAAAAATTCTTGGACTAAAGAGGAAAGAGGCGTGAGAGAAAGATGAAGAGAGAAAGAAGGAAGCGAGAGAATGAAGAAAAATAAAGGAGAGGCGTGAGAAAGAAGAGATTGAAGAGAGAAAGAAGGAACAGAGAGAATGAAGAAAAAAAGGAGTGAGGCATGAGAAAGAGAAAAAGAAGGAAGAGAGAGAATGAAGAAAAAAAATGATTTGACCAAAAGAGAGAGAAGAGGTAAAAAAAATAATTAGGGGCATTTAGGTCTTCACAGCCAATTATTGGGTAAAAACAATAAAAACATTAATGTTGGGTAAAAACAATAAACATGCTTATTTTTGACTAAAAAGAGGTATTCTTCCTAATAATAATAATAATAATGAGATGAAGAAGTGCGCTTATTCAGTAGTTAATAACCATAACCAACGGTGGTATATCAAAATAATAATAATTATTATTATAATAAATAATAATTATTATTATTATAATAAATAATAATGGGATAAAAAATTCCATCACCTCTAGGGCCCAACAAAATTTAATTGTGTTCTACTCTTTTGTATTGAGACCACTAAAAAATGCACACCCCAACACAAAGTAGTCTGAAATCATTAAGCATAAAGCAAGTTACCACTTCCATGAGAATTCCATCAATCTCCTTGGAGATCGACCGTCGATCACCACCGAAGATTGATGGTGGAGGTGCCCTACCTAGTTTATATCTTTCTTTATTTTTAAATCTTTTAAGTTTTTAATTTTGAATTTTTTTAATTATGCCAAGTGTCAATATAGGTAGCATAATGGATCAAAATATGAAAATAACCCCGAAACCATTAAATTTAAATCACGATATATTGATTAAAGGATCAAATTGATGTATTTTAAAAATATTAATGACTATGGCAGTTACGAAAAAACAAAAATAGGTTTAAAAATGACATTCTTTTTGTTTTAAAAATGGGGAGAATATTCAAAATATTAGACTTTCGTTTTTAATTATATACGAAAGTTTAACGATTAATATCCATATTTATTAGAAATTACCAATAAAAAAACAAAAATAGGTTTAAAAATGACATTTTTTGTTTTTAAAAAAATTGGGAAAATATTCAAAACATTAAACTTTCATTTTTAATTATATACGAAAGTTTAACCGTTAATATCCATATTTTTAAGAAATTACTAATATACCATATATATATATATATATATCCTGAAACCCTTTATATAATTTATGTGGGGGTTAGTTTTGACAATTTTCACTTAAAAATTAGGGACTAAATTGATAATTGCCCAATTTTTAGAGGTTTGTTAACACGTACCGTTGACTGTGATTTTTGGATTACGTAAAGTCGATCACGGGTCACACAAAGTATGTAAAGTTTGCAGTTGTATAATGAATCGAAAAGAATAAAAAGAAGTTGTGCAAGCAAGATTTTACCTGGTAAGACCCCAAGACGGGGAAACATCCACGGTTGCCGGTGACGGCGAGAAAAGAATTCGCTATGTTGGAATTATTACACACTCAGGCTCTCTTGCTCTCACGAATATCTAATCATCCGTCCCTTACAATGTTATTTTAGGGTCTATTTATATGTGCATAGAACCCCAAATCTCGGTATACAAGTAAGGAAATGTAGTAGTGTTTAATTAGGACTTATTCTTGTTGAAGTTGTTTTTGTCTTCTTTCCTGTTTCACATCTTCCATGAATTGAATGAATTAGACTTGTTGCCTGATTGAAACTCTGATATCTATAAGGAAGTTTGTTTTTCTTATCAGAGTATGCTTCAAGGCATCTTATTTGAGTAAGACTTTTTCTCTGCGTATTTGAGTCGTGATTGCCTTTAATGTCTCCCATGCGTCATCTAACTGACCAGCTGCCTAACCCGACCTGATCTCTTTTACCCCCGATCGGATTGTATTTACCCGACCAGGTCATCTCTACCCGATCGGCTAATTTCCCCGACCAGGTTATTCATACCCGATCGGTTAGTTTCCCAACTATCTTAGGTAAACTTGATCAATCCTTGAGATTATCTATTGGTCGCCTTGTGTTGATCTTTCCTGACTGACTTTGATAACATGACATATCTAATCACCGTACTTTCAGGTGATCATGCTGACTTGTCATGCTATCAAAAAATCCATATAACAATACCCCCTCAAATCCGCGAGATGAAATCTTGACGGCTCATCGAATGGAATTTGAATAATTTTTTCCCTTTATTTTTTGACACTTTTTATCTTATCGCTTTAGCCCGATCAAGTATCTTATTAAACTGGTCGTTTTTGTTGCTGAACTGATCAAATATCTTATTAAATTGATCATTTTTGATAGGTCAGTGTCACGGCTCTTTACCCAGGATAATTCCCGACCTTATAGCTGGACTGGTCGGTGTCCCAACTCTTTGCCTAGGATAATTCCCGACCTTGTTGCTGGACCGGTCGGTATCTCGACTCTTTGCCTAAGATAATTCCCGACCATCTTGGTCCTTGAAGTTGATTTAGTCGGTGTCCCGACTATTTGTTCGGGATAATTTTTGACCTTTTTGAGTCTTCATCAAAGAGGTGTTCTGGGAACCTTGCCTCATTTCTCCCTGTTTTTCCCATGTAAACAAGTTACCAAGGACGTCTCCCGGTTTTGTCTATTTACAAGGGTTTGGCCGAATCGTTAGTATAATACTAACATAGCCGAACGCATCTCACCAGGTTTTCTTCGATGGCGTACCCGAGTGTTTTTCCTCCTGTAAAACCGGCATCTCGGGGTGGCCGGATTGCTGACAGTGCTTTATATGCACTCAGTCAGTTCGGCAAGCGCGCCGGATCTCTAACAACCGACTTCTCAGCCTCTCAGGCACCTTCACCCACTAGGGCAGGTGTCAGCACTGCAAGTTTATCTTTGATAACAAAGATGATTATAAAAAATTTGAACACCGTTCTTGACTTCTTGATTAATTTGATCTGAAAATTAACAACATCAAAACAACAACAATAATTAGAAAAACTAAATACAAACTAAAAATATCTTAAACTGAAAGCAACTAAGCTATCTCTATCAAGAGTAGATTTTTTATTTTATTTTTTTGTAGGGTTCTCAAAAAATAGTTTTGATTGTCCATTCGCCACTGCCTCAGCCCGAGCTTCATTTCTTTTCCTGGTTTCCTCTTGGTTGATCGTCCCAGTGGGGATCCTTCTGCTGATCGTTTGCCTTTTTAAGAATTAAATCTTTGAGATGACCCTCCCTAATGAGTGTTTTGATATGGTCTCTTAATTGGTAGCACTTTGATGTGTCATGACCACTTTTCTTGTGGAACCTGCAATATTTTGTCGTATCTCTTCGAGCATAGGTTGACAGTCTGGGAGGATATTTGACTAAATTCTGGTCTTCTACAATCACAAGGATTTCCTCTTGCTTCTTGGCGAGGGGAGTGTAGTTGGTATACTGACCCTGGAACTTTCTGTCGTTCCGACTGTTTCTACGATTCCCGTTACTCTCCTGGTGATCACCCTTTTGGTTCTTTATATAGCCTTCACTTGTTTTGGCGTTCTCCCCGGGGCGACCCCGTGTATATAACTACCCTCTGAGCCAGCTCTTTTTCTTCAGCTATTGCGTAACTGCCTGCCACATCTATCAGGTTGGCATATGTACTCTGGCATTTCCTCCTTAAATCGAAGGAAAGCCGACCCTTCTGTAGGTTGTTGGTGAAGGCGGCCACCACAGCCTCATCGTTAGGATTATGGATTCCTGACACTTCTTGAGAGAACCTTTTCAGGTAATCTTTTAATGATTTGTTCTTTCCCTGTTTGAGGGTGGAGATGTGAGCTATTGATTCTCTCCTTTGTATATTTCCTAAGAATTATCGCGAAAAAGCCTGGGCCAATTCTCTAAAATTCTTGATTGTTCCCTTTTGGAGCCTTCCAAACCACCTGGACCCAAGTCCTCGAGCGTTTAGGGGAACGTTAAGGACAACAATGGGTCATTGTAAGCATACAGTGCCATCGCACTTCGGGAACGTCTCACATGTTCCTTTGGATCTGTGTCTGCTTTGAACTGCTCAACTTGAGGCATTCTAAATCTTTCTGGGAACTGGGTTTGGAGAATGTTGTTCTCGAATGGGCTTTCAGAATCATCGTCTAGTAAATCTTTGGGCCCCTAGCGACGTTCTAATGCTTCTATCTTCTGAGTTAGTTTCCGTATCAAGATATCTCGCTTTTCTTCTGGCTCATTATCTATTCCCGATCGATGGCGATCGGTAAGTCCTTGCTGGATCCTATAGGTGCCCATCTTATTTCAGGTACCTGTGGTATCGAATCTTAGTGGGGACTTGCTCCTTCGGCGTGTTCTGTAGGGTGGTTGATCACCGTCATCTGACGAACTAGATCGATCCCGCCTGCGAGCATCCCTGCGGGTTTCCTCTGGCTCAGAATCTGCTTGATATCGATCTTGCATTCCACGTCCGCTAACTCCTTCATCTTCCCTTTGGAAGTGTTCCCTACTTCCAAGGTGATCCGACCTATCTCTACTGGTTTTACGGGGCGCGCCTGGGGTCACGCCTACTATCTCAGAATGCACCTTGGGGTCTTGTGCCACCATAGGTGTAGATAGTTGATACGGTGAGGTCAGATTAGCAGTTGCGGCTATATTGATTCCCTATCTAACGGCGTCTTCAATGACTCTTCGCAGGAACTTTTAGACCTGTTGGAATGCGTCTGGGGAAATTCCTGGTGGAGCGCTTGTGGAGGTTATCGCGACTTGACCTGTTGAGGTAGGAGTCATGGAGGGTAAATTTCCTCCAGTGATGCTGGAGTTCATGGGGCCAGAATTTTTAACACCACGAGGGGTGCCAATATTATACGGGGACTGACTTCCATCCCTATTACCTGCTATGTCGGTGCTTCACAAGTTCTTCGAGGTTAACTTAGCAAAGGTTAGTTCACGCTCCCTCCTTCTAGCTCCAATTGTTGACGGTGATTTTTGGATTAAGTAAAGTCGATCACGGGACACATAAAGTATGTAAAGTTTGCAGTTGTATAATGAATCGAAAAGAATAAAAAGAAGTTGTGCAAGCAAGATTTTACCTGGTAAAACACCAAGACGGGGAAACATCCACGGTTGCCAGTGACGGCGAGAAAAGAATTCACTATGTTGGAATTATCACACACTCAGGCTCTCTTGCTCTCACGAGGTTAACGATATCTCTAAGGAAGTTTGTTTTCCTTATCAGAGTATGCTTCAAGGCATATTATTTGAGTAAGACTTTTTCTCTACGTATTTGAGTCGTGATTGCCTTTAATGTCTCCCATGCGTCATCTAACTGACCAGCTGCCTAGCCAGACCAAATCTCTTTTACCCCGATCGGATTGTATTTACCCGACCAGCTCATCTCTACCCGATCGGCTAATTTCCCCGACAAGGTCATTCGTACCCGATCGGTTAGTTTCCCCGCCAATCTTAGGTAAACTTGATCAATCCTTGAGATCATCTATTGGTCGCCTTGTGTTGATCTTTCTTGGATGACTCTGATGACATGTCATATCTAATCACCGTACTTTTAGGTGATCATGTTGACTTGTCATGCTATCAAAAATCCCTATAACACGTACCAAACTTTAAAAAGTTTAGAGAAGGGAAAATTTATTTTATTTAAAAAGCTTTATAATATTAAATTTGTTGTGAATAGTATGTGGATTTACACCAATTGTATACACCACATAAAACACCCATCCACTTGATAACATCTCTCCACCACCTATGCCACTCTCTACTCAGTCCATATATATCTCTCAACTATGCTTCATCACCACTTGCTTAAAAGTGAGCATCGATTGTTTGCCTCTATATATATATGAGTATTGTATCATTTGTAAAGAATCCCCAGAATATCAAAAAGCACTCTCATATCTCTCATGTCTCTTGTCTCTCTCTTCTCTCACTCACTTTATTTCTTCATCTCATTTATTCATTTTATTATTTCATTTATTTACAACACGCTATCACCACGAATAAAGACTATGCAAGTAGTAATTCTGTTACAGAGAAAGTTCTTGAGTGTTTTTAGCTTTGGTTTTGAATTTTCGATCGAGTATAGAAATTTTGAAGTATTCGAATTGCTTTTCGAAAGATATCGTTGTGTTCCTCTCAGAAATATGATTCGAACGCCGCTAGCCGCGTCTCAAACGGAGCTCGAGCTCTAATGAACCCTCTAGCTCTGGTCAAAGTCTGGTCAACGCCATTTTTTTCCTAGAAATTTTTCTACAGTTTTTCCTAAGGAAGAAGACGACCACTTCAGCAGTGGTCAATGCCACATCATTAGTGGTCAGCGCCAAGTCTGCGCCTAGTCAACTAGGTCCAAAAGTGTTTTTTGCCCAACTCAGTGCAATTTTCACCCGTTTTCGATTGAGTCGGACCTATTTCCAGCTATTTTGACTGTTTCGGACGCAACCGTGCCATCAGTTTTAGCCAAATCCGCTTGTAAGTATTGGTTTGACTTATTCAAGCTTTATAAACTCTGTTTTTCAGACGCGATGGAAAATCCAGAACCTGGAGATCTGGATCATGTGTTGTATACATGTTTGATGCTTATGAAGATCAATATTTAGAGAAGGATATACACATTCAACCGGATGTTGTATGTATCATAAAAATGATTTAAGATCCTAACGTATAATGAAATTGGAATAATATTTTATCCATTTCATACATATCCAATAGGATGCTCTGAATATCATAAAAATGATTTAAAATCATATCATATATGAGACTGGATTATGCCGTGTCTCCAAACTGGCTTATGCTGTGTCTCCAGATAAATTGTTATTTTGTTGTCTTGAATGCTGTCATTGTATAGTCTGATTACTGATTTGTTTTGTTTGCATCTGATCAAATCTGAGCTGCGCTTCGATACCTTTTGGATCCATTAACTGTTTCTATGATTTAGTGCAATAGTGGGATTTATTTTTTCAATTCCTATGATAACTTGATTTAATACAGTTGAAATTATGCTTTGTACAGTTGTAGAGTACTGTGGGTATTTTACTCATGTTATGTTCGAATTCGATTTATGAAACAAACTAGTATTGCGTGTGGTTATGAATTCTACACTTTCTTTTAAATGAAACATTCTCTTTGATTTCTCTCAAAAGAAAAAAAAGTTGGATGCTCATTTTTCAATTCCTATGATAACTTGATTTAATTTGCTGCTCTTGGAATTTAATATTCTCTTTAATATTGTTGGTTTTATAAAAAGAGGGTTACTTGATTTTGTGCATTTATATTGTAATTTATAAATTAAGCTTTATTTCCTATTATAAGATGTCTTGTATTTATAAGGAAACCGGAATATTTTACTTATAGATGCCAGGTAGATGTTCAACAAATATCTGTCTTGCTTCAAATTCGAATTAAAGATATTTTACTTAATATAGTTGTCATAATTATTTTTTTTAGAATTCAAACCAAACTCCAAATTTGAATTAAATTTGTTCAAATTCGAATTAAACTACTTAATAGCTTGACTGCAGTAGCTGCACTTATTTGTTCACTGCTTGAAATTAAATTTACATATTTTTAAGGCTTCTAGGGTTAGGTTTTGTAAATTGGATGAGATATGTGGTTGGATTTTTGTGATTGTGTGTGGTTGGATTTTTCCAGCTGCATTGTTGTGGTTTCTGAGATGGTGGTGATGATTTTTGTAGCTATCGAATGGCAATTGAGTTGGAAATAGGTGTGTTTAATTGGGTTGGAAATATGCATGTGTTTAATTGGGTAGTATTAGTGTGTTTAATTGAGCTGGAAATAAATGTGTGTTCAATTGGGTTGGAAATAGGTTTTTGTCTTTATACCTTTATTGGATTTGCCATGTGAACGAATAGCCGGTTAGTTTCATTTGTTGGATTGTTGGATTTTGTACAATAGAGCAGGTGACTTTGGGTTTGAGGTTCATTTGGTGGATTGTTGGTTGGTCAATCCTTTTGGAATTTATTGTGAACATTTGAAATATGTGATGAATTTTAATTGTTTAGTACTTGTGTGTTTAATCGATCAATAACACTGGTGTGTTTAATTGACTAGACTACTAGTGTGTTTAATTGTTTGGTACTAGACTACTAGTGTGTTTAACAATAACACTGGTGTGTTTAATTGAGTTTCGGTGTGTTTAATTTAGGTTTGGTGTGTTTAATTGTTTAGTACCATTAACACTGGTGTGTTTAATTGACGAGTTCTGGTGTTTTTTATTCTTTAGTGCTGGTGTGTTTAATTGTTTTGTACTTGTGTGTTTAATTGATCAAGAACACTAGTGTGTTTAATTTAGTTATGGTGTGTTTAATCGAGGTTTGGTGTGTTTAATTGTTTAGTATTGGTGTGTTCAATTGTTTAGTACCATTAACATTGGTGTGTTTAATTGATGAGTTCTGGTGTGTTTAATTCTTCAGTACTGGTGTGTTTAATTGTTTTGTACTTGTGTGTTTAATTGATCAATAACACAAATCCAAAATGCAATTGGTATCGTGTTACCTAGTTATGTTCGGTTATGGTATCATGTGACCTGGTTATTACATATTGTAGAAACTGGTATCCCGTGCACATTTCTCTTGGTGTCATTTTTTTGTATCTTGACATCATCATCAAAAATCACTAATTAAGTGGCATTTTTTTTGTATATTGGCATTGTAGATTCAAGAATTGCTTGTTCAAAATGCGGGTATGTTTCAGAATTGAAGAAGTGGTGATGCTGGTGGATGGAGATAAATCAGATCATCATATGGATTCTTGAGTTTGATTATTTTGTCTGTAGGGATAATCTTCTTCAGTATGTACCAATTGGAAAATTTTATGGGATGTGTTGTAGAACCTATTTCCTTTCTCAATTTTATGGGATGTGTTGGTAATTTTGTTCAAGTTTTATTGGTGGTGTACTTTGGATTTAGTTTCCTTGAAAAAAGAAAAAGAATACATAGTTTGTTGGTTTAATAATGCTTACTTAAAGAATACATAAATTTGCAAACTGTGATCATGTGACGAAAAATAATTACCAAATGTATTGTGTCCAAGGGGCTTTGTTTGTGTTTTTGTCTAGGAACTTGGGTGAGTCACAACCCTGAAATCAATTAGGAAAAATTGCCCCAAAAACACTTCTTTTCGGCATTTAATCAAGCATCTCATATTACATGGCAGTAATTTACAAAATCAATATAGCATTTTCATGGCATCACCGTATTTTACATAATCCACAACATTCAAAGTTTGTGGGATAGAACTTTGACAAACTTTTTCACCAATCTCGTAAATTTCTCCATCCATTTTCCATCATAAGTGATTATCAATTTTGTTGGGTACATTCCTACATGTCAACAAATAAAAATCTCACAATTAGATTGAAATATATTAAACCCGTCACACATTAAACACAGTTCATGTATTAAACCTAGTGTGTTTAATTGATTTGGTAGATAAATAACTGGTGTGTTTAATCTATGAGAAAACACACCGGTGTTAGCTCTCGGTGCTTAAACACACTGATGTGTATTATAACACACACCAGGTGTCATCAATTAAACACACACGTAAATCATTAATTAAACACACACACACACACACACACACACACACACACACACACACACACACAAGTTCACATCAATTAAACACATGTAATTCATCAATTAAACACACACACACACACACACACACACACACACACACCAGTTCACATCAATTAACACACACAAGTAATTCATCAATTAAACACACACCAGTTCAAATCAATTAAACACACCATCTCAAATCAATTAAACACACCAGTGTTTAATCTCTGAATTCATCAATTAAACACACCATCTCAAATCAATTAAACACACCAATGTAAATCAATTAAACACACCAGTGTTTAATCTCTGAATTTATCAATTAAACACACATCGGTTCACATCAATTAAACACATAAGTTCAACCCAATTAAACACACACCTGCTAAAATTAATTAAACACACCAGCTCATATCAATTAAACACACTAGTGTTTAATCTCTAGTGTGTTTAATCTCTCAAATCAACCAAATTAAACACACCGGTTTGACCCAATTAAACACACTATTTCGACCAAATTAAACACACTAGATGTCATCTTCTTCAACCCAAATTCATGGCATCTACTGCAAATGAAAACCCAATCTATTTCATGCCTTTTAAACTAATTAAACAAAGGTTTCAAATACATACCTCGAGAAGAATGACCAGATCCAGCTCGATTTACAACTAGAAAGCTCCACAACAATTCCGTAAAATCTGATTTGTGTAGTTTAAGCCAATGTGTATTGGGGTGAGAGAGAAACCCGAGAGACAGAAGATGGAAGTTGATTTGTGCATGAAAGAAGATATAGCAATATGTTTTAGGTGTGAGAGAAGAGAGAAATAGATGTGTTAATGGCGTGATAAAAAGGAGAGAGAGAGAGAAGAGAGATTCGTGAGAGATAAAAGAGATTGAGAAGGGACAATTTCACACAACAAATAAAAAGCAAAAGGAAAATTGGAAAATGAGGGTCAATTTTGTCTCTTTAAGGCAAAGTTTGTTAAAAACAATAATAATACTAATGTTGGGTAAATTTAGTAAAGCACTTAACTTTTTGACTAAAAAGACCTATTTGCTATATATATATATATATATTTATATATCAGTGTTGTATAGAAATAGAGGTGTCCACGGTTTGGTTAAACCGACGGTTAAAAACCGAAACCGGACTCAAAAAACCGAAACCGAAACCGAAACCGAAACCGGCGGTTACAAAACCGGTTGGAAACCGGTTTCCAGCAGTTCGGTTACGGTTAAACCTCTCCAAAAATCGGCGGTTAACAAAAACCGCCTAAAACCGTCGGTTTAACCGCCGGTTTTATTAAAAAAAAACTAACCAACCAATTAGATGCTGCCACGTGGCACTTTTTTTGAAAAAAAAAATCGGACGGAACCGAAACTGGCGGTTACAAAACCAACCCAAACCGAAAATTTCCGGTTACGGTTACGGTTTGAGCTTTCCACGGAACCGAAACCGGACCGAACCGGAACCGTGGACAGCTATATACAGAATTGATGGATTGACACAAAACTCCTATCTTATTTTAGCGGTGGAGGGTCGATCTTCCTCCTTCATGGCTAGAACAAATGGAGGCGGTGTTCTGCCTCCTTCAATGCACAATTCAAGTTTTTATTTTAATTTTTTTTATCAAAATTGATTTTTTAATAATTATATTTTAAAGTCTTCAAACCTAAAATGCGAGAGGACTATTACTTGGTGTGGCAGCTGAAGACGCCGTCAGTGGCTTGGAATGGTTCCTTGATAAGAGAATTGTTTGTGGATGAGGATGTGAAAGCAATTCTATCAATTCCGTGTAGTAGTGATGTGATGAGGGAGGATTCAATTTGCTGGCATTACACACCTACAAGTAAGTACACAGTGAAGAGTGGGTATAAGTTGGGTTGTTTGCTAGAGGTTACGTCATCTGCTTCTTATGGTGGTGACAATGGTTTCTGCTGGAAGAATATATGGAATATGGAGTTGCCATCTAAGATCAAAATCTTTCTCTGGAACGCTTGTCATAACTAGCTGCCGACGATGGTTAATCTTGCTCAAAGGAGGGTTCCAGCGGACGGTTTTTGTCCACTGTGCAAAAATAAATATGAAACAACTCTACATGCTATTTGGGGTTGTTCGGGTTTAAAGGTTGTTCGCTCTTCATTTGGTTTTTTGAAAGGTATGACTTCTGGTAAGTTTGTGGAGGTTCAGGACTTTTTCAATATCTGTGTGTACAAATTAGATTCAGATGTCATGGCTTTGTTGTGTGTTATCTGGTGGCGGAATTGGCATCTGAGGAATAAATTGGTTCATGCGAGTGAGAGGTCTGGTTTGGAGGCGGTTGTCTCTTGGAGTATGAATTACATCTCGAATTACAGGGACGTTATGTTGACAGGTGCTGCGGTCGGAAGAGGGGATGTTATTCCAAAAGTTGTGAAATGGGAGGCTCCTAGACGAGGGGTCTTTAAACTAAATACGGATGCAGCTCTTGATGTGCGGCTTCTGAAAACTGGTTTAGGCATGGTGATTCGGGATCATACAGGCTTTGTTATGGCGTATGGGCTCAAAGGTTAGAAGCTAATTACTCGCCACAAATAGCGGAGGCTATGGCGATTTTCAAAGACATAACCTTTGCTGTCGAAACTGGTCTTGTGCCTATTTGTTGTAGAATCTGATGCTTTGGCTGTTATTAACTTGATTAATTCTGGTGATCAGATATATGCTGAAATTGGTTTGGTGGTGTGGGATATAAGGAATCTTCTCAAAAGTATTGAAGGTGGTTTTGCTTTCGTGTTTAGAATGGCGAATGTTGTCTCCCATATTTTAGCTAAGTTAGCTTTATCTTTAGATGAATACTGTTTTTGGATGGAGTACCCTCCGTGTGTGGAACGGTCTGTCTAGGACGACCGTCCTGTTTAGTCTGTTATGTTTGTTGTTATTCTTTCCTTCAAAAAAAATAATTATATTTTTTGTTACTTTATTTTTATATATTAGTTTAATTAATTAATTTAATTTTTCATAAATAATTATTTTTAAAATCAATTTCATATATAATTATTATGTAACCTAATCATTTATTGTATAATGATATCCATTTTAGTTATTTTGTTAAACATATTTTCCTTAATTTCCAAAATTCTTTAAAAACAATTACCAAACACTTGCTTGCTTATTTTTTAAGCAGATTATATCATAAGTAAAAGTTGTAACTGATTGTTTTTTAAGCAGCAAAAATCTCAAATATAATCTTAGGCCTCGTTTCATTTTTTATCTGAAGACTGAACGGTACTGAATAGTGACTGAACACTGAACATATTTATTTTTTTCCACTGAAAACTGAATATAAGTGATTAGTTGTTTGTTTTTTTTAAGTTACAAATATATGAAAATAAATATTTTACATCTATACCCTTCTAACTATTTTTTGTTATATATTTACATTAAAAATATTAAGGACAACTATAACAAGTAATTTAATAATTCTAAAGCAAAATTATTTAGTTATTAATAATACTTCAATTTATACATACAATTAAAACACTTTTTGTTTAGCTATATTGCAAAAGGAATATCTTAGTTTTTTTTAGGGACGTATGAGATGAGGTACGTTGATCTTATTGAACACATCTTATTGAACACTAGATTATTTTCCCTTGAAACAATATATATTGTTATCGTAAGGATGACATGATGTGCTCAGATGAAAATAACGTTATTATCAAACATTGTAATTAATTGACTGTGAACGCGATTGAATTGCATTTCATGATATAAAGTTGTAATAGTCCTACTATGATATAATTTGGTACAAAGAAGTCTACTGCACATTTTTACTTTTTTTGTTTTTTTTTTCTATTTTGTTGAAGTAATATAAATTTTGTTGGTGAGGAACCGGAGACTCAGTAGAATTTATTCTAATGGAGTTGTTTTTATAAATAATTTCAAAAAAATTGTATTCCTATGGAATTGTTTGAGTTTTGTAGCAATTAGGTTTTGTAATGCTAAAGTTTTTTATGGTGATAAAAAAAGTATTAATTTTTAATATGGTTAGGTTTAAACGGAAGATAAAATTGGAAATAAGTTAGATTAGTGAGGATGGTTTTCGAAGTAAAAAATTGTTTTAAAATCCGGTGGTTTTTTTGTTAAGTGAAAAGTGATAAAAATTCACTTTTATAAACAAGTGATTTTAGAGATATTGAAACGATTTTGTCACTTAAAAAAATCAAACAAAACAATTTAAGTGGAAAAATCAAACAATGCCTTAGTTTTCTATCATTAGATATTGGTACACACTATTCGTTAATTTGACAATACCTAAAGCAACCAAAATGGATGATAGGGCTAGGTTTTGTTACTAAACTTTCTATTTAATTTTTTTTTTTACAAAATTATCATTTAATTCTTTAACAAAAACACATTTAATTTTTTTTTGTTACTAAACTTTTATTTAATATAAGTGACAAATGCAAATAGTTTGTACTAGAGCCGCAACAAAGAAAAAGTATCAAGTTTTGCGATTGTTTAAACAAAATGCTAAATGGAATGCATTAGTACCAACGAGTGCAACAGATACTGAAATTGATGCCAATCAGAGTGATTATATCGATGGGGCATCAATTCCACTTGATTCAGATGATGAACCACTAGCATTTTAACCACTATCAACCACACGTTCAAGGACATAGGGAAGAAATGCTGTAAAAAAGGCCAAGTAAGGGAGTGACATAGAAGAAACTTTGCTAGAGAAATTTCAAAGACAAAGTGAAATGATTTTGGATTTCAAAGCAAAAATTGAAGAATGGGAACGAAAGAAGATGGAAAAGAAGGAACTCAAGGAAGAAATAGATACGGTATTATGAGTCATGATCCTTCCACTATACCCTCGAGGGAATAATGAAAGGTTATTGGGTGCAATAAATTATTAAAATAATGGAAAAGAAGAGGGCACGTTAAATTTCATCAAGCTCGAGGTACAATTTCTCAAACTCAATGTACTCTCCATCAATGGAAACTAGGTATTACCCGCATGCCTCTGACTTCCTGCCTCCGTCCAACTTCTAGTTTAATTTATGTATGTAGTTCAAATTTGTAATTTATGCTTATGTTTATACTTTCAATTATGCATGTGATTTTTCTTTATATTTATATTTATGTTAAGAGTTTTCTAATCTGAAATTTAAATTTTATAATGTTTCCTTATTTAAAAATTAAATGTTATAATGTTATCAAACTCGATAATAATTTAAAAATATTAAATATTAGTACTATTTTAAAGATCTTATTGAGAAATTTACAATTATGTTAATTTTATCAACATTAAAATTTATAAAATACAATTTATTGATCTCTTATTAAAAAGTAGGCATAATTAAATTTGACAGAAAAATATCACTATCAGATTTCACCAAAATATCATTATGAATGCATGTTTGTCGGGTGAGATTGGACATGCTCAATCCAATTCCACGTTGTGGTCTACACGGGATGCAATCCAATCCCGTATAGACAATTTGTGAGGTTGTAGCGGGACTATTGAGTCCTGCCACAAAGGCTAGAATTATTTAGTCCCAGCCTTTGTACTTTTTTTTAATTAAATTATTTCATTTATAAAATATTAAATTTATTTAATATGTTTTAAAAATTAATTTCATGTGTTATTCTTTTTTAATATCAATATATTTTATTCTAATTTTTTTTTAAATTTAATATCAATTAAAAATTAAATGTTATTTTATTTTAAAATTAATTAATTTATTTTAAAAAATAATTTATTTTATTCAAAAATAATAATTTAAATAAGTATTTTTAACCAAATTTAATTTAAAATAAAATTTTTTTTTGAATTTATTTAAAATGATTTTATTTGTTTAAAATTTAATTTAATATAATTTTATAATGGCCTTTAATAAAAGATAATTATTTTTTATCCAATCTTATTTTATACCAAACGGGATATTATTATTTTAATCAAATCCGTATGGTACCAAACACAGTACTAATTTAGTAAAATCCTATCGAATCCCATACAAAATATTTCAATCCTGTTTGCATTGCAAAAGATCCTTCAATGCGTGTAGTAATATTTCAATCCTATTCCAATGTCATAAAACTGATCAAATCTTATCCTGCGTATCAAAAGAGCCCTTGGATTTCACTCTCAACATCATGAGCAAAAGTATCACTCTTAAAATATTTCTCTCACCGTTGGAGATGGTCTAAGCTCCTCTGCTTAAACAACACACCCTTTGAGTTTTCAAAAACTTGCTTTTAACTTCATATGTCATCTTCTTCCAAGAGAATGTCACCTGGGAACATGGATTTGTTTGCAAAAGGCACACTTGTTGAAGTGAGCAGTGATGAAGGGTGGTTCTCTGGTGGATGGTTCGTTGCTAAAGTCTTGGATCCACCACTTCCGTCACCTTCTACTCATGGAAAAATGAAATTTTTGGTGGAGTATCAGGGCTTGTTTTGTTATGATGGCAGCAAGTTAGTGAGAACTTGTGCTGATATCAAGTTTGTGAGGCCTCTGCCACCTCCACCACCGAATGATGAACAAGAACAACAGAGGTTTGAAGTGAATGATGTGGTTGATGCTTATCGCAATGGTGGGTGGTGGGTCGGGGTGGTGTCCAAGTGTTGGGGGAGGAGGAGCAGAGGGTTTCTTCGGTCTTGTTGGAGGACCCATCTCGTACAATGAACTTTAAGTCCTAGTCCTCTGAGTGCATCTTGATTGGGTTGGTGACAAATGGATTCAACCTCAAAAACAGGTACTACACTTTTTAGGACCTTTTTGTTGATTATGGAGTTCAAAAGTTGCTTTCTTTTTGTATTATCATGCATAAAGTTTATGTCTTGGATCATAAATACCCGTTTCACTATACCCAAAATGCACCTGGTTGGCTAAAGTTTTCATTTTTGTGGCTGTTGTTTTCTTTTTCTTGTATCATGGAGAAAGTTTATGTCTTGGATTTTATTTTATTTTTTGCTGTTACTTACTGATTTTAAAGTTGTCTTTTAAAGTTGGTTTTTTTTGTTCGTTTCAAGCAAAAGGTGCAAACCAGTAGGCTAAAGTTTTTGGTTTTGTGGCTGGATTTTTCGTAGTTATTGTGGTTTCGGTGTTGACAACATATTAGGCACAATGTTCATCAGTAATTTAGGCTTTTTTTATTTTTGTTAATTATGAAGTTGAAAGTTGTTTTCTTTTGAAGTATTTTCTTTTCTCATATCATGCTTAAAGTTCATGCCTTGATACTGATCTGCCGACTTGATATCCCAAGTGCAAGCCAGAGTTTTTGTTTCTATTGCTTGTGCTTCATAATCTTGATTGCTATGGTTTAGTCCTGTCATTTATAAGATTTAATTGGCATTAAGAATCGGTACTGTGCATAAATAGTATGCTCTGTTTTCTTGTAGACAGTAAACCAAGTTTCAGTGATACACAAAATCCAAAGTGGGGTATTTGGAAAATTAGTTCTAACTAGGGGGAACTTATAATTAATTTCAAATTTTCATTAGCAGAAGATAGGATAGTGAATCGATTTTAAATTTACAATATTGTCAATTAGGAACTAGAGTCAATATTCAGAACTAGGAATGTTTTGAAATTTAGGCATTTTCTTCATTATGTTAAAATATTTTTTAATAGAATCTTATTGAAGGTCAATATGTCATGAATTACGAATGCGAACATTTTACAATTGAAGAAATAATTTTGTAATGTGACTAATAAATGAGTTGTGCTCACAGTTATTGGCAGAGTCAATTTCCATTGCATATGATAATATACCCTGATGGCATCTGGTATTCTGGTTTAATAGCTTGCTCTGTTGCTCAGATTCAATGTAATAGGTTATTGGTTCTTCTCTACGTGCTGTGAACTTCGATTTATTTTAGCGCTTTAGTTATCATCATGTTTATAGCTCAGTTTACTTAAACATGTCAGTTGTAATATTGATGCTATCTAGTTTATTTAATTTCATGATAATTCCATTATCAGATATTAAACAACCTTCATGTTTGAGTGGTAGAAAAATTACCCTATTTAGAGAATTATTGTTTATAGCTTTGTTTGACATGACTTTTAATCAAAAATTTATCTCTGTTGTTACATATAGACACTGGCATAAAAAAATCCACATAGTTTTTGTGTTCATGTATGATTGGACTCCGAATAATCATATTTAACCATAGGAATGATTAAAAGTTTATTTATGTCGTACTAGAACATGCACATTTATAGATAGTCTCAAGAATAAAAAGAAAACAGAAAAAGAATGTACAATTAAAGATCTTTTTGCCTGTGTATTGGTTTTTTGATGTAGAACAAAATTAGTAAGGGAGGAGAGAATAGGGGAAAGCAGATGGAAGCTGAAACTAGCAGTGAGAAGAGAAAGAGCGAAACACATGTGAAATTCTTACTTACAGGTACAAAAGATCTAGCAACTAATATTGGATTATAAGTTGAGGCTATAGTTTTTGTTTAATGGTGTAGGCTTTTATTCACAAGTATATGTTATGTTTAACGGATAAGGAGTGCGGTGGATCCGATGGCGGTGTTGATAAAATAGATGTAGAAGATTCTTCAATTACAGGTATTGAGGCCTCTCAACTCAATATTCCATGTAAAGAAATTATCGCAAAAGAAAAATTATTACAAAACACATACATAAAGGATTGACCAATTAATGACTCAAATCATTGATGTTGATGAACATGTATCAATGTAATTGTCAACAATTGTAGTTGATTCAAGTAAGCTAGAGTGACTGATACCAGCAAAAAAAAAAAGTAAGCTAGAGGGACTTCTAGCATGCATCTACTTGTTGAAATTGGCTTGATTATGCTGGTATTTACTGTGCAAGTGATTACATATGTTTGTTTTTCCTAGAAGTCCAAATGAAATTGTTGTGCAATGTGATGTAGGGACAGCCGCGGCTGACAATATGCCATACGAAAATCTAAACTTACGATCATTGGAGAGTTCACCAGTACTGAGATTTGTTCAATCATTCGAAGAATTTCAATTGATGCCACAAAAACCCCATTTTCGTCCTTTAGATGAATGTGAAGTGGTGTTTCGAGAGGGATTGACATTTAAGCATATGATGACTTTTGTTAACGTGGCAAAGGAAATATCAAAATTACAGTTTAATGCTTCGGGAAGCATCATGGACAGCCTTCTTAAATGTCTTCCAAAATTGGAATCACATGGCTTCGATGTTAAAGATGTGCGAAGTCGTCTTCTAAAGCTGCAGAAAATGAAAGAAAGTTAAGAACATCTACAAACAAAGTTGGAAAAGGTTAAAGGTGAGATCGAAATGCGGACTCTTGGGAACCAAGATCAATGCAGAGTTGATTGATACTACTGAGGCTATAAAGGTGTTAGAAGAAAAGAAGGCAAGGCTTATATCAATGAATGAGGAAAATGATTCTGAGATTGCTAAGTTGAAATCCAATGATAGTTCACTTAATAAGCACATTCAGAATGTTGAGCATAATTTGGCAAATCTAGCTACTTCCATTTGACTAAAATCTCAGCTCGTGGTCTATACTTACCCTTTTGAACCACCCGTCGATCCAAGATAGCTTGTGGCTGAGGAAGAATAATTGAATCATCAGAAATTGGAGGTAACTGAGGTGAAGCAGGAGTTACTGGACCCAAATGCTTTCGTAGTAAACTAACATGAAAAACGTTGTGCAGTTGTGAGCAAGGTGGTAAGTTCAGACGATAAGCCACATGTCAAACCTTTTCCAAGATTTCATAAGGCCCAAAAAACCGCGGAGCCAGGTTGAGGAATCCACAAAATGCTACAGATGACTAACGATAGGGCTGCAACTTGAGGTAGACATAGTCACCGACTTCAAAATGTACTTCTCGTCGATGTTGGTCAGCGTGGCTCTTCATCCGATCACGAGCTTGTAACAAATGTTGACGCAGCTCTCGCAAGATTGTTTCCCGATCACGAAAGTGTTCATCTACTGCTTGTACCCGTGCACTGCCTGGTATATAGGATAGAAGGTTGGAGGTGGAATGCCATAGACCGTTTCAAATGGAGAAATGTTCTTGGACGAGTGCGTTGATGTATTGTAACTATATTCAGCCCATGGTATCCAATCAACCCATTTTCACAGCTGGTCACCTGCAAAACATCGAAGATATTGTTAAAAAGTACAGTTCACTACCTTCGTTTGTCCGTCAGTTTGGGGATGATAACTGGAGCTCATGTTCAAGGTTGTGCCTTGTAGTTGGAATAATGTTTGCCAGAAAGAACTGATAAAAATCTTATCACGATCGCTGACAATCGACGACGGTATTCCGTGTAGTCGGACAATGTTAGAAACAAATGTCTTTGCTACTGATAAAGCAGTGAATGGATGTTTCATTGGTACAAAGTGAGCATATTTGCTCAGTCGGTCGACAACGACCATCACAACGGTATGACCATAAGAGGATGGCAGTCCTTCTACAAAATCCATGGAAATTGCCGTCCACACTCGTTCCGGTACTGGAAGTGGATGTAATAGCCCAGCTGGTCTCAAACAATCATGTTTATATTGTTGGCAAGTTGTACAAGTCTGGAGATATTCCTTTACTCTGTTTTGCATATTTGGCCAAATGAAACTAGACTTAATTCGGCTTAAGGTTTTAAGGAACCCAAAATGACCTCCAACAGGTGATGAATGCCCATCCGAAAGAATAGAAGGAATCAAGGAAGAGTGTGGGCTCAAATAAACTCTTTCTTTCTTAAACTAAACACCATCTTTTCACAAATATTTTTCACCCAATTGCTGTGTACTCTTACTGGCTAAAGTGTCATAAAAAGGATCTTGTTGAACCTCAGTTTTGATAATCGACCACCAATCCGAATAAGGTACGGAAATTGCAATAAATTGAAATTCGACCACGCGAGACAAGGAATCAGCTCCTTGATTCTCTTGTCTTTTTTTGCACTCAATCACATAATCATAACCAAGTAATTTTGGCAGCCAACGAGTTTAAGCCGGAGTGGTGATTCGTTGTTCTAGTAGATATTTGAGGTTTCTCTAATCAGTTCTCACCGTAAATGTCTGCCCAAGAAGGTAAGGCTTCCATTTTCTGACTGCCTTAATCACTAACATCTCCTTCTCGTATGTTGACAGTGCAAGTGCAGTTCTTTTTAATGCCTCGCTGTAAAATGTTATTGGTCGGCCTTGCTGGGAAAGGATTGCTCTGATTCCTATGCCACATGCATCACATTCAACAATAAATCGTTGATTGAAGTCTGGCAATCTGAGGACAGAAGCTGTGGTGAGAGCCTCTTTAAGTTGGGCAAAAGCGACTGCTGATTCATCACTCCAAGAGAATCCATCTTTCTTCAAGAGTTGGGTTAATGGGGCAGCTATACTTCGGAATCCTCTGACGAATTTTCGGTAATACCCGGCGAGTCCCAAAAACCCTCTAATCCCCTTGGCTGTAGTTGAAGTTGGCCAATCAAGGACTGATTTTATCTTGTCTGGTTCCACAGCTACTCCATTTTCAGATATGAGATGACCAAGATAATCGACTTGTAAATGTAACAATTGTATAAAAATTGCTAATGAAAATCAATCATACAAAGGAACAGAACACAAAGAAGTTTTAATATTCTGAATTAAAGGTTCTCTTCGAGGGAGAACAATCCTCCAAAACAAGCAGAGCTTGAAATTACAATTACAATCATCCAGAATACCCTATGCTCTCTTTCTCCCAGCTATTTAATAACGAATAGCTAACTAACTAACTGATATTAACAAATTCCTCCAATAACTAACAGCCAAATCTCAGAACGAATAGAAACAAGACACTTGGTGCTTTCTTTCTTCCTTCCTCTTTCTCGATTGCACAATCACATGCACCTCACATTCAATTTAATGACAATCGAACAGCCCAAAATCACTCTGTCTCTCTAATCCTGACCCTTCATTATTCGACCATTACAATAGTCCCCTCTTTCAAAGCACATTGCCCACAAGGTATGGATACACCTCTTTCATATGGTGCCAAATTTCCCAAGTAGCCTCTTCATCAGTTTGGCTGCACCATTTGATTAAAACCTCTGTAACGGTTCGATTATTTACCTTTTTCATCCGACGCTGTAAAATCTGCTCAGGCTCAGGATAGAACTGACCTTTGTCGTTAGTTGGAGGTAAACTGGGGATAGGAATGATGGCAGCACCAAGTTTCTTCTTCAAAAGGCTCACATGGAACACATGATGAACCCGCGAAGAGGCAGGCAGGTCCAGTTTGTATGCGACAGCACCGATGCGTTCCAGCACCTGAAAGGGTCCATAAAAACGGGGAGCCAGCTTCTGAAACTTTCTTCGCACCACAAATTGTTGCCTATAAGGACGCAGTCGAAGATAAACCCAATCCCCGACGGCAAATTCTCTATCAGAACATTTCAGATCAGCATAACGTTTCATCCTCTGTTGGGCAAGAGTGAGATTTTCACTGAGGTCGGCCATTACAGACTCACGAGATACTAACAAATCATTTACAACATTGACTCTGGAAGTGCCAGGGATGTAAATAAGTAATCTTGGGGGAGGTAAGTGATAAAGGATTTCAAAAGGAGATTTCTTAGTAGACTCATGATAATTGATGTTGTGCTAAAATTCCGCAAACGGAATCCACTTGGACCAATCCTTGGGGCGATCACTACAAAAACAGCGAAGATATGTTTCCAAGCACTTGTTAACAGTTTCTGTCTGTCCATCAGTTTCAGGGTGATCTGCAGATGAGAAATTAAGGGAAACACCCATTAGTTCAAATAAAGCACTTCAAAAGTGACTAGTGAATGTTGAATCTCTGTCGGTGACTATCTTTTGGGGTAAACCATGAAGCTTGAACACATTATACAAGAAGGCTTGAGCCACTGTGGAAGCTGTATATGGATGAACCAGAGGAATAAAATGACTATACTTTGAGCAGCGATCAACCACAACAAGAACCACCGTATAACCATTGGACTTAGGAAGTGCTTCAATGAAATCCATTGAGATTTCTAACCACACAACCGTTGAAATTGGTAAAGGTTGCAGAAGGCCAGAGGGGCTGATGGACTCATTTTTCATGTGCTGGCAGATATCACAGATGCGTATGTGCTGCTTGATATCTTTTCTCATACCTCCAAAAAAAAAATCACGCTTTGCTCTGTGTACTGTCTTCTCATAACCAGAATGTCCCCCTAAAGCAAAGTTATGGACAAAAGAAAGAACCTTATGTTTAAGGGGTGAATGTTTTCCTACGCAAATTCGCCCTTTGTACAACAAAATACCTCCATTATCTTGGTACTTAAGAGGATCCAACTTATTGTCTTTAAGTTGCTGCCATAGATCAACCAATTCTGAACAAGAAGTATAGGACATTTTGAGCTCAGTAAGCCATTCAGGGACAGGAAAGGTGATTAGGGACAATTCATCATGGCTGTCCATGGAATCCTTCCTGGATAATGCATCAGCAACTTTATTATCACAACCTTGCTTATATTCCACAGAGAAGTCATATCCAAGCAACTTGGAAATCCACTTTTGCTGGTTCGGAGTTCTAATTCTTTATTCAAGTAGAAATTTGAGACTTTGTTGGTCAGTTTTTATAGGGAATTTCTGACCAAGTATATAGGGTCGCCATCTCTTAATTGTTGAAATAACCACAAGAAATTCTTTCTCATCTGTTGATAAAGCCAAAGCCTTCCCTTTCAATGCTTGGCTAAAAAACGCAATTGGCTGCCTATGTTGCATTAAGACATCGCCAATTCCCAACCCAGAAGCATCACATTCAATTACAAATGGAGAGTTAAAATCAGGTAAAGCCAAAACAGGTGGGGATATCACTGCATTTTTCAGCCTTACAAAAGCCTCCTCAGCTTCAGTAGACCACTTGAATGCATTTTTCTTCAACAAAGTTGTCAACGGTGCTGCAATAAGACCATATCCTTTAATGAATTTTCTGTAGTAACCAATGAGGCCTAAGAATCCTCTCAACTGCTTGATTGTTTTAGGTATAGGCCAGCCAGTCATAGCCTTTAATTTCTTAGGATCGGCTCTAACTCATTCGCTTGAAACCCAGTGTCCTAGATAGTCCACCTCAGCAACCCCAAACCTACACTTTGACATTTTAGCATAAAGTGTATTATCTTGTAATGCTGCAAAGCTAACCTGAGATGTTGTCGATGCAGTTCAACTGATTGACTATAAATGAGTATGTCATCAAAGAACACCAAAATGAACTTCCTTAGGTATGGTTTGAAGATGTTGTTCATGAGAGACTGGAAGGTAGATGAAGCATTTGTGAGGCCAAACAGCATGACCAGAAATTCATAGTGTCCCTCATGCGTGCAGAACGCTGTCTTGGGAATATCCCCTGGATTCATTCTAATCTGATGGTAACCTGATCTGAGGTCCAACTTGGAAAAAATTCTGGCGTTAAAGAGCTCATCTAACAGCTCATCCACCACAGGTATGGGAAATTTGTCCTTGACTGTCTGCTCATTAAGGGCCCTATAATCTATACACATACGCCAACTTCCATCTGCTTTCTTTACTAAAAAAACTGGGGAAGAGTAAGGGCTTTGACTGTCTCTTATGATGCCTGCCTGCAACAATTCCTGGACAATTTTTTCTATTTCACCCTTCTGATAGAAAGGATACCTATAGGGTCTAACAGAGACAGGGGATGAACCTTCTTTGAGTGTGATATGATGATCAAGACACCTAAAAGGTGGTAACTCGGTTGGTTCCTTGAAAGCTTTCAAAAATTCATCAAGAACTTCCTGCACCCAAACTGGTGGTTGTTGATTAACCTTTACTGGCTGCATTGAAATTTGCAAGAGCAACTCTTTATACATTTTCGGGCAACTATCTTCTATCTGAAAGAGCTGATTAATAGGTGCTTGAATTCCTGTTAGCTGTATAGTTTTTCCTCCCCATTGGAACTGTAAGGTCAGAGTATTCAAATCCCACAATATTGGACCCAAAGACTTCAACCATGAGACACCAATGACCATGTCACAACCTCCCAATGGCAACGCAAATAGGTCCACCATAGTCTGAAAAGTTTGAATCCTAATTGGTGTTTTTGCACAGAAACCTTCACTCTTAAGCAATGCCCCATTAGCTACCCTCATTTGTAAAACTTTATTATTTTCTGTTTGCAGACCATATTTCCTTATCAGATTAGAGTTGACAAAGTTGTGTGTACTCCCTGAATCTACGAGAATTACTAGTCTATGTTTGCCTATGTATCCCTCCAACCTCATAGTATTAGATGTTTGTGATCCTGTAATTGCATTTAAAGAAATCTCTCCATCAGGTGGTTCCACTTCTTCTTCATCTGCTTCTATGTAAAACAACTTAGGAGTCTTACATTTATGGCCAGGATTCCACTTTTCATCACATGAAAAACAAAGGCTCTTCCTTTTCCTTTCTTCAATTTCCCTTCTTGAAATTTTGGAAACTTGAGAATTGTTAACTGATGTTGTGCTTTCTGTTCCTGAATTAACGGTTGTTGAGGACTGACTCTCTTTTGGAATAAAAGAAGTTTCCCTAAAAGAACAATGTTTAGTACCCAAACTACTAGTAAGTACTGATCCAACCTTATTTGCCTCAAAAGCAAAAGTTTTCCCAGACAAAATATTCAGATACGCCTCTTGTTGTTTTGCTAATTCATATGCTTCGAACGTAGTTGAAGGCTTAAGCATTTTTACAGGAATTTGCAACTCTTCTTTCAAACAACTTAGAAAACAGTCAAGTTTCAAGTCTGGAGAGAGATTAGGTACCTTATTTGCCAATTGTTCGAATTCGCCCCTTAATGTCTCCACTACACCATTCTGTTTCAGCTTGCAGAGTTGTCCGAAATAAGAATGGATGATTGCAGGAGCAAATCGAGCTTTGATAGCTGGGTAAAAAGTCTCCCAAGAATTAGCAATTTCAGTTTCACGAATGTCCTGAAACCACTCAGTTGCCTCCTCTTCCAAATAAAATTGGACCACCTTGACTCGTGCTTCAACTGGAATCTTGTAAAGTTTAAAATATTGTAATGCTTTGCGCGCCCAAGGTTCAGGATCTCCCGAACCGAACTTTGGTAAATCAATTTTCACATTCTTGAGGTAAGGATCTCTGTTATCATATCGATCTCTTTCTCCATTTCTGCCATCAGTTCTTTCTCTACTTTGGCGTCCACTTCCAGAGTCTGAACCACCTCTCTGTTCCATAGGATTCATCACCGATCTTGACGTCTCTTGCTGCATTGAAGCCAGCATAGCCATCATCGTGGACATGTGCTTCTCCATTGTAGAGAAACGATTATCCAAAGAAGTCACCTTGCCATTAACATCATCCATGTTGCCTTTCACGTTACCAAGCTGATGTTCGAATCGTGAAATCAGTCTCTCTTCCATAGTTGCCATAGAACTTGCAAACTCATCCCTCAAAGCTTGAGATCCCCTTGTATTTTCCACCATTGGTGCCCGTAGATCGTGTGGGCTCTGATACCAATTGTAACAATTGTATAAAAATTGCTAATGAAAATCAATCATACAAAGGAACAGAACACAAAGAAGTTTTAATATTCTGAATTAAAGGTTCTCTTCAAGGGAGAACAAACCTCCAAAACAAGCAGAGCTTGAAATTACAATTACAATCATCCAGAATACCCTCTGCTCTCTTTCTCCCAGCTATTTAACAACAAATAGCTAACTAACTAACTGATATTAACAAACTCCTCCAACAACTAACAGCCAAATCTCAGAACGAATAGAAACAAGACACATGGTGTTTTCTTTCTTCCTTCCTCTTTCTCGATTGCACAATCACGTGCACCTCACGTTCAATTTAATGACAATCGAACAGCCCAAAATCACTCCGTCTCTCTAATCCTGACCCTTCATTATTCGACCATTACAATAAAACCCTAAACCTGCATTTGGATTGCTTAGCAAATAGACTGTTAGTTGACAAAATCATTAACACAATACGCAGATGTGAGAGGTGGTCTTCCCATGTTTGGCTGTAAATCAAAATGTCATCGAAGAACACAAGGATAAATTTTTTGAGATATGGACGGAAGAGATAGTTCATGAGAGACTGGAAGGTTGCTGGCGCATTGGTGAGGCCGAAAGGCATTACTACGAATTCGTAATAGCCTTCATGCGTTCTGAATGCCGTTTTTGGAATGTCATTTTCTGTAACCCGAATTTGATGATATCTAGACCTCCAGACAAGTTTTAAGTAATATCGAGTATCATGTAGTTCGCCAAGCAATTCATCAATAACTGGAATTGGATATTTGTCTTTCACAGTTATGTTATTCAGTGCCATATAGTCTACACAAAACCTCCAAGTGCCATCAGTTTTTTTGACTAAGAGAACAGGGGATGAAAACGGACTACTACTAGGTCGTATGAGGCCTGAGTTCATAAGTTCAGTCACCAAATTTTCAATTTCTGATTTCTAGTAGTAGGGATATCTGTAGGGTCTTACACTCACAGGATTTTGATTTGGAATTAAAGGTATTTGGTAATCATGGATTCTTTGTGGAGGGAGACTTTTAGGTGGTTCGAAGACATGTTTGAACTCTTGGAGAAGTGAGGTTAGGTCGTTGGATTTATTACTTGTGGTGGATTCATGTGATTTTGAATTAACCTGACAATAACTTATTTGTAAAAAAAAAACATGCACCTTGTAAATTCTGGCATTCTTTGTCAGACATGGCTTCAATTCCTGATCGGCCGAGACCGTAAAATGTATGCATGTCTCCTTTATCTCGGAAAGTCATCGTCAATTTGTGATAATCAGTTTCAATTGTTCCAAGCGTAGCCCCAATACCACTTGGCAGGCTGCTACTGGGAGGATATAAAAATATGACTTGATTAATTATCCTTGTATCATCAAAGTGAGGGCCAAGCATCTTCCTGGGCACTCTATTTTATCCCGATTTGCAACCATGACTTGTAGAGGTTTGTCTCGAGTTACCGGCAACCCATATTTGGTTACAATGGATTGGTTGATAAAATTGTGTGTACTGCCTCCGTTGATCAACACTTTGACATCTTTACTCTTCAATTTTCCATGAACACGGATAGTCTAAGGATGTTCTGTTCCAGCAATGGCATGGAAAGAAACTTTTGGTATTGATTCAACAAAAACTTCTTCTGACTGTAAATTTTCTACATCAACTGATTCTTCTGTTTAAAAATCTTTTATCATAAACATTTGTGGTCTCTGACATCGGTGTCCTGGTTGCAATTTTTCATCACAGTAGTAACATAGCCCTTTTTCTCGTCGGTCTCGTGCTTCTTGACTAGTAATTCTTAGGATGTTGTTGGGATTTAACCCTTCTCCTGTAACTTTCTTCTGATCAGGTGGTGGTCCTAAAATTCCATCTGTATTGTTGAGGTTGGTACGCTGTGTTAGCGTGAATGATTGGGGACGAAAAATACTGATTCCTTTTTTCTACAGTACATTACGTTCTTCAATCAACCTTGCCACACCAATGGTGTCAGCCAACGTCTTTGGCTGTTTGATCTTCACATCTAGTCGAATATCATTCTTGAGTCCAGCCACAAAGCACCCTATCAAGAATCCTTCTGGCAGTCCATCAACTCTGTGAGAGAGCTTTTCGAAGGCCTCTTGGTACGCTGCTACAATAGTAGTTTGCCTAAGCCGTGGGATCACCTCAGAGGGATCTTCAAAATCCGTTGGTCCAAAGCGGATTAGAACAGCTTTTGTGAACTCTGCCCAAGTCATTGGCCCTCTAAATTTAGTGATCCATCAGAGCCATTGTAACGCTATACCTTCTAAGTGGAACGATGCTAGTTGAACATATTGATCAGAAGTAATTTCCTTAAATTCAAAGTACTGCTCTGTTTTAAAAATTCACCCAGTGGGATCCTCTCCTCCAAATTTTGGAAATGAAAGCTTAAGATGGTGATGATTTCGATCAGAGTTAGAGTTGGAATAAGATCCTTTAGGTCGAATCATTTGATGTGCAGCTTCACCTGGAGCGAATGGGTTAGTCTCAATGTGGGTTGTGTTTGCACTACGAGAAACTCGCAATGCTTGAAGTTCGGTCAGAATTGTTTGAAGAGTCGAATTAACCTGATCAAAGTTAGACTCATGTTTTGCCAAAATTTGGTTTACTTCGTTACGAAATTCAGCATTGGATTTACCACGGGTATCCATGGATCATGCTCCGATACCACTGATAAATATAATTTTGAGAAAAAAAAAAGAATAACAGGAAGAAAGAGGGAAAAGAAGGAAAGGTTGGAAATCGGTAAATACTTCTCTGCTTTTCATTCCATAAACGAAGCTATTATGTAGCATTTCTTACATGGCAGAAATAAAACTGAATACAAAAGTGAAACTGAATACAACTGAATACAGATAATGGAAAATAACTTCAAGTAACTTCTATACACCACAACTGCATCATGTTGATACAACCAATGAACCAAAGAACCACATTTATATGTACATAACATACTAAACATAACACATTGAACATAGACCAAGTCTTCTGCTTGCTGAACTTGCTATCTTCATGCAGCTTGCTGAACTAGCTGTTTTCACACGGACTTGCGGTGTAATTAATCGTATCACTATCATGCTCAGTGAATGCATCAACACTTTTACTAGATGATATAGGACTAGTATGCATTGGACAAATTCTTATTAATATCCTTAATAATCAGAATTTGTCCAATTCTCTTATTAATAATAAAATAAAAGAATCAATTAAAAGAATAAAAAATAAATAAAAACAGAACTCTCAAAATTAAAAGAGTTGAGGCTGTGGGGTTCCTTAACCAAATAAATGTAATAACAAGAATATAAGAATGTGAAATCTTACAAAGATTCAAAGAGAAATAAAAAAAAGAAAGGAAAATATAATATAAAATTTTAAATTGGCCATGTGAGACTTGATTCAACCAGTATTTCACAATCAAAAAGATCAAAAGATATCACAAAAAGGAACAAAATTTCAAATAGAAAACAAATCAACATCTTTTACTCTGTTATACATTAAAAAGTAATTTCTTTTTATTAACAACAGACTCTAACTTATTATGACTTAGTCTAACAACCGACTCTTGCACATATCACAAAGATCCTCAGAGATCACTTAATGAAGTCTGGGAAATACACGAGCACGTAATGGATTTTTCATTTCCATCATGAACCCTACTTTCTCCGACAGATCAATATTATTTTCTCTATTTACAGCGGCCCATTCAAAACACCAAATCAAATTGGCCACAAAATACTCTAGATTTAGAGTTGCAACACCAATACCAGGACAAATCCTTCTTCCAGCACCAAACGGCAACATCGTAATTTCTTTCCGTCCCGTTATATCAAAACCGTTATTATTTTCCCTCCCAATCTCATCATCAAACAAAAACCTCTCCGGCTTAAACTCCATCGGATCTTCCCACACATTCGGATCCAACCCCATGTCCGGTATCAGGAAGCACACCGGAACACCTTTCGGTACAAGGTACCCACCCAATTCCACATCCTCAGTAGTTGTATGTGGCACTGCCACCACATTCACCGGTGGGTGACGTCTCAAACCTTCAAGAATCACTGCTTTTAAATAAGGCAATTTTTGCAAATCCTCCTCCTTGATCCTCTCTTGTCCTTGCTCAATAACTTGATGCATTTCTTCAATAATCTTTTCTTGAATTCTTGGGTGCTTCACAATATTCGCCATTATCCAATTCAACGTCGTTGCTGTAGTATCAGTGCCAGGGCTTATAAATTCAATAGTCAAGCACAACAGATCAGTTTCTTCAAGATTCTTGATCTTGCCCTTATCATCAGCAACTTCTAGCTCCATTAAAGTATCTACATACGAGACAGTTGATTCGATACAGATATCGTTTTTTTCTTGCCTCATTTTCTTTCTTGCTCTAATTAAAGACATAATCGAATCGTCTCTTCTTTTGATAATTTCCTGAAACTCATTCCACATATTTCTGTACACAATCTTCCATATTTTTTGCATAACAACAAACACTTTGATCACTCTAGGCAAGAAATTATTCAATCGATCTTGTGCGACGTCGAGCTCTTGAATCTTGCACTCATCAATGTTATCTCCATAACACATTAAAACCAACATTGAAAAGATAGCATATCTGAAATGATCTTTCACATAAACATGACCTTGGCAGAGTTTACTGTCTTGTTGGAGCTTATCAACAAGATTGTCCAAGGCACGTTTACGTACGTGAGAGTAGGATTTCAGGTGAGCAGGGTAGAGAACTCCAGCTGTTCCAATGAGATTACGGCGTAGAATACGCCAAGTCGTGCCATAAGAAGACAGAGCAATGCTTGCATGTGTGTAATGGTCAGGAAATACTTTCTTGAGTATGTTTGAATCCGGGCGGTCAGCAAAGACTGCACCTTGTTGAATAAGAGCTTGGTATGCTAGGTTGTGGTCTGCAATGAAAATGGTGGGTTTGGAGCCGATGTATACAGTCATGATCGGACCATATTTGCGGCGCATGAGGGAGATGAGCGGTCCGAGTTCATAAAAAGGTTTGCGATGCCATATGAAGTTGGCTATGAGATGGAAAGTTGAGGGTCCTGGTGGGAGTTTTGTTTTGGCGGTTTTTGATGATGAAGAGGAAAAGAGAAGTTTGAAAATGAAGCTGAGCAGGAGACAGATGCATAGAGTGAAGATGATGATGATCATCATCATATTAGTTGTTTGCATCTCCATGTGTGATTGTGAGAGGCGGTTTTCCAATATTTGATGGATGATGCAAGTACTTGTGCAAGTATCCATGCTCTTTATAGACTTCAATTCTTGGAAAGATTTCGTTTTTCTCCCTTATGGTTCGAATTAATTATAAACAACGTACTGAATGGTTTTCAAATATGATTTTTTTTAATTTATGGGACCACGTAATTCTGAATATGATATGTCAGTACTTCTATAAAACCTTGATTTTTAACTATCTAATCGTTCATATATTAAGAAACGAAATTTTGAATATAAGTTCATACTTTAATTTCTATATATCATTTTAACAATATATATTTGTACTGTTAATGAGTAGTGATGGAGATCAAATGGTAGGAAATTTGCAAGAATCATCTGCTAACAGCAACTTGATTTATGTAATTTTATCAATCACATTTGATGAAGGCATATGCTTGATTTATATGATTTGATCGATCACAGCCTTTTATTTGTTATCTCTACTCATATATATTGGAGTTTTGTAGTCATTTCATAACATATTTGAGTTGATACTAAAATTTCTAGTTATAAAATTTCTTTTGTTTGCTTTTTCAATATTATAATGAATCAATGAGTTGGCAAAGTGTTATGAGTCTTGAGTATTCTTCGAATCAATGAGGCTTGATCACCTATTACGCTGCATCAAGTAGTCAAAAGATAGATTAAAAATTTTCAAAACCTTAATTTTTGTGGACTCCTATACTAGAATTGAATAACTAATAACTACTCCAATAAATATACATATTATGTATAATATCATATCCTTTTTTTTTATTTCATGTTTAAATTTAAAAAAATAATGGAGAAACAGATCACGGTATGCTCAGTACTCATACTTTTGTTTATAAGCTTACTCAGTTCTCAGGTGTTTGATGCGAGTTTTACTGTTCAGGTGGCAGAAGCCATGGCAATTCTAAGGGCAATCATGTTCTCTAATGATTGTGGTCTGTATCCTTGTGTTCTCGAGTCGGATGCGGAAGTTGTTGTGAATTGGATTAAGAAGGGGAGTCACCATGACTCTACGAGCGGGGTGATACTTTCAGATATTTCCAACCTTTTCTCCGAGAGGAATGATTTGAGTATTACCTTCGTCCCTCGTAAGGCAAATCAGGTTGCCCATTCACTAGCTAGAAATGCTCTTGGTAGCAGTTCATTTTGGTCCTGGCTGATATGACGGTGTAGACAGTTGTGTTTATTTCAAAAAATAAATAAAATAACTTATAAGCTGAGCTAAATATCTAAAACTATTAATTAGCTTGCCTAAAAAATAGAGAAAAAAAAAAGGAATACGACAAGACTCTATATAAGCAAATGATAGCTTATTTTATTATTGATGGGTCTTTGTTGTAAGTAGTCAAACACCAATTGATTAAAATATATTGTTAATTAGTACCAAATCAATATTCAAATACCCCGTTTACTTTTTTAAAGAGATGTCTTTATAAAAGAGGTATTAAATAATAATAAAAAAGATTAGTCAATAAATTATAAACGTTCTCAACATTTTTAAATAGTCTGAGACTTAGTCTTACATTGAGAGAAAACTGCCTTCACTTTAAAAAAAAAAATTGAATTAGTTTACAATTAATTAATGTTTTGACTAATTGGCGCTAGACCGTCCTGAATTGTACGTGAAGTTGCAACCTGCCCCCTAAATGTTTTGTTTATGCGTTAAACCTCTCGAACTGTTAGAAATTAACAGAAAGTAACGAAATAGGAACATAACTCCTTTGTACTTAGGGGCTTGTTGCAACATTTTCTGCCAATTTCCAACTGTTTGAGGGGTTTAACGTCTACAAAAAAATATTTAGGGGGCAGGTTGCAACTTCGCGTACAATTCGAGGGATCTAGCACCAATTAGTCTAATTTTTTAATAAAATTTAGGGATATTATCATTTCCCCCCCTGACATTTGCCCTATTCAAAAGGTGATAACAGAGTTTGTCTATAATGGTCGGTCTCCCCCTGAAACGAAACTAATGTATATTATCCCTCTTATGTTACCTTTTCCAACCAAATATGCATTGACCGTTAATCCTGATGGTCAAATGACCGTTTTATCCTTCAAAATAATCAAAAAATGACCATTTAACCCGCCAGATATTTATAAAATAAAAAAATAGTAAATTTTTTTTGTGAAAAAACAAATTCAAGTCCAGATTTCGAGTCCATTCAGATTCAACACCACCATCACCATTATTAGTATTATCATCAACACAAGATTTTGAAAAACTAAACCCAGAATATCATCAACACCCCCACCACCACCATTATCGGTCCAGATTCAACACCCAAACCCTCCATCTCCATCAAACCCGCCATTACCACCCATCGCCACCCCTAAAATCCAGCCACCACGGTTAACCACCCTCAAATCAAGACCCAACCGTGAACCACCCATCACCACCACCACACAACAACCCACCCAAAATCCATATTCGAAACCAAATCTACCCGAAACCAAATTGAAACCTAATCGACCCAAATTGAAATCAAATCGAAACCAATTCACCACACATGCACAACACGCCCATGAACCCAACCTATATCAAAAAAAATCATACCCAGAAAAAAAAAAATAAACCACCCATTCACAAATCATAGATCTTCAGCCACCACCCCTAAATCACAACCACGCAGCACCACCACCTCCATCTCCAACACCACCATCCACCCAAACCCCACCAGCCGGCAGCCCCCGAAATACCCCAAACCAATTGAACCAAACCACCCACACCCAAACCCAATCGATCGAACCTAGAAAACACCCACCCCCAAACCCAATTGACGATGAAAAAGAAGAAGAAGAAGAAGAGAAATAGATTGATTTTGGGTTTGATGATGGAGATAAATAGATGATGAGATGAGAGAGAGAGAAAGAGATGAGAGAAACAGATGACAGATTGTGAGAGAGAAGAGAGATAAGACTTTATTTTATTTTTTCATTTTTAATATTTATTGATTTTGTATTTCTTTTTTGGGATTCTCCTCACTCAGACATTAATGTTTCTTTTTTTTTTCTTTTTTCCTTTTGTTTTTTTTATATAAATTATCTTTTAATCTCCACCATTCATCTTTTTCAGATGGTCGGTGGAGATCAATTAAGGATGCTTTTACCATATTACCCTTTTAAATTTAACGGTCAAAGCATATTTGGATGGAAAAGGTAACAGAAGGGGGATAATATAAATTAGTTTCGTTTCAGGGGGGGAGACCAGCCATTATAGGCAAACCTTGTCCTCACCTTTCTAGTTGGGCAAACGTCAGGGGGGAAAATAATAATATCCCTAAAATTTATATATTTGACTATCATTTATAGGACAAACTTGATCAATGGTCTATCGATTAACAAGGGAGCTTATATGAGAGCATCTCTAATGATATAAGTAAATTTAAATCATTAAAAGTTGTCACCTCAGCATTTGAGGATTATTTTCACGGATTGCTAAATTTGATGATTATGTAGTCCACAAGAGTACATTTTATCTAAATCAAAAATCTAATCATGCACTCATTTTTCACTGTTCACATTCATTTTTATTTCAAAGGTAAAAAAATTAAAAAAAAAAACTATAAAAGATAAGAGAAGGTACATGATATGTGTATTGATCCATTCGTAATAAAGAAACGAATTTTACCTGATTGAAATTTTTAGGGTCGAAACAATAATGAGATACTTAGGTGATCAGAAAAAAAACACAGATGAAAGAGAAAGGATAAAATTACAATATCATTTATTTTGGGTTAAGTTTGTATTTGATGATTGAAAGTCGATCTTCAAATTTGATTATTGGTGAGGCAATTTGATTATTGATAAATGCTATTACTAAATTTTAGTAACTATGTTGGACAGTGTTTTTTGGATAAATAATCAAATTTTGATTACTCTACTACTTTTGAGGATACCATTGAAGATGCTCTAAACGGTAGATAAAGCTGTCAAAGTAGGTATTTGAGCGACGAATAGCATTCAGTCAAATTCAAACAACCAATCATTCAATAATATAGGCAAGGACTTTGGTTTTTAATTTTTTCTTCTTATATAGCAAAATTATTATGTGCAAGATTCCTTACTTTTACTTTTTATCGGATCTTGATTTTATAACATTACAAAATTGAATGCAGCTACCCAAAAGTTTGAATTTGAAAATATTGAATATTGAATATTGAATTTTATAATATTGAATATTCTTAGACTAGTCTAAACGTTTGAATTTGAAAATATCTACATTTTGCAGCAGATTGTATTTTTAAAAGGTATACTCACTAGTTAGTCAAATTCAAACATTAATTAAATATTTTTTTTTTGTATTATTGTGTTATATACTTATATATGATTATATATGAACTTTGACAAGTTCATCGGTTCTAACTGCGGCTCTAGCCAGTTGAATTTCATGGTATGTCCAATGCTGTTTGGGCATCCACTTTTTATAGGTTAAAATAGTAGAAATGGATGTAGTACACACGATTACAGCAGAAAATTCTAGAACTTCTAGAATAAGTGAATACTATGTAGAGGTGGCCACGGTTCGGTTTCGGGGCGGTTTCGGTTTCGAAACCGCCGGTTTCGGTTCCGTGGCCACCCAAACCGTAACCGTAACCGAGAAAACCGGTTTGGTTTTCGGTTTCGGTTCCGCCGGTTTCGGTTTCGGTTTCGGTTTCGGTTTATTTCGGTTTCGGTTTCGGTTTATTTCGGTTTCGGTTTCGGTTTTATTTATTTTTTCCAAACAAAACCTAATTACAATAATTACTAAACGTAATTAAAATAATGGGAAAAATAATGTTCCAGAATTGTTTTTTGACAAATGAATAAAATTTAAAATATAATATGAAATTGAAACATTTGTAATAAAATGAAATTGAAACATTGTAATAAAATGAAACATTTGTAATAAAATGAAATTAATATAAAATATTCAATACAATTATATAAATATATAATATACAATTGAAACATTTAGGTATTTAATAATGTTGAAAATAAAAGAAATTGACATTGATAAATTGATACAAAATTACAATTGCAGATGTATTAAAAAATAATTAAATGGATATTGAATTCAAATATACAATGTAACAAAGTTGAATTAAAAATAAAAAATAAAAAAATCGGCCTTGCACTTAATTTGACCTCAATTAAGTTGCCTACGTATCCTCCATAAATGTAGAGTAGTAGAGGAATCAAAGGCCACGTAGTTCTTTTACCTTTAATTAGATGTTCGGTGTTGAAGGTTGGAAGTTGGAATGGAATCTAATCGCTGCCTTCTGTTCCCGTGGTTTGGTCATCTTCGAAAAAATCATTCACTATCTCCGCCTCGATTTCTTGTTGTCTGTATTTTGCCTTTGTCCAATCATCAAGACACGCCTGAGCTTCAAGTGTCTGCGGACACATAACCGACCGTCTTGGTTCCAAAATATTTCCACCTGCACTAAATTCTTGTTCCACAGCTACGGTAGAAACCGGTGTTCCCAAAATTTGTTTGGCAATAATAGCCAAAATTGGGAAAATATGTTCATGATCCTTCCACCAAACCTGGATACTAAATTCACTATCTTCTAAAAATTCATGAGATGTTTCTAAATACCGGTCAAGCTCAGAAATCGAGCCGGATGAGGATGAAGAAGATGTTCTTAATTTTTTGGCTCTTTGGGAAAACAATCGATCCCCTAAACCCTTTAATTTAAAAGTAGAGGAAGTACCAGTACTATCAGATGTCGGTTGATGTTGTGAAACCGGCATGTTCAAAGACGGGCCATATATTTTAAGATATTCATCCTATAATTCATAAAGCAAAGCCTTAATGGAATTACAATAACTAAGAACATCAACTTCTAAATCTAAACTTTTGTAATAATGAGTTAAATAATCTTGCAAACATTCTAATTTAAAACGTGGATCAAAACATGATGCAAGCAAATAAATATTTGGAATCTCCTTATAATACTGTAACCATTTTTTTTTCATGGCAGCAACACATTCACTCAATTGAACATCGAGTTCACACTCACTGAATGCACCATCAATATTAACACTTTGAATAAGAAATAAATGAGTAGTGGGATAGTAAATACCAGATAAAGCATTAGTAGCATCATTAAAAACACGTAACAATTCAAGAATTTTTATACATATATCCCAATGCTTCAATTGAAGAGAAATTGAAGGAACGTTATAAGTAATAAAAGAAACTAATAATTCCTTATATACAACACTTTCATTAAGCAACTTATAAGTAGAATTCCAACGAGTACTAATGTCCCGAGAAAATTTAATGGGACGCATACCATTTTGAGAGCAATATTTTAACCATAGTTTTTGGAGTTTGTTTTGCCTCCAGATATAGTTAATACTATCTCTAATTGGTTTAATATAAACAGAAAGAATTTGTAATCCAGCTTGAACACACAAATTTAAAATATGGCATGCACATCTTTGATGAAATAATTTACCCCCAAAATAGGGATTGCACAAATCCTGCAACATAGGAATAGATGCGGTATTGCTTGCAGCATTATCAAAACCGATCGCAAAAATTTTGTTTTGGATATGAAACTCTTCAAAAATAATTTTAAGGAGTCGAAAAATATTTTGAGCCGTGTGTGAGTCATCGAAAACACGAAATGCAATAATTCTTTTTTGCATGACCCAGTCATTATCCATATAATGACATGTCACACCCATATAATGGTGACTACCAAAATTATCGGTCCATATGTCGGCACATACGGAAACGCGACCTTCAAATTGATAAAAAAATGATTTCAATTTGTTTTTTTGTTTTTTGTAAATGGAAAACATTGTACGTGTGAGAGTGGATCTAGGAACACGTTGCATTGCAGGATTTAATACATTTTGACAATAATTAACAAAACCTACTTTCTCACCAAAACTAAAAGGTAAATGTTCAACTGCAACAATTACTGCTAATTCTTCCTTGTTTTTTTCAGACGTATAATGAAATAGTTGATTAGTAGGGGTTCCGTACCTGGAGATTTGGGATTGGTTATTAGTCTTTACCAATTCAGAAGGGTGATTTTTCCTAATATGGTTCCAGTACGTGCCATATCCGAATGATTTGTTGGTCCTGTATATTTTGGAGCAGTAGTTGCACTTGATTTGGATCATCCCGTCATCTAACTGAATTTTCTTCATATGCAATTTGAAGAGATCGGACTTCATCGGCTTTTCTTCTTCACCTGCAACAAATTCATTTGAAGGGGGTTGGGGGGGTAGATAGATTTTCATTACTATCAGGGTCATAGAGATTGGGGTCGGGTTCGTCGGAAATTATTAGAGGGGGATTAGGACTACGAGGGAGATCGGATCCAAATTGAGATTGAAGGAACTCGTGGTAAAGTCGGTCGTTATAACTGACATCATCACCTTGGTGTTCCAACAAATCTTGCAATGGACCCTTTCCCTTGTTCAAATTTCTTGAACCTTCTCCCCCACTTGCCATTGAATAATTAATTATAAATAATAATAGTAAAAAATATATATAGATATGTGAGGCACTCAAAATATTGTTGGAATAATAGTGGTAACACTAAGAAAAATAGATAATTGTAAATAAATAATAGATGATTGTAAAAAATAGAATATGTAAATAGATATTAATTTCTATAATAAATAAGAATTAAAGAAAATTGTAAATAGATGATTGTAAAAAATTGAAGAAAAAAATAGATATTAATTTTTATGAAAAATGAAAAATAAAGAAAATTGTATAATGTAGAGAGAATTGAGAATTTGAGATTGAGAGAGATTGAGAGAAGTTGAGAGTGGTGTGAAGAATATTGAAATGAGGGGGGTATTTATAGGATTATAGTGGAGGGGCGAATTTGCAATTTTAAGAAATTAAGGGGAAAAAATAATATATATATATATATATATATATATATATATATATATATATATATATATATATGGCCGTTGGCCATAGGCAAGATGACCGTTGGTCACCTCACCCAACGCCCAACGGTCATCAGTTCAAATGTAATTTTTTTTTTGAAATATGTGGTCCACGTGGCGATTTGTGATTCGTTAGAATTTTTTTTTTTATTATAAACGGTCGAAACCGTCGGTTTTGGGTGAAAACCGACCAAACCGACGGTTTAACCGGCGTTTTGGCCGGTTTTCAACTTCTCGTAACCGTAACCGAACCGATTCGGAACCGGTTTCCAACCGGTTCCGTAACCGGTTTCCAACCGGTTCCGTAACCGGTTTCCAACCGGTTCCGTAACCGACGGTTTCGGTTGCGGTTTCGGTTTCGGTTTTTCCCACCCGGTTTCGGTTTGGTGCCCACGGTTTAACCGAACCGTGGGCACCTCTAATACTATGGCTATGTATGTGCAACACATGTAGTAGTTTCAATACTATATGAGATAAATACATATCGGTTATCAAAGTAAACTCTAGAATAAATGAATTTTAAGACTATACAAGCATAACATGTATTACATGGCAGTTACCAATGAAAAAGTCAACAACAAATTAATTTTAATTAAGCTATACCAAATGAGATAAATACCAACATGTGCTATTTCAATATAAAGAAATACTAAATCAATACAAATAATATAAAGAAATACTAAATCAATACAAGTACTATCAAATGATATGACTTAAATTTTCTTTATTTGTTTGGCAATTCTTAATCAGTTTATATAAAAATAATTTTAAATAATTAGTTTTAAATTATACCATATTTTATTAGGGTATTATAACTAAAGTCCCCACTTTTTCATGAATTGTCACATTTTTAAACGTTTATGTTATATTAGTCACTTTAGTCCCTTATTTTTTCAAAATACATCACTTTATAACAGAATACGTAAAAATACAATTTTACCCTTTATTGTTATTTTTTAAAATTTTCCTTTTAGTCCCTCTAGTTTCAATAATAGCCAATCAACCCCTGAAAAGATTAAAATGCGTCCATCATGGATTGAACCTTTAAAAGCCACAAGCTCTAACCGGCTGAGCTACTCTAACTCATTCTTGAAGATTTGTTGATTTAAATGTGTATATATATATATATATATATATGTGTGTATTTATATAATTTTAAATAAACTCATATTTAATAATAATAATATATAAAAATATATTTATGAAAATGAAAAAGAAAATAACAAAACAAAAGAAAATCCAAAAAATAAATTAATTTTTTTCTTTTTCTTTTTCTTTTTTTGGATTTTTTCCTTTTCAAAAAATATATTATTTTAATTTGATAAAAAAAATCCATAAAATCAAAGAACATAAATTGAAAAGGAAAAAAAATCAAAAAACAAAAAAGGAAAATAATAAAACAAATTAAACTCATATTTATATAATTTAAAATAAACTCACATTAATGTTCACTTATTATCCAAAGATACACATAAAGTAATTAAATATTAAAAATATTTCTATATATTTTTGATGTCTGGCAAGTCACGTTGCCTGACGTGAGCCGTGCCGAGTCACACCTTTTAAAGATCTATTGGGCGTATTGGGCCGGTAATGGGCTCTGCCCAAAAGTTTTTATCCAATTAACAATATTGAATCATTAATAGTTTGGTTTGGTCAGAAACGTTGTCGTTTTTAATTTCCAAATCAATTGGGCCTATTGGGCAGTTGGACTCAGCCCATTGGGTGTTTTTAAAGGCATTTGGGCTATATTATAATTTCGTTATTTCTCAGGTAATTCTTGTAACTTGTAAGATTAAATAAATATAATTTATCATTTTATATTTAGAACACGGTTAAACTTTAGTACTTTACTATTTATTTACATCAACATTTTCAAATGTTTCTTAAAAAAAATACATTTATTCTAAAAAAGCAACAAAATTCATTCTTAAATTCTGTTCATTGATTAATCAATAATTTTGTGTATATATTCGGCATATGTCACTTGTAAAGCAATGAAATTGTAGACATAACAAGTTTTTGTAAAAATAACATCATCTCAATCGTGCATAATTTCTCTATGGATGATTTCGGAAACCTCTCTTCAGTTTGATGTATAATTACAACATATCTCATCTTATTACGTTCATGCCAAAACATTCTATACATACCGATATATGTTGAGGAAATCAACCGTCACTTTAATTTGGTTGTTCTCAAACTTTCCCCATAGAGTACTAAAAATTCTTACTTAGGTCGTGTGTATCTGAGTGGGACTAGGGTTATAATCTTTGTTGTAAAATTAATACATACACACTCTCCGGTTTGGGATGGAGAATTTTCACTTACCGATATGGGTTGGTGATGAAATGCGCTTATTCAGTAGTCAATAACCATAATCATTGGTGGTATATAATAATAATAATAATAATAATAATAATAATAATAATAATAATAATAATGAGATGAAGAAGTGCGCTTATTCAGTAGTCAATAAGACAATAACCATAACCATCGGTGGTATATAATAATAATAATAATAAGGGAGAACTTTAAAACTAACCATAAAATTAATGGATTTATTGTTTTTATCAAAGATTATCATTTTTATTGTTTCTACCAAAATATCCACTATTTGGATAAAATTGCCCTTCTTTATAAAAATATTATCTATTTTCTTTTTCTTTTTTTCCCAGAAAAAAACAACTTTTTTCTATTTTTTTTTTCTTTTTCTTCTTCCTCTTCCCAGACCTCTAGTATTATTATTCTTCTTCACGGATGTGTTTAATTTGGTATTGCCCTGGTGTGTTTAATTGATTTTCCATGATTTGTTTAATTGTGTTGCCCTGGTGTGTTTAATTGCTTTGCCCTGGTGTGTTTAATTGGTCTGCCCTGGTGTGTTTAGTTGTCGTTATGTGTTTAATTGGTCTACCATGGTGTGTTTAATTGGGTTGTCGTGGTATGTTTAATTAGTCCGCCTTTGTGTGTTTAATTGGTCTACCCTGCTGTGTTTAATTGGGTTGTCGTGGTGTGTTTAATTGATTTACGCCTGATGTGTTTAATTAGTCTGTCTTTGTGTGTTTAATTGGTCTGCCCTGATGTGTTAAATTAGGTTGTCGTTGTGTGCTTAATTGGTGGTCTAGTGTGCTTAAAGAAATCCGAAAAAATTGCAGATTTGAATAGATTTGGAAATTTTCCAATTTCCTCTTACAAAAAAAAAATTAAAAATGTTTGAAACAATGGATATCTAGTAAATGTTATTTTTTTTAGGAAGGAATTTTTGTTTCAGTGGAACAAAATCTGAAATTTTAAAAAAAAATTAATCTGGGAAAAAAAATTAACAAACATAATCTGGAAATTTTTTGAAATAAACATTTAACAAACATTTTAAACAAACAAAATCTGGAAAAAAAATTTAACAAACATTTTAACAAACATTATGAAAAATCATTTAACAAACATTTAACAAAATCTAGAAAAAAATAATTTCCTAGATTTTAACAAACAAATTTTTTCACATTTGAAAAATCATTTAACAAACAAAATCTGGAAAAAAAGAATTTAACAAACATTTTAAACAAATAAATTTTTCTTTAAACAAAATCAAATCTGGAAAAAAAAAATTTAACAAACATTTTAAACAAACAAAATCTTTTAAAACTGGAATTTTTTAAACAAAACGAAATCTAATTTTTTTTTTAAACAAACAATATCCAAACTTAAACACAACCACTACGACCCTTAAAATCAACAACAAACCAAACAAATTATAAAAAAAATCAACAACAAGATCTGCAAACGAAAGGAGAGAGAAGAGAAACAAAAAAAAAATTCTTGGACTAAAGGGCAAAGAGGCGTGAGAGAAAGAAGGAAGTGAGAGAATGAGGAAAAATAAAGGAGAGGCGTGAGAAAGAAGAGATTGAAGAGAGAAAGAAGGAAGAGAGAGAATGAAGAAAAAAATGATTTGACCAAAAGAGAGAGAAGAGGTAAGAATAATAATTAGGGGCATTTAGTTCTTCACAGCCAATTATTGAGTAAAAACAATAAAAACATTAATGTTGGATAAAAACATTAAACATACTTATTTTTTTTGACTAAAAAGAGGTATTCTTCATAATAATAATAATAATAATGAAATGAAGAAGTGCGCTTATTCAGTAGTCAATAACCATAACCAACTGTGGTATATCAAAATAATAATAATAATTATTATAATAAATAATAATGGAATAAAGAATTCCATCACCTCTAGGGCCCAACAAAATTTTGTTGTGTTCAATTCTTTTGTATTGAGACCACTAAAAAATACACACCCCAACACAAAGTAGTCTGAAATCATTAAGCATAAAGCAAGTTACCACTTCCATGAGAATTCCATCAATCTCCTTGGAGATCGACCGTCGATCACCACCGAAGATTGACGGTGGAGGTGCCCTACCTAGTTTATATATTTCTTTATTTTTAAATCTTTTAAGTTTTTAATTTTGAATTTTTTTAATTATGCCAAGTGTCAATATAGGTAGCATAATGGATCAAAATATGAAAATAACCCCGAACCATTAAATTTAAATAACGATATATTGATTGAAGGATCAAATTGATGTATTTTAAAAATATTAATGACTATGGCAGTTACGAAAAAACAAAAATAAGTTTAAAATAACATTCTTTTTGTTTTAAAAATGGGGAGAATATTCAAAATATTAGACTTTCGTTTTTAATTATATACGAAAGTTTAACGATTAATATCCATATTTATTAGAAATTACCAATAAAAAAACAAAAATAGGTTTAAAAATGACATTTTTTGTTTTAAAAAAAATTGGGAATTAAAAACGAAAGTTTAACCGTTAATATCCATATTTTTAAGAAATTACTAATATACCATATATATATATATATATATATATATATATCTCCTGAAACCCTTTATATAATTTATGTGGGGGTTAGTTTTGACAATTTTCACTTAAAAATTAGGGACTAAATTTATAATTGCCCAAGTTTTAGAGGTTTGTTAACACGTACCGTTGACGGTGATTTTTGGATTACGTAAAGTCGATCACGCGTCACACAAAATATGTAAAGTTTGCAGTGTATAATGAATTGAAAAGAATAAAAAGAAGTTGTGCAAGCAGATTTTAAGTGGTAAAACCCCAAGACGGGGAAACATCCACGGTTGCCGGTGATGGCGAGAAAAGAATTCACTATGTTGGAATTATTACACACTCAGGCTCTCTTGCTCTCACGAATATCTAATCATTCGTCCCTTACAATTTTATTTTAGGGGTCTATTTATATGTGCATAGAACCCCAAATCTCGGTATACAAGTAAGGAAATGTAGTAGTGTTTAATTAAGACTTATTACTTGTTGAAGTTGTTTTGTCTTCTTTCCTGTTTCACATCTTCCATGAATTGAATGAATTAGACTTGTTGCCTGATTGGCACTCTGATATCTATAAGGAAGTTTGTTTTCCTTATCAGAGTATGCTTCAAGGCATCTTATTTGAGGTAAGACTTTTTCTCTGCGTATTTGAGTCGTGATTGCCTTTAATGTCTCCCATGCGTCATCTAACTGACCAGTTGCCTAACACGACCTGATCTCTTTTACCCCGATCGATTGTATTTACCCAACCAGGTCATCTCTACCCGATCGGCTAATTTTCCCCCGACCAGGTTATTCATACCCGTTCGGCTTAGTTTCCCAACTATCTTAGGTAAACTTGATCAATCCTTGAGATCATCTATTGGTCGTCTTGTGTTGATCTTTCCTGACTGACTTTGATGACATGGCATATCTAATCACAGTACTTTCAGGTGATCATGCCGACTTGTCATGCTTCAAAAAATCCTTATAACAATACCCCCCTCAAATCCGCGAGATGAACTCTTGACGGCTCATCGAAGGGGATTTGAATAATAGTTTCCCTTGATTTTTTGACGTTTTTATCTTATCGCTTTAGCCCGATCAAGTATCTTATTAAACTGGTCATTTTTGTTGTTGAACTGATCAAATATCTTATTAAACTGATCATTTTT